>CM037854.1:37061853-37661853 GCA_021234595.1 Delia radicum | reverse complement strand
TTAAAGATTGATAATAGACCTACACATCCAGACCTTTAACCTACGCTTTTTTAAGTAAGGGAATGTTCGACAATGTGTAGACAACTTGTTAAATTTGTTAAAACAAAAAATGCTTGTTGATAACGGTTCTAGAAAAAAAACAAATATTTCTGTAATTGTTATCACGCCTTTGACTATCTATCTATTCATGTGTTTAAAGTGTTTAATCATACTTAACGATATATTTTCATAGTCATTTTACTTGCAGACCAGAGAATACAACATTTAATGTCAACATTTTGTATTTAAATGTCATTTTTAAAATTAGCTGTATTAAAAAAATAAAGATAAAAACTTTTACAGAAAAACATACACGATGATGATGATGATCATTATTTGTATTATCGGCCAAAGTTAATCAAGTTTTGAGTGGGTAATGAAAGTATGTAAAAATTTCTCAGCTTGTACAATAAAATAATATGACTGCACACATACAGACTAGGGCGACGTCATTTACATTTCCTAACTATTAACTTGGTAAATTTGTCTATACCATTAATAATTTCAGACCTACACTTATACTTGTGGGGTTAAACGCTGCCATGTCAGTACCAGGCATTAGAGTGGGCCGAATATCCGCTTGTTGAGAATTTCAACTAAGAATAGCATAATTATTGTTCTTTGTAAAAAAAAAAAATTTGAAAAAAAAAATTTTACTGAAATATAACTATCAATATCACGTTTTTACGAAAGACCATTTTTGTAGAGGTACGAATTTACTATAATATTAATATTAATATTTTCATCCTCAAAAAGCTATAATACTAAAAATAATTTTTTTTACCGAAATTGCCATTATCTTAGTAACTATCAATTTTAGGTGATTTTACCAATTAACTTTTTTTGTAAACAATTAAATTTTCAATTAAAATAGGTGAAAAAAAATTTTAGACAATATTAAAATTTGACCGGATTGGGCGAGCCTAATTTATTTCCCTAAATTTTTTTTTTCAAAATTTTCTTTTTTTTTTCACAGAAAAAAATTTTGCTATTACTATTCGAAATTCTTAAAAAGCGGACAGACATGGCATATAATTTACTTTTTTATGTACAATTACATGTAATTGGACGTAATTGAGTAATTGGCCTCTAATTAAATACCCAGATGTTGATACTAATCCCCATATCGCACACCCAGTTCAAAAGTGACAACTCAAAATTTTAATTTTTCTGTTTTATATGCTTAAACTATGCACAATATACTTGTTTATCTATAAAAAAAATATCAGTGTATTTTGTTGCTGTTAACTGTTGCTAAAAAACAGTTATGTCTTTCTTTTTGTTTCAATTTGTATAGAGTTGAAAAAATTTTTTTTTGATTTCTGATAAAATCAAAATTTTGAGTTGAGTCACTTTTGTACTAGGTGTGCGATATGTGGTATTAAATATTTTTCAAATTTTCTAAGGCATCGTTTAAGCTCAAAAGTGTAAGCGTAGGCCTGATATTATTAATGAAGCTCTAGCAAAAACGCTTACATATAACCATCCATTATTTTATAAAAATATATATGTCATTGCATGCTATTATATGTGAATACATATGTTTATATAGGTTTGTATATAAATTTTTTTTCCTCAAAACCTTTTAATAAGATGAAACATGTTTATAATTACATCTTATTACATATCGCCCAATATATAATCGTATATGACCTATACAATATATGGTTAATCTAATTATGTACGAGTACATGTACAATTAGATTTAACGCAAATCATAATTATATAAATAATATATAGTGTAATATAAAAAAAATATTAAGTTTTGGATAACACGATATGTTGACCTATTCTTAATTATATATCGTTCCATACCAGAAAAACCTCGATGTTTTTATTTGTAAAACAATATATTACCGCAGGCTATACTGTCCCAAATTTAAAAACTTCGGGCATTTCATCATGTACTCAAATGATATGTAGAATTGTGCTGTTTATAGATAAAAACCAAACATTTTTTGAGGGTACATACTTATAGTTGCTACACGCGGTTTTCGTAGCGTATTTTTAAATTTTTTTTTGGCAAAACAGAGTTTATAAGTTTGGCAATGCTGAGCATATTATGCTAAAAACTTTTATAAAATTTACATAGATTAATTTCGGTCACCTCAGCATCATTTAGTTTAAAACACGTAATTTAATTTATTACTTGTTTTAAATTGAAAGATTATAAATTTTTATTTTTAATAAAATTTATATCAAACTTGATAATAGATAATATACTCAGCATTACCTAGCTTAAGCTCAAGAATCTAAAAAGTAATGTAAGTATTCTCGATATTTTTTCGCTCCATAATCAACTTAATAATAGTCATAGTTTGCGCACTATTACGTAAAATTATACGCTTTCGGGACACCCTAATGTGTACTAAAACTTAAAAAGATTTATGCCGTAAATTTTTTATGAAAACCGCAAAAAAGTAATATGTTTCTTAATTTTTTTTATGGACTTAACGGATATGATATAATGATGATGTATGAATTTGTGTACTTGTACATTTTCACAAACTCATATAGAAAAATGTAACATTTAGTCCATTTTTAACAGACTAAAACTCGGATCTTATTATATTTAGATGATGTATTAGTTTACATAAAATCATATACAATTATATCAGGTTAAAATTCGGATACAATAATATATGGTTTTTAAATAATTACATCTATTTGTATCAGTTTAGATATAAACTGATACAATTAGATACAAAACTGATAGAATATAATACAATTCTAACGGGCTACAATTCGGATAAAATTTTACTGGACTTTTGTGTAATTGCATCAGATTGAATGTAAACTCATACAAACAGAAACAATTATATGGGCCCATGTTAGATATGAAATTTAATAGGATTACAT
Organism: Delia radicum; assembly: GCA_021234595.1. Lineage (NCBI taxonomy): Eukaryota > Metazoa > Arthropoda > Insecta > Diptera > Anthomyiidae > Delia > Delia radicum. The sequence continues at coordinate 37,658,955 of CM037854.1, read as the reverse complement.
AAAGCATCACATAGAAATTGGTATGACAATTTCACTATGGAATAATTGTAATATGTAATTGACGTCGCTCAAGTCCGCGTACTTACATATAATCACAGTATTTATAAAGAATTTCATACAAAAATTTAATTTAAAAGCAATTTATTTTTTTATAAGATCTAGTATAACTTTATAGTATTTGTAATATTATCATAGTCTGACTTTGAGTACTATTTTATTTCTAATTTATCATATAAAAACTAAAGTAAAAACTTGTCATCTCAAATTCTAAGATTTTTCTGTTCTTGTTCTATTACTGCTTTACTGCTGGTATAATATTTTTTTTCGTAAGACAAATATTTTTATAAGATTTTTCCTCTTAAAACTGATTTAAGTTTCTTATTTTTTTGTTAACTTTAGAACATTTTATACGATAATGACACTTGGATATAAGCTTAAGTAGATTCTTACAATACAAGGTATAATATTTCGCAAATTCTTTAAACAATTTTAAACTAAAGACATTTTTAAAACATGACTATTATTGAATATGAATAGCCTTTTTAAAAGTTCTTATTTTTTTTTTTTTGAATTCAAATCTTTATCCTTATTATTTTCAATAAGCAATCAATCATATTCATTAGTGGTTTTTGTAAAGTTATAAAGTAAGAATTTATGTTTGATAATTAATAATTAATATTTAATTGAATTACTTGAGAATCTTAGAGTGTTTTATTGAAAAATAAAAAAAATAATATTTCTAAAAAATAAAATATAAGAAGATTGAAGTTGCAGATGAAAAGTTGATGGAAACTAATCAAGCACATAATGTTGAGAGGTTACATTTGATATCATTGAAAAAAAAAAAATGGATATGTGCTAGAGAAGACAATATGAAGGGACATGTGAATCGTTCTGAAGAACCAGTGATATTAGACCAGCCAGCAAAATACAATCGGCGAAGCGCTGGTAAAGCATCCATAATGGCCGGTTATGCGTTAGCAGAACGTAGGATTAACAATCTTGTCCTTATTTTCCTGTTACCCCATTGGTAACAGTGTCCAACCGTTGGTTGGAACAAACTTGCTACTGTTGGCATAATTACAACATTTTGTGGTTTCCAAATACATACCATTCAAATAAATTTGTGAAATGTAATGTAAAAAGTAGCACACCAGTTAGGGGTTAGTATTCTACTTTTTAAACGCTGTTTAAACTGTTTAAATGTTTTAAAGATAATGCTACTAAATGGTAATAATATTGAAAAAAAAAACAATACTGGCAAAAAAAATTGCTAGTAGAATTGACAAAAAAAACTTGATTCTAAACAAAATAAAGATTTTACGAGGGCGGATCAATAAGTCCGTGACTTTTCGAATGTCCCTCGTGGCTATATGAAATGTAACTCTACTCCCATCAAGTACCACTACTGTCAAATTTTAAGCAAGTTCCGTCATTTACTTTGCGTTCAACAGCTGTTCAAAACATACAACCTCGTGGATTTTTAAAAATGAAAAAAGTTAATTTTAAATGCTCATTAAACATTATTTTTTGCGAAAAAAACCGTCAGTCAAACCAAGGAAAGCTTGCTAAATACTATGGGGACTCTGCATCATCAATTTCAATGGTAAAAAAGTAGTTTACTGACTTTCGTTGTGGTCGCACAAGTACAAATGACGCTGAACGTTCTGGACGGTCAATTGAGGTCAATACACCCGAAAATGTGGAAAAAGACACGATATGGTGTTGGCCGATTGAAGAGTAAAAGTGCGTAAGATTGTTGATGACATAGGCATTTCATATGGCAGTGTGGTTTCGATTTTAAATGATCAGTTGGGTTTAAGAAAGCTTACTGCAAGATGGGTGCCGCGTTTGGTTTCAATTGACCATAAACGTAATCGTGGCCAATAAGGTAATGTTAACAGTTTTTTGGGATGCACGCGGGATAATCCACATCGATTACCTTCAAAAGTGAAAAACAATAAACGGCGAATGTTATGCCAACTTATTGGACCGATTTAACGAGGATTAAAAAAAACGACCACATATGTCCAAGAAATGCCTATTTTATGGACCTCGAAAAATCCTATTTTTTGGAAGAGATTCGAAAATTGGAGAAACGTTGGACTAAGTGTATTGAGCTAAAAGGAGATTATGTTGAAGAATAAATGATTTTTTTGCAAAAAAAAAAACTGTGTTTCATTCAAAAAGTCGCGGACTTATTGATCCGCCCTCGTAAATTTTTTGATTGCATTACAAAAATTTCGCTGAATTATACCATTATTTAATGTGTTTATTTGTGCCTAACAAAAAATCTTTTCCATATTTTGTAGTGTTTCGCAAGTTTTAAACTTCGACTTAAAATCGTGGTTTACGCGATATTTAAAAGTTGTTGTTTGTTTTGTATATATTTTTCAGTATAATTTTATATTTTGTGGTGGAGTAATATCTACAAATTCATGAAACTATAATTAAATACCATAATTTTTAATTTGATTTAAACTTAAAACTGACATAATTCTTGCGTCATTATAGTTAAATCATTAACACGGATGGATTTTACATGCTTAAACGTCGACTAAATGTCATACAAAAACAAATTTTGAAATTGTTTGGCTAAAAGTTTCAAAAGTTTTAGAAAATCCGCAAATACATTTTTTTTATGATGCTTGCTGTATTTAATTTGTATCGACCACACTACGTATGAGTGTTATTGATACAAATAAATAACACTTACATATACGCAGGGTGGGTCCTCACATATTTCATATGCATGCATTTGACAAGAGTATGTTAAATATTTTTGAAGATTTTATAAAAGTTTTCGAACGAGCTCTTTTTGCAAAAATCAGTTTTAAACTTGAAAAACTGAAATATTTGATGTTTTCGAAAAATATGCGTGGTAGGAAAATAATATTTAAAACTTAAGAAAAATACTTTTGATATGTCATACTTAAAAATTTACATTGTAATATACACTGATAATAATACTTTATTTATTTTATTTTGATTATAATCCAGTGCAAAGATTTAATCTTATATAGAAGCACTGAATACAAACTATCGGTAAAATTACACAATGAGCATAAAAAATATAATTAAAAGTAATAACAAAAAGACATTTTAAACTACAATAAATAATTAATATACTATAGGCAAAAATAATAATGTTGCAAAACAATATGTTCAAATTAAAAAAGACAAAATTATAAATTTTTATTTATATTATTTGTAATATTCATATATCAGTTTTTTAAATTGCATTGCGTTGCTTATTATTTGTAAATGAGGGGGTAACTGATTCCAAATTCTAATGACATTAATGAAAAAGTGTTGATCAGAGAATGAAAACAGATTAGGGTGGGGCGATTTAAACATCTTTATGGGCGCTTCGCGTTTCTGATTCTTGGGATTGTACAGAGAAAAAAAGTCCACTGGACCATACGTCTGCGGTGCAAATCGAGCATCCAGATTTTGACTTTTTAGCCATGTTTTGTGAAAGTAACAATGTGTGGGATGGACATATCTCAGGAAGTAGGAGGAGTTTATCCAAGATTATGGTATCAATCTCTTCTTTGAAAGATTCTCTAGCAAATTAATAATCATATTTTTGGGTGGGGTTTAAGGGGTTAATTTTTAATTTCAAAATACGGATTTTTTGCCGTAAAGTCAAAATCTGGAAGCTCGATTTTCACCGTAGACGTATGGTCTAGTGGACTTTTTTGCTCAGTACAATTCCAAGAATCAGAAACGCGAAGCGCCCATTAAGATTTTTTTCCTTCCACACTAATCGCTCCACCCTAATACAGATAAAAAGGTATTTTGGTTGACGTGAGTAGATAATCTTATGAAGGTATATTAATGCTTTACATTTTAAAAGATTTTCAATAGAAACTACAAAGATTTGTTTAGAGTAGTGAGAGATTCTGTTCAAATGTCGAATTCCATATATATAACGTGCAATATTGTTATATGCAATGTTTAATTTACGAAAACTGGAAGCATTGCAACTTGAAAACAGCTCACAACCATAAAGAAGAGTCGGAATTAAATAAGTTTTAGCCAGAAGAATTCTGATTTTATGAGATATAAACCATTGCGTGCACCATAAGTTTCTTAACATCCCATATCCGTAGTGAAAAGAACGTGGTTATTCCATTGTAGATACTTATTAAATGTTACTCCAAGGTTTTTAACCTTATTAACAATATCGATTTTTGACTCACCCAGTATTAGATTAGAAATACATGGTATATTTTGTGACTTTTTGGTAATCAACATGCATTTTGACTTGCTTGGATTAAGGCATAATCCGTTACATTTAGCCCAAGTGCTAATATTTGCAAGATCAGCGTTAATTTTTTGCACACAATTATTGATTTCAGAAGTGTTACAGCTTATGCAGAGTTGAACATCATCTGCATACATTTGAACGTTGCAGTATTGCAATTGATTTTGAAGATCATTGACGTAAGCAGAGTATAACAGTAGACCTAAGATAGAGCATTGTGGTACACCTCTTGTTAGTTCGACCATACTTGACACTTTATCATCATAAAAAACCGATTGCGATCTGCCTGTTATATATGAACTCATCAATTTAGTAGCTGTAAATGATAAATTAAATATTTTGTTTAGCTTTAACGTTAGAATTTCCGTGTTGACGGTATCAAACGCCTTGCAATGATCCAATAGTATTAAAAAGAATTTTTATCATCATCAATCTGAGATCTAATATATTGTGTTACATCAATCAAAGCAGATACACAACTGTGTTGTGGTCGAAACCCTGATTGCCAAGAGGTTAAAAGGTTATTATCCTGAATAAATTTACTAAGCTGGTTGTGCATTAAACGTTCAAATATTTTAGACAGAAAGGGTAGTACAGCTATTGGGTGAAACTCGTTTTCTGTTTTTCGTAAATTTACAAAAAATATGTCAAAATAAAAAACTTTCGTAAAATTCACGAAAATTAGGTTTATAAAAGAAATTTTGTTGTGTTAACATTGTTGTAAAATGGATTCTTATGGGTATAATAGATATAAAAAATGGTTTGTCGATATGAGTATATTAAATTTTTCGCATAAATAAAATTAACCGAAATGACTAGAAAATTGTGCATTCACTAAAACATACGCTGGGTTAAATAGTGCACAATCAAAAAATAATAACCAGTTTAGTACACGCATAATAATTTATACTTAATGCTAATTTGTCAAAACTATTAAAACTTTCGTTAAATGAACAAATTTTCATTTGTTTTAAAAGTTTTTGTTATTTTAAAACTTTTTCTTACTTTATTTATTTCGTAATGTGCTAAGATTAGTAGGCTGCATATTACTTGTAGGTATCCCTTAAAATAAACATAGCTCTGTTGTTGACATCTCTATGTAACAAGTTATGTTTAAATCGTCCTGAAAGATTTCCTTAGATATCATTGAATTGAAATGTGACATATACCAACAATTGTTTGCCAATGGGTTAAAATTTGATTCTCAAATTAAAGATTCCAAAATACACGTTTATCTTTGATTTCAAGATATTTAAAGCATATTCTGGTTCAGAATAATGTTTGTCTAAGCTTGTAGAGCATTTCTACATCCAGAACATTGATTGGTTGTAAATCGTTTAGTTCTCATGTAGTGAGTAAACTAGTTTATATGAATGTTTGATGTTTGGCATGAGATTGTTACCGCTTTCAAAATGTGTTCTGATGATGGGAACCTAGAAAATTCCCGAAATAGATCTATCAACACATTCCTGAAAGGGTCAAAGAATAAATTTGAAAACAAAAACTCTATAGATTATTTGTTAAGACAATATGCTAATAAAGAAATATACAGTATGGCCTCGAACTTGAATAATTTTCATTTTCATCGTTCTTAACAATCGGTAAAATCGATCAACAATAAATAAAAGAAGTTAGACATGAGAAAAATCGGTTTACCGTACCGTTCCGTAACAAAAATTAAAATTTGTCATTAAATCTGCAAAAGAGTAGTACTAAATAATATTAAAATGTTCCTTTCGTTTAAACGTCAATTCAAAAATTGAAAATATATTTTTTTTTTCAAATCCAATGAAGAAAAAAATTAAGACACAGGAGAACCATTTTTTTACGTAAGCTACATTTGAGTAAAAACTATTGAAGAATATAATAATTTATAATTGCAGAAAACAATTTTAAAACAACATTAAACTTCTTATTTTTTCAGAATCTAAATATTAGACCACATTAGACATAAGATCATCTCAAAATTACTCAAAAACTTCCAAACCATCAATACGTATGCCGCTGTTACTTTGTAATTTTTTTGTTTTGTAATGATTAACTTGGAGTCTAAGACATTTTCTTTATTAATGAACGTAATATTTTGAGAATGTTAACATTAAAAAAAATCACAGATAACAATTACTATATTCTACTTAAAATCTCAGAATAAAAGAATGTTTAATCGTGTTTTATATTTGAAATATATTTTATTTAATAAAAAAAAAAACCAAAAAACTAATTGTAAAAAATTATTTTAATAGAAAAATTTGTAGAGATTTTGCAGTTCGATTATAGCTACGGAATAAATTTTGATTTTATTTGATTTTCCCAAACTGAAAATACTATTTTCTAATACCAAATCTTTCACTTTTGATAACCGATACATCATTTAAAACAAAGACAGTTGTCGTAATCGCCACAATTCGATTGGCAACAAGTTCGATGTTTTGTAAAGTCTTTTAAAAACTATTTATTAAAACATTATTGCTGTTAGTTTTGACTTATTTAAAAAAATTTCACAACCACAGTCAATCCTTCGTATAAATATTTGAATTTAAATTTAGTACTCAATATTTATAAGTGTTTGTGGTGTAGTGGGTAGAGAGTTTGCCATGTACTCCAAACTTCCGAGTTCGAATCTGAGAAAAGACAAACACAAAATGTTTTTTTTAGTTAAAATAAAATATTCAAATGTTTAAATACCAACTCGCAACTCGCTTACCTTAGGGTGGGTTCCTGGTCACGAGGGGCATGAGGGCAACGAGAGGGCAGATTGTCTTGCTAATTGCGGGGCTCGAAGGCCCTTTATTTGCCCTGAACCATTCTGTGGTATACCTTTGGGGTATGTTAGGGGAAGCTGTTTTTTCCAGTGCAGGATCGAGGAGACTCTTGTCCCTCGGGAGGGGTGACTTACCTGGTGTCTTACCTGACTAGACACTGCAATCTCAGATACCACCTGCGCAAAAGGGCTCTTTCGGACACGGATGAGTGTAGGTTTTGCGAACTGGTAGCTGAGACGTCGGAGCATGTTCTTTGCGAATGTCCGAGGCTTTGTGAAAGGCGTGCCAAGTTTCTTGGCGATCGCTTTGTCTCCCCTTCGGACATAATTAAGATTTTGCCTAATAGGATTATTGGCTTTATAGGTAGCTTTAATCTTTAGGGTAACTTTAGGCAGCACAAAAGACCTAAGGTGGTCGCGGTGCATAGTGCCATATAATCTAATCTAAATACCAAATAATGTTTAAATACCAAATAAAAGTGATTGTGGCGCAATCAGTGGGACAGCGAACCATTAATCTGAAGGCCACGACTCAATACCAAAAAAAATCAAAAAAGTATTTTAATTTCAATAAAATTTTGTTCTACTACGTTCTATTAACTTTCAGTAACTGACTATTAACTTTCAAGACTAAAAATATAATTTAACATTACGATAATTGTAGTAATCGCCAGAATTATATTGCGAACAAATCCGTTGGCCACAATTGAAACTGTTTTTTTAAGGGTGTTCAATTAATTTGTTCCATAAAAAATTTGCTCCTATATTTAGTAATCCTTATTTTTACAAGGTTTTTAATCTGAATTATTTTTTTCTTATATCATTTTGCATAAGCATCTTTTTAACATTACTATCGTTTTACAAAAAATGTTCCAAAATAAAGACACTTTTAAACTCAAAAGACACATGCCGCCACTTTAACATTTTTCAATTTCACAATAAATTAAAGACAAATACAAAGAATAATAATGTTTGTTATGTGAAAGAGTAACTAAATGCATGAACTCGAACAAAAAAGGAATATACATATAAGACATCAAGACAGCAACAGTTGTTAGCGCATGTTATTTTGATGGGGGAACAACAACAAAAAAAACAGTTCAACTGTTGTTACTTCAAAAAGACAAACAACATATTCGCACGCACGAATTCACACAAATGCACACAACACATTTTGTGTATTGAAATAAGATGGTACATAAAAGAAGTTCATGGCATTTTTCTTCTTTTTTGGATAAACAATACTTTCAACAACATGCCTAACTTGAACATTTTACACACAAGAAAATAAACATGTCGCAAATAAGTCTTTGTACTAGTACGTGTGTGTGTGTGGTTTTAACCCTTTAAAGGATATTTTTTGGCAAATATTTAAAATGACTAAACTGAATAAAATATTTATGATCTATACTTAAAAACTCTGACATACGAAGTTTCAGGTTGAAAGTGCATCACCTTATGAATTGATGACCATTTAAAAGTCGAAAAATTAAAAAACAAATTAACATATTTTTTTCGTACAATTTATTTTGCTCATTGGGATGTTTTAAAAACATTCGATACAATTTTCAGATAAACGTCTTTGAAATTTGATTGAACTTCAAAAATTCCTTATTGTTAGCGTTTACTCGCTGTTTGTTGTTATTAACAAATGTGCAATAAATATACAATATTTGCGCACGCAGGAAAAAAATAAGGTTGCAATATGATTGAGGTCAAAAAAATGTGATTGCTGCAGTCATAATTGGTTGTTTCAATTAAATTATTATTGTATCAATCATATTTCACCAATAATATGGTGGATTTAAAAATGTTATAGTAAAGATCGATTATCATATTATTTTCTTGTCTGCAATCATATAATAGTATTTATTATCATATTCATCTCTCTAACTACAACCATATTATAGATGAGCCAATTATAAGATAATCAGTCTGTTTTCGTCATCGCTCTTTTAGTGACATTCTTGTTTAAGATTTTGCAAAACGAAGTATGGAGAAGTAGTCAGTCCGAACAAATTAAATAATATTAAATAAATATTCATGGAAGTAGAAAAACAACGCAGTGGTGATATTTTTAGTGGAAGAAAGAATAACTTTGTAGTCTCAACCTGGGCAACATGGGAGCCTAGGCAAAAGTTAAACTGACACGCATGCTTTCAATAAAGTTGTTTTTTTATTATACATAGAAGTGTTATATATTAAAAAAAAAATCATTAAAAAGTGATTTATTTTTAAATTTGTTGTACTCACGCAAAATAAATTGTAAAAACAGAAAAGAATATGACAGAAAATTTTAAACGAAATACACATGCTTTTAATAGGTCTGTAGTACTATACAATCATAATATTTAGCAATAAGAACAATATGGTAATTAATTATGACGAAATTCTATTACATGATCATGATATGATAACTAGGACTATAATATGGGTATAGTGTAAATATTATGATTGCTACAATAATGTTATGATCATTATAAATATATGGTGAAATTGAAATTGAATGCGTATTTATGCTGTAATCATATGTTTCCATTATTTTACTTTTTCTGATAAAATAAGATTTGTGGTTAAAAAGAGAAAGGTGAATTTTGCTTTTTAAGACACTAAAATAAACAATTTGTGTAAACATCGTATAGCGACAAAATAAAGATTTATAGAACTCCTTAATAACACAAATTTTATTCGTCAGCGCAAAGACAATTTTATTGTGTAAATTATTTTAAAATAGGTTTATTTAAACGTGTAAATTATTACATAAATATACATACATTTGTACTATTTAAATAATGCATTCATCAATTTTTAATTCAGCTTCAACATAATGCTGGGAGAATAATGCAGGAATCAGACTATGATAGTTTTTAAACGTTTCCATAGCCAGAATATGATAATATGGAGATCATATGGGAACCATACTATGATAGTCTAATTATCATGTTATGATTAAGAAAAAGATAAGACTATGGTTGTCACAACCATATTTATTCCACTCATAAGTCCAAAAATGTATGATACTCTTCGACAATGGTTGCGACAACCATGTTTTTTTCAAGAAAAAGATGACGAAATTTAAAAAATTTCCTCAATTCGCTATTATTTCAAAACAACATGTGATTACAGTTTCTTCTATTTATTTTGCAATCAACTCAAAGTATCACTAACGACTAGTGTCCGACCGAAGACTTCAGCCAAAAAGCTATGTTTGGCCGGTTTTTTTGGTATTTGGAGACAATGTGAGCAAATTTTGATATCAAAACATAGTTGTTTGTTGTTAGAGTAAAAAACTTAAGGAAAAGACCGAAGATTAGCAGTAATGTTAAATATTGGGACAGCGAAGTTTTTTCGATTTGGACGAATTTTCGGCGGCCGAATATTGAATGCATTGCTTAACTATAGACTTTTATTTAAATTTGATACTCAAATTTGTATCTCATAAGACCAGTAAACAATTTTTTCATTTGTCAAATTTGTCCATAATGCTTTAAAATATCGAATATCGACAAAAAGCATTTTCTGGCCGAAGTCTTCGTTCGGACACTAATTACAACACATAAAAACTACAAGTTGGAAATCTTACATGATGGTAGATATATAACACACGCTTTTTGTTTTTTTTTTTTCTTCTTTTTATTTTCTCACTTGTTTTGTTTAAAAACAAGATGTAAAGATGTTTTTAAACAAAACAAGTGTGAAAATAAAAAGGAGAAGAAAACAAAAAGCGTGTATTATACATCTACCAAAGGTAGAGGATGCACATAACAAACAAGTTTTCAATTTATTTTCGATCAATGGTGATAATATTTAACTTCGAGCTCATATATTAGTTCTCATTTAGTGAGAAAACTAGTTTATATGAATGTTAACTGTTTTGCATGTGATTGTAACTTCTTTCAAAACGTGTTCTGATGATGGGAAACTAGAAAATTCCCCAAATAGATCTATCAACACATTCCTGAAAGTGGTCAATTAAAAAATTTTAAAACAAAAACTCTATAGAAAATTTGTTAGGACAATATCCTAATAAAGTAATATAGAGTATTTCCTTGAACTGGAATAATTTTCATTTCATCGTTAAATATTTAAGCAAATTATTCAAATAATTGTACTCATTAAATGTTCCCAATTTGTATATCAAATGAAAGATCAGAGACTCTGCTCTTCCGCGTTAATATTCGGTAAAACTGTAAAAAGCAATATGTTAAAACCCACATTAAAAGTGAAGCAGTGGTTTTAAATATAAAATTCTGTATACTAAATATGAGCCATAAATATGATCTTATTATTTAATTCCATAAAAAAGCAAAATGATTGCTTTCAAAAAGTTATAAATGCGGAAAACTTAATGCAAAACCGCCAAAATTTAAAAACATTTTTCTCGAAATATGTACCAGTGATTAAAAATTAAATACACCACTGAATGTCTGAAATACATATAATTGATGGTCAGATCTTTGTTAATTTTTAAAAATCATGTGGTACGAATTTGAGAAAAATCGGAAAGATTAACCCTTGCTGACCTGTTACCAAATTCTCAGAATTTTGAAATATTTTTTAAATTCTCAAAACAAAAATATGATGTGGCACATAATGTTTTTTAGCACGCTGAACAGTGTTTCACAAGTCGGAGATATTAAAAAAAAAAAAATTCTATAAAAAGATTTTATACAGTAAATTAAAATTAAAAATATATTTTTTTACTACAGATTTTTTAATTTTTACCACAATTGGGGTTCATTTTTTAAACAGTAAAAAACAAATAACAATGTTAGTTGAATTTACTGAAATGTAAGTCAATTTTTTCAAGCGAAATTTCATTCGTTTTCAACTACATTCGCAGTGGTCTTTACCTACATAGTATCCAAAGTGTAGGTATTTTCTTTTGTCATTTCGGGCTGATCTTTGCACAGCTTTTGCTACGTTGTTGTATTGCATTTCTAGTTGGGATTTTCAAGTTTACGTTGTTTGAGTATATTTCTTTCCTGAATTATTGCAACTAATTCAGGAAAGGTGTTGTTGGATAGACATATTTTCCTTTCGGTTTTCTGTATATAGCCAATTTTATCTTCTGCAATATCCCTCAGTGGTTTGTACCTTTTGTCCCAGGTTGATTTGTTTGCCAGTACACCTTCTATTAGTGCTTCCCCAACTTCCCCAACTTCGTCATTCTTCTTTTTTATTTTTAATTTCTTGACATCAAAGAGTTTGTTAATTTGTGTGTTTTTCTTGTACAACTTCCTTAAATTTAATCTTATTATTGGAAACACTGCACTATGGTTTCAAACACAACTTTTCTTGGCCAAAATTATTAAAATTTATTATTGAATGTTGTAAAAATAGGTTCTGTACACTCACAATATATTTTCTATTTTCCATAAAATATTTTACATCAAGAGTTTGTTTAAATAAAAAATTATTTCCATTGAATTTACCAGAAATTCAAACATACCAACATAACAAACATACAGACAAATACAAACATTGGCTTGTGTATGTATCCTGATTTGTAATCACAAAAAAAAAACTTTTACATTTCAAAAACAAAGGCAAAAAGTCGATTTGTTTTTACGTTTTGTCAGTTAAATATTAAACGGTGTTTTAAAAGAGTTCCTGTTGTTTTTACTACTTTTGTCGTTTGTTTAAAAATGAATATCGAAAAGTGTTGAATATAATGAAAAATCAGTAGTAATTTGTTTAATTGTGCTTTCAGTTAACTTAATAGGTATTTTAGATAAACTTTAACGCAATAATATTGTGTCTTTAACGCAATAATAATATTACGAAGGTGCATTAACCGTTTAATGCACCTTCGTAATTATTATTTTTTGGGTTATAGTAATTCATTATTAGGTTGAAATATTTTTTTAAATAATATTAAATTTATATCCAGTAAACCGAAATCTCAGTTGAATGTTTATTCTTTTCAGCGGAATTTTTTAAGGAAAATGTGTTCTTGAAATAAATAATTTTCTTAAAAAGTTTCAAAAAGTTGCAGGAATGACAAAGTGAACAATTCATGTTTTCTGATTGCTCTTATAACTATCACTTTTTTTATTTCTTGTTTTTCATAAACCGTCTGGATAAAGAGAAAAGTTAACCTTCATACCATCCTGGGGTAGTTTTCGACCCATAGGCGATTTAATTTTTCAATTTAAAACTCGAATAGGAATATATCATTGGATTGTGACCATGATATTAATACAAAAATACCCGTATTTTCTTGAAGGTAGTAAAGACTTTTATATCGTCTGACTGATTAAACAAAAAAGTGTATATCATAATGGAATATTCTCAAATCAAACTTCATTTTAATGCTTTCAAAATAAAATAAATTTGATTGAAATCGGATCATAATTAAACATTATTGTCATACAAAGAAAATATTTCATAACTGCAGCTTTTGCATTAATTTTGGTATCATCTTTACCACCATCTCAGCCACTCTGCAGCGCGCTGTCTGGTCATTATTGTACGTACATCCCCTTACAATCAAAAATTTATTTAAAAATAATTTAGAGAATAGTATTAACGAAAATACGAAATTTATTCAAATATTATATTTTATTTTTAGGCATATGTATATCGTTTTCGACTATTGCAGGAAGTAGGAAAATTTTCTAAGTAGATTTCTAAGGAACTCTGTAACATAATAATTTGTACCATTAAATTCTTTTTGCTTCAAATTTTTAGTGCATTTTTGAACTATTTGGGAAGTAAGACTCCAGTTTCATAGTTACAACAAGGAGTATTATTAAATTTGGGAGATGCAATCAACATTGGACAGATCATGCGACTCGATATCGGCCAAAACGCGCATGCGTCCACATCCCCCAATTTGCACGGAAGGACAAAAACCAGATTTTACAAATCATCTAAAATCCAGTTTTGTCCATCAGTGCAAATTTGGGTACTTAGATGCATGGTATCGTGTCGCGTGATCTGTTCGATGTTGATTGCATCTCCTAAATTTAGACACTCCTTGCTTACAGCTTCAAGTCCGGTGACCTTACATCATTTTTTTAGATGATTTCTCTCGTAATGGTTAGATTAAATTATATGCATTATTTTTCTGTTTGGAATGAGATTAAATTAATCCAGTTACATTAACTATTTATTTTAAGAAGCGAAAGACCACAATTTTAAATTTAAATCACAGAAAAACTCTTATTTGTTCAGCCAAATAGCAAAAACAATAAAAAACAATTGAAGAGTGAACGCGAATAAAAGTAAGCAGACCACTTTTTTAGCATTATGTGTTTTTGCATTTTACTTAATTTGAGGCATAAAGGAACAGAAATATGCAAAAAAAACACCATCTATCCGGTTTTTGTGCCGTCTCTAATTTCTAACTTGGAATCTATCAGCCGTTTTTTACAGTTCTAAATTAGGGAAATTATTGCAAACTTAATCAGCTTTATCAATTTTAAATATTTTTTTAAAATATCAATATATTTTTTTTTTTTGCAAATTAAGTTGTAATTCTTATAGATTATGTTTGTTCATATTACCAAAAAATGTCTGCCTTTTAAGGGTTAAATCAAATATGCATTTATGTATGTGAAATAGTTCATGATACAACAGATAGAGTGTAAGTAACTTCAATTTTTGGCAACAACATCTAAATTGTGCATGTATTTGTGATACTGTGTGTGCTATACATGAAAATTTAAGACACAATTTTCATCATGATTAATGAAAAATGAAAACAATTCAAAAGAAAAACTCTAAACTAAAATAATACTGTAGTGAAAATGTTAGTAAACATTTGACACTCGTTTGTGGTTCTAAACAACTTCAGCTGCCAGAGTAGAGAAAAACAATAAAAGTTTTTCTTTAAACATACTTGACATCTCTTTAGCATACACTCTTATATTGTCATTATTTTATTGTCAGGAAATAGTGCATACATATATATTCTTATATTCTATAGGTGAAAATTACAATGACGCCGCATGAGACAATGTCTTAACAAAAGATGTTTGTATTTCCTAGTCGTTTTTCCGGCATGATGATTATTAGGTCTTCTAACAGGCAACAAACTATCTGCATTACAAAATAATTTACAATGCCACATTATAAATGCATATAAACAGGATTACCTCAAGTAACGCATAAGGGGAAAAATTTCATGGGAATTTGTACAACATGAATGTTAGTCAGACAAAATAAATAAAAAAGAGTATTCCCATTAGTTACCCAACGATTCAACGGAAAGTTAGATATGCAGGTGAAAGCTGTGACACTTGATTTAAACTTATTTAAAAGGGGAGAAAAATCGATCACTTTTTGGAACGGCTCAATGTCAATTGTAGGGATTGTTATGGGCGGGCCAAAATAGGGGAGACCGTTGGTCCTTTTTAAGACTTTTATTTTTCTTTCAAACCTGGATAAGTAACAACAATGGAAGATATTTCAGATGGATCACGCAAAAAAAAATGTAGAAAAATTTGTGAAATATTTTTTTGGTGAAATATTTTATTGACATCTTTAAATTTTTTTGGCACATTAATTACGCTTTGTAGACTTGAGAAACTAGATATGATAAACTTAAATACGTTTATAGTAATTAAATGTGCTAAAGTCCCAAAACTTATTTAACAAATTGTGAAAAGCAATCTGAAGTAGGCGTGTCCCTATCCGGATTTCATTCCTGCCTAAGGAAATCTTCAGGGGACTTTGTTATTAGAATTTCTAGAGATATTTGTTATGTTAAATCACAAAATCAATGAGAATTTCTTGTCCTCGTCTAGGAGCGAGATTCAAAATTTAAAATATCAAAGAAAAACCAAAACAACAACAAAAGCAATCTGATGTAGGCGTGTCCCTATCCGGATTTCATTCCTGCCTAAGGAAATCTTCAGGGGACTTTGTTATTAGAATTTCTAGAGATATTTGTTATGTTAAATCACAAAATCAATGAGAATTTCTTGTCCTCGTCTAGGAGCGAGATTCAAAATTTAAAATATCAAAGAAAAAACCAAAACAACAACAAAAAATTGTCACAATTGGCTTTGTCATCTTCTTCTACGTTCAGAAGCATTAATTTGAGCAAGGATAGAAAATTAAAAATCTCCAAAATTTCTAAAATTGTTGCAGTTACTCATTACAATCATTAGTGCCTAAAAACACTACTTTTAAATTTGTTATTTTTCGCTTAAGTGCACTTAGCATAATATGTTGTTAGCAAATGTAGTTAGCAACAAATAAAATTTCACTTAAAGAAAGGACAACTTACATTTCAGTAAAGTCAACTAACATTGTAATTTGCCTTTTGGTCATCAAAAAATTAACCACATGTTAGTAAAAAATAAACAAACAATTATTTTTTTTAAACAAAAAAAAAAACTACTGAAAAAATGAATGTAAAATCATAAAACAGTCATTTAATGAGGTTTTTTTTTTTTTAATGAACTTCAAAGTTAGTAAAAACTTAGGTTGTTCCGCGAATGACTGACATTTAGATTAAATTATATGGCACTATGCACCGCGACCAACTTAGGTATTTTGTGCTGCCTAAAGTTACCCTAAAGATTCAAGCTACCTATAAAGCCAATAATCCTATTAGGCGAAATCTTCATAATGTCCGAAGGGGAGACAAAGCGATTGCCAAGAAACTTGGCACGCCTTTCACAAAGCCTCGGACATTCGCAAAGAACATGCTCTGAAGTCTCAGCTACCAGTTCGCAAAACCTACACTCATCCGTGTCCGAAAGACCCCTTTTGCGCAGGTGGTATCTGAGATTGCAGTGTCCAGTCAGGTAAGACACCAGGGTACTCAAGTCTCCCCTCCCGAGGGACAAGAGTCTCCTCGATCCTGCACTGGAAAAAGAAATTAATCTCTTTGCCTGTCGTTGGCCAAGAGAGTTTTCCCAACAGAGAGAGAATTCTGATTCCCTCCACGACCCGAGCTTCTCCCTAACATACCCCAAAGGTATACCACAGAATGGTTCAGGGCCAATAAAGGGCAATTAGCAAGACAATCTGCCCTCTCGTTGCCCTCATGCCCCTCGTGACCAGGAACCCACCCTAAGGTAAGCGAGTTGCGCCTGCCAAGTCGGTTAAGAGCCAGAATGCATTCCATGACCAGACCAGATGACACCTCATAGGACATTAAAGCCCTTAATGCCGCCTGACTGTCAGAAAGAATGTAGAGGCGAGATCTACTAGTGCCCCTTCGTAGACACTCCTCCGCGCAGACACAGATAGCAAAAATCTCTGCCTGAAAAATGGAGGGGTATCTACCCATGGGTAAGGTCCGTTGGAAACCTGGTCCATAGACACCCGCACCAGTGTCACCATTCGCATGCTTTGAGCCATCTGTGAACCATATCTGAGAACCCCGCTCTGTCTCCCAGGATCTGTTGGTCCACATGGCCCTGTCGAACAGCATCACTTTAAAGTTCCTATCAAAGATGTACTCCGGTGACCTCCTATCCGTAACCTTTGTAATCGGGTCATCAATTAGGATTCTAGCGATCCTCATGTGACCCTTTAGATCACCTCCCCTTATGTCACCGAATTCTCTAAGTCTGGAGGATCCTATGCAGGCAGCCTCCATTACAGAAATATACAATGGTGGTATCCCCAGCATAAGCCAAATGGCATCCGTCGGGCAAGTTCCGCCTGCCCCCGTTATGCCAATACACATAAGACGGTAGATCCTCTTGAGAGCATCCCTTGCCCCTACATGTTCAACCTTTGGCCACCATGCCAGGGCAGCATAGGTGATCATAGGTTTAACAATGGTGTTAAACGACCAGTAGACCATCTGCGGCCTTAGACCCCATGTCTTACCAAAAAGCCTTTGGCAGGCATAATATGCCCTTGTGGCCTTCTTGGAGACATAGTCAAGATGTTCATTCCAGGTAAGGGATCTGTCAAGAGTCACGCCGAGGTACTTAACACTACTGGAAAAGCCCACCGTGGCCCCATCAAGGACAGGCATTGTCAGGTTAAGTTTCCTCCTATTCGTAAATGGTACCAGGATTGTCTTCGACGGGTTGACAGACAAGCCCTTTTCCCGGCACCAAGAAAGAGTATAGTTCAGAGCCTGCTGCATACGTTCGGATATGGTCCTATCATCAAATCCCACTACAGAAATGACAAGATCATCCGCGTATCCATAAGTCCTGAAACCCAGGTCGTTCAAACCTTCGAGTAGTTCATCAATGACCAGCGTCCAGAGTAACGGCGACAAAACACCCCCCTGTGGACAGCCCCTAGTCGCATTTACGGTCCTACTAGTAGTCCCTATGCCGAACGTGATTATTCTAGAGCGTAGCATCTCCAAAGTCCAATTGATGATAATTGGAGAGATGTCCTTTCTAACCATGGACACCCTAATTGCCTCGTAGGACGTTTTGTCAAAGGCGCCCTGTATATCAATAAAGGCACAAAGGGCAATATTCTTTGCCCCTAGTGCCCGTTCTATTGTAGTAACAACATGATGGACAGCAGTCTCGGTAGATTTACCTTGTTGATACGCAAACTGTAATTTGTGTATCGGCTTTCGCCTTAGGTAAGTATTCCTAATGTACTGGTCCAAGACTTTCTCCATTGTTTTAAGGAGAAACGAACTCAGGCTAATTGGTCTAACGGATTTGGGCAGTTGTTCAGACTTCTTCCCCGCCTTCGGTATGAAGACCACTCTAACCTCCCTCCACGGCGTCGGTACATGACCGAATAACAGACTAGATCTAAATATCCTAACCAGTTGTGGGACAATTAAATCCATCCCTTTCTGCAACAGACAAGGATAGACAGCACTTGATAGGCGTACATTTCTGCCTGTTAGGTCTGGAATCCGTTGAATCACGACAGACCCGCAGTTGTCAACGCATCCTGGGAAGTGCGTATCAAGTAGGAGTTCACAGGTTTCAATGGGAGATTCAGTGTAGGTACCGTTCGGCCTCTTGACAGTACATAGACCATTCGTATGATCCTGGGACAGGGCCTTTTGTAGACGCACCGCCTCTGGAAGATCAGAGATCTTCTCACAGTAGTTGACTGACATTTACATTTAACATAAAGAAACTGTATTACAACCCAAACAACTACATATTTTTAAAGCAGAAGTTCCCTGAGTATGTAAATAGATATCGCACTTGATCAACAAGAGGGTATTAACTCAAAATTTTAAAATTTTCAGTAGAATCAAAAAACTGGAAACATTTTAACAGAATTTAAAAATTCAAACATATCATAATAAGCAAATTCCATTTGAAAATATATATACATTATTTTTGTTTTAAATTTTACCACTCATTGCAAAAAAAATCAATTTTTTGAGTTTATACCATTTTTTTGAAATTTTATCGATTTAAATTTATAGAATAAAACAAATTTTATCAACAGTATCAACTCAAAATACAACCAATATAAATAAAACAGTTTGATTATTTTTTACATAAAAAAAGCCTCAAATCAAAATAATACCTTTTTTATGAAAATATACGATTCATTTCTATTTGAACTTTTGTATTAACTCGAAATAATACCTTTTTGTTGAAATAAAGGTAATCACTACATTATCATGAAAACGGTCTCAAAAGTGGTTTTCGAGATGAAAGAGTAATTGGAATACGTTGAAATTTTTACAATAGATAGATATTGATGATTTTACTTGATTTCTTGAAAAAAGTGATATTTTAAAAATTTTGAGTTAATACCCTCTTGTTGATCAAGTGCGATATATGAATCCAATTTTTTATACTCTATGTATCAATTTTTGAAAATAACAAAGTACACAAAAAATTTTAAAATTTTCAAAAATATGTATTACATTCAGTAAACAATGCAAAATTTGTTGCATTTTATTCGAGGGTAATATCGTACCTCAATTGGTTTAGATAATGATGGTTTGAGAGTCTTATTTTTCATACTTGGGACAAAAAAAATTTTAAGTTTTAATCCCGCTTTGCACGCATGTATTCGTAGATATTTTTAACTTAAATCCGTTCACGTCCATTGATTTTAATGAGGGGCGCAAAAGTTATAGCGATTTTTAAATTTTGTAGTAGTAGTTTTGAAACGACGATTTTAATCGTTTCCGGAAAATTGGTATTGTTTTGGGGTTATTTCGCTCAAAGACAAATCCGTATTTTCATTCTAAGCTTTAAGCGAATTATTTCATAAGTCAACTTCATGTTGTAAGTCACTTTAAAAATCCATTTTTTTTAAGATAATTGCGATTTTCACGAAATTTATAGCCGATAGAAAATTTTTATTGCAAAATCAGAACGAGCACGAACAAATTTATGGAAAACCATATATGAACCATTTAATTTGAAAGTGGCATAAGTCACATTTCCTAAAAATTGATATATGGATGAGATTACTTACAACTAATAGGTATCATTTTATAAACAAAAATTATTTTTTCAAAATGTCAAAAACTACTGAGAAATTGATGTGTGATATTTTGCTAGTTAACAGTACAAGAAAAAATAATTTTTAAATTTATCCTTTGAATTTTTTGTCACTAGGTAAAGAGAAATATATGATATGTATTACCAATACAAGCTTATAAGTTTAATCGGTTAAAAAACAGACTAGTTATTACAATTTCCCTCAGCAACTGTTGTGTAGCAGACCAATTAATCAAAAATTCGGGTCAAAGTTTTTAATTTTGATTAAATAATCTAGTATAGAACCACTTTTTTAATTTAAAAGTTCCTAGAGACTCAGATAACAAGTTTTTTTATATAGTTTTTGCTCTCTTGTTTTAAATTATTGCTAAACAGGTCAGGTTAAACACTATTATCAACTATTATATTTAATGAAAATAAAATCATTAATGAAAATTATCATTAATGAAAATAAAAATTATTCAAGTTCTATACAAGTTTTCAATTTCTTTTTTGATCAATGGTGATAATCTTTAACTTCGAGCTCATATATAAGTTCTCATGTAGTGAGTATATGAATGTTTGATGTTTGGCTTAGGATTGTTACCTCTTTCAAAACGTGTTCTGATGATGGGAACCTAGAAAATTCCCGAAATAGATCTATCAACACATTCCTGAAAGTGATCAATTAATAAATTTGAAAACAAAAAAACTCGATAGATTAAATACAAAATGTACAATGTAGTTATGATTTTTAGAAAAGTATGCTTAATCTTCTCTACCACGCCTATCTCAAACAATTGAAAATATGTGCATATTAATTATAGTATTAATTGCACACTGTCTAAGAAGACGATGAATAAAAATTCAAAAATCCCCAATGAACCGCATGTTAGTTAAAATAAACAAACATTTATCTTATTTTTTAAATAACAAAAAACTACTGTAAAAAATTAATGTTAAATCATAAAACAGTGGTTTGTTTTTAAATGAAGAACAAGGTAAGTAACTAAAGAAACTGTGTTGCAACCTAAACAGCAACACTTTTTAAAAGCACAGTTTCCCTGAGTGTATTTGTATGACGATTACCTTCCATACCAAGTTTAATTAAAATTGAAAGGGGTGGATGTCGAAAATTGGATATGTTTTAAGAGTCTTTGTAAGGTACGGAGTTCTCTTTATAAGGTATTATTGTTAATATTATTTTAATTTTCATTTATTTATTTATTCATAATCTAAAAGCCAGTGGTGGCCAAACTATTACATAGTAGTCTATGAGTAAGATTTATGTATATGTAATAACTTAAACTAAAAAAAAAAATATACAAACAAAATTTAATAATTAAACCTAAATAAACAACATAAACCCTAGTAGCACGAATTTGAAAGACACCGATCATAAAAACAGTATTTGATTCTATAGCCAGATTTAAGACTTAATCGCATTGAGAAGCTAATATTTTCAATAAATAGCATAAATAAATAGCAATAGCATTTCACTCATGATATATTAAATACAACTGGCCACAATGTTCCTAAACGTTTCCACACTCACTCAAAGTTTCTATCCCTATAAGAAATCACAGAATCCCATAGTCTATATACTTTGGACACAAACGAGTTCTGCATATATAGCGTAATAATTCTCGGGCATACTAAATTAAATGTCCTAATAGACGGCTCAAAACTTTTATTACCAAAAATTTATCAAATACTCAGGCATGCCATATTTTATAATTTTGAAAAAGAATATCAATAAACGCATGTTAACATAATCTGTAAAACTCATACCTAAGAAATCAAAGACACACTAGGTTACATGAGACCTTAACCGCAAGCCATACGCAAACTTTATTATACGGTTAAAACATTTTATTACCTTTTCAAATTTTGTAAAAGCAACACTACTTATACGCTTAAGGGAAAAACATATTCTAGAGATAAGCATGCTTATATGGAATTCAAACGATAAATTATCATCCAGATATATTCCTAAGGTCTTGTAATGCAAAATATATTCAATAACGACATTATTTAGTTTAAGTGTACACATATCCAAAGGAATGCTACCGAATCGCATAGCAAATGTTTTCAATGGATTTAGAGCCATTTTATTCTCCAATGACCATTGCAATATTTTCTGAAGATCCAAGTTAATATAATTAACAAAGTCCATAACCAATACATCTCTTTCCATGCATGCCAGCAGTTGTATATCATCTGCGTATATATGCGCCTTACAAAAAGAGAATACGTTTGTGATATCGTTAATATAAATTATGAAAAGTAACGGCCCAATATGGAGCCCTGAGGCACCCCTCGGTCTACAGCTATCGCTTCACCCAAGCAACACGATATAAATCTTTTAATTTATATTACTGGACTGTGAATAGTTGTAATATTTTTTTTAATTATTTACAATACAAATATAAAAGTAACAAAAAAAAATTTTATTTCAGCTTTACAGTGGCTACAAGTTTGTCAGTAAAAAATGATAAGGCACTGTAATATATGCTAAACAAAAGTGGAAAAAAATATTTAGTTCCTATGTTTTTTCAAAATTAGTGCAAGAAAAACATTTTTTTTCGCATAAAAGAGGCAATAAAATTTGTTCAGTGTATACTTAGCCATTGCCATATTTAATAAATCGGTATCACCAAGTCCGAATTAGCTGCTACACAAAAACTGATGACATCTTTTTTCGAGGAACCCACTGATTTTAGAGGGCCATAAAAAAATTGGTAACCAAACTCGCTAAACCGAGTATAGGGTTTTACACCCTTTGGTAGTAGAATCGAACTGCCAAGTCCGTATATTTTTCAAAAAGTATTTATTTGTTGCATAGTGTTATTATTGTATTTAAATTAACTTCACTTAAAACTTTTTAACAGTCTAGAAATAATTAAATACAAAATTATGTGATTATACTACTTTATATTAATGCTTCTCGGTTCGCTCATTTCTTATTCTGAGGTTCAAAGTAAAATTATTTAATCTTCTCAACAGAACCTCATTCGATTGCTACAGAAATAAATTTATTTTTATTTTTAAAACCACAGAAAATATATATGTATACAAAAACACACACACCCATAGTTTGTTAAACACTCATACACACACACATACGACTGCCAACATTTGTGTGATACATGTGCGCACATGCGATGATTATTTAATCGACATAATACAAATAAGAACGAAGAATAAAATCTGTTTCTTTATAATGTTTATTGTTTTTCGTATGATATCTTAGGTTTCTCTGTTTCAGTGTATGGTTTTGTGTTCATGTGAAAAGGTATACTTGTAAAAATTTGAATGCAACAATGATCCATAAAATATCATCGAAATTGAGAATTTCGTATTAAATATTAAATGCTAACAGAAATGTTTGCTAAGACAAACTTTATTAACTTTGCTAACAGAATTCTTTTATAT
Organism: Delia radicum; assembly: GCA_021234595.1. Taxonomy (NCBI): domain Eukaryota; kingdom Metazoa; phylum Arthropoda; class Insecta; order Diptera; family Anthomyiidae; genus Delia; species Delia radicum. The sequence continues at coordinate 37,635,140 of CM037854.1, read as the reverse complement.
ATATTTTTTCTTTCAGTGCATAAGTTTATATAAGATTTTGTGGCACAGAATAAATTAATCTTTCTTTGGTTAAAGCAGAAAATAAAATACATTAGCGTTTTACCACATGTGAAACGATGACAAATATTCTTGGTTATCTTTTATTTAAATTATTGTAAATTTATCAACTACAAGCAGGGTATGCAGATTTGTAGATAGAGATTATAATTAAATTTTATTTAACTTATTAGTAGGGAACATATGGAAGCTGTATATATTTCTTATAAATAGAAGATATAATATTATAAAGAATAAAAAATTAAATATAAATAAAGTTGTTTTTCAAAAATAGGGAACAGGGATAAAAATATAGCCGGCAAGCAGAGTGAAAGAAATTAAAAAAAATTATATTGAAACAAATTTAACAATTTTTTACTTAAAAAAAAAATAAAACTGATTCAATATTTTTTTAATTACACGGTTAAAAGCCCGTGACTTTTTGAATGAAACACAGTTTTTTTTGCAAAAATAACTTATTTTTCAGCATAATCTCCTTTCATCTCAATACACTTAGTCCAACGTTTTTCCAATTGTTGTATCCCTTCCAAAAAATATAGGATTTTTCGAGGTCCATGAAATAGGCATTTGTTTGATCAATAATTTCATCGTTGGAGCTAAATCCCTTTCCACCGAGTCATTTCTTTAGGATTGGAAATAGGAAATAGTCACTGAGGGCTAAATCCGGAGAATATGGCGGATGAGGTACCAATTCGTAACCCAATTTATGAAATTTTGCCATTGAGAAAGAACTGTTTTCTTGGCCATGTGGTGTCGTTTTTTGTAAATCCTTGTTAAATCGGTCCAATAAGTTGGCATAATATTCACTGTTTATTGTTTTTTCCTTTTGAAGTTAATCGATGTCGATTGTCCCTCTTGCATCCCAAAAACTGTTGCCAACACCTTATTGACCGACATCCTTAACTTGGCCTTCTTCGGAGCCGGTTCACCCGAAGAAACTCATTGTTTAGACTGCTGCTTGGTCTCCGGAGTGTTGTAATGGATCCATGTTTCATACACAGTTACAAAACGCCACAAAAACTCATTCGAATTGCGGTTAAACAACACCAAACAACCCTTTGAAGTTGTCACACGATTATGTTTATGGTCAATTGAGTGCAAACGAGTCACCCATCTAGCACTCAGCTTTCTTAAACCCAACTGATCATTTAAAATCGAAAACATACTGCCATATGAAATGCCTATTTTATCAACAATCTCACGCAATTTTACTCTTCGATCGGCCAACACCATATCGTGGATTTTTTCGAAATTTTCGGGTGTATTGACCTCAATTGGCCGTCCAGAACGTTCAGCGTCATTTGTACTTGTGCGACCACAACGAAAGTCAGTAAACCACTTTTTTACCATTGAAATCGATGGTGCAGAGTCCCCATAGTATTTATCAAGCTTTTCCTTGGTTTGATTGACGGTTTTTTTCGCAAAAAATAATGTTTAATGAGCACTCGAAATTCACTATTTTCGATTTTTTAAAAAAATCCACGAGGTTGTGTATTGTGAACAGCTTTTAAACGCAAAGTAAATGACGGAACTTGCTCAAAACTTGACAGTAGTCTACTAACAGGTGGTGCTTGATGGGAGCAGTATTGCATTTCATATAACTACGATAGAAGTTCGAAAAATCACGACTTATTGATCCGCCCTCGTATATGTACCCATTTAGGTACATGTATGTACTCATTTATGCTCTCAGAGAGAAAATTTTCAGCATATTGATAAAATTGTTTCATAAATCGTTTATCATTATTCGCAAAACTTCATAAATAAGATGAAGAGTTTCATAACAATTTATAATTTTTTTCTTTTTAGGGAAAAATAGTTAAATTAATAAATCGAAAATTGGAATTTTCAATTTAAATATGGAAAATATCATTTACAATTAAATTTTTTAAAAACTCAAAAGCCACCACCAGAAATTATGTAAAATGCAAAGGAAAAACTTTAAGTTTTGTTTGGTCAACCGCGAAAGTTGTGTATGAGAGAGAGTGCGTGAAAGAAAAAATTAATTTAAAAATCGGTTTTGTACAAACTGTACCCAATTTTTTCAATACGCAAAAATTATTTTTTGCTGATATATGGTTTGCAAATTTTTAATACCACAAACAACGATCTCGTTATTTAAAAAAGGTTTTTAAGAAATGTTGTGAAAAACAGAAGAGGTGATAACTTTTAAGCTGATTTAATGTATATTTTAATCACTTTTCAGAAAAAATAACAAATTTTCACTAAAAAAACTCATCAATCCTTTAAAAAAAAAAATAATCACCTAAATTTAAATCTTTTAGAAATATAATCAACTACTATAATTGCGCAGTTAAAATACTTCATATGTGGATCCATAAAAGTACAGTGTATGTTTGTACGTACTCATAAACATGAATGCATGAACCACCGGCGTACCCAGGATTTTGTTTCGTGGGGGGGGGGGGGCACATTTTTGTTTTTTATTAAATTTTTTTTTTGTTTGAAAAGCATATAATTTGTTTTGTTTGAAAAGCATATAATGTCTTGGTAGTTGTGGCTCAATACCATACGCCGCTACCATATTAATGGTCTTAGTGTAAATTAAAAAGAATTCTTCTTCGGCATTTGTTCGTATTGTGCTTAACATGTCAATTACTACACTCAAAAAAAAAAAAATAAGTTAGTACAAAAGCTAGTAATACGTCTTGTAAATCAGGTATACTATTTCTTAGCAAATTTTTTGCTAAAATCGTGTTTTCAGCCAAAATTTTTGTTATACTTATTCAGCACTTAACTGTTTTATACTAATGCTTTACTAATATACTAATGTTTTACTAATTAATTTTGCTAAAAATAATTGTGCTGATAAGCACATTAATAGTGTGGACGACAACCAGATTGAAAGATATACGCAGAATGAAACAGATGTCGCGGCATGTCAAGATGTAGTAGAGAAGAGTAAAATGATACTAAAAGTACAACTCTAAAAAGACATATAAAAAAATCAACCATGGAAGATTTTTGTATCTGTTTTTCATACATAAAACAAATTTGAGTATTAAAACAACTTAAATTTTGCATTGTCGGCGGCTTGTGAAAATAATTGTCTTTAAATTATATAAAAGACAAAATAAAATATTTAAATTTAATATGTATTCGTAACTTAATGTTTATAGATTAATAATCTAGTGTGGTCAAATTGCAAACAAACATATACAGACATGTAGACAGAGTAAAGCGAAAGACAAAGACACACTTCTGAGGTAGATTTTTATAGTTCCTTTTTCTTATTGCAAAAAAAAGTTTGTTTTTTTCGTTTCGTTTGTTTTTATTTATTTTTTCTTTTCGTTGCTATAATTATCTTCGGTAGTTGCGTCCTTTAAAAGAAAGCATCATTTAGACATCCATTGATGTAAGTAGTTGAAAGAAAATTTTTGTTATGTTATCCATATATTTATTTCTATATATTTTCAGATATTAAATTAATTCATGTCGTCAATGTGGGAAAACGAAAATTTTTATATTTCGTAATTATTGTAAATTATTTTTAAAAAAATCACAAAAATATGTTTTATGATTTTCAGCAAATAAATTATCTAAATTTTTCAGTCTACTAAAATTCAGCAAAAAAATTTATTAATTTTTAGCAAGGCATTTTTATTTCTAATCCACTAAGAGTTAGCAAAACTTTTGCTGAATCTACTAATTTTGCTGAATCTAAGATTTTGCTGACATTAGCAATTTTTTTGCAAGCACCCTCCTGACTAAAATTTTGCTGACTCATCAAAATTTTTTGCTGACTTTTTTTTTTGAGTGTACATGGATGTGATCGTACGCCTTAATAATATCTAAATTGACAGACTGCAAGAATTTGGACAAGTTTTGCGTCATATTTAAAATTTTATTGCAAATTGCGACACCCAGAATAAATTCGAATTTACATATTCGGTTGTGTAAACTTTTTCCAATATTACGGCCTGAAAAAAACATATGTTTTGTACTTAATATAAAGAGAAAATATACATAATTATTAAATTGTACCCTCAGATGAACTTACCTTTTTCATCCATTACTTCTAAAGCTCCTATTATTTCCTGCATAGATTCGAAAAATAGATCAACGGAATCGTGGCGGTCAACCCAATTAATAATATTTCACATTTTCAAAAATAAAGGGAGTTGTATTCAAAAACAAGGTTTATATAAAATAATACACCCAACGCTATTATTTTTTTATACATTATGTAAACTCAAAAAAATATTATTAATTCATTTATTACATACTAACCAAAACAAAAATAAAATAAAAAATCGAAAATATTTCGGGGGGGGGGGGGGGGGGGGCTTTGGCCCCCAGGGCCCCCCTGGCTACGCCACTGGCATGAACACATAAATCTCCATAAATGCTTCCGTATACCTCCATACATGTGCATTAATGAAATTTGAGGCAATAACTACATACATGAGTGTTCATGCATGTTCATACATGAACATTAGATCGGCATTTTTGAAGAAAAACTTTTTTTGTAATTTTAAATTGTTGCAAATTTTAGAAAAATTTAATATCTTTAACCCTTAGCTCCCCGCTAACAAAGTTTTCGATTTAAAAAAAAAATTATATTGCTTTAATTAAGATATTTCTTGCGCAACATAATTTTAATAATTTTGACATGCTGAACACGTATATTTTGAAATTTTTTAATATTTTCAGACAATTCTACGTGGCGTTATCAAAGATATGAACACTGACAAGAATGATCAAGAAAAATAAACGCGTTGGTTGTTTTTCAAATGTGTATCCGTTTTTTTTTTTTTTGTAGGGAGACGTGCCCAAACAAAAAAAAAAATAATTCAAGTTGAAAATATAACACATTGCCACATTTTCGAAGTCATTGAGTGCAAACTCCTTCTCGTGTGTAATTTCTCGAAGTACTTATCGAAACTAACTAAACCCCATATGGTAAAATGGGGTTTATCTTTTTCGACCATTTTTGGCAGAAAAAATATTTTATATTATACAATTCATAATTCTTGAGAACAGTATTAGAAAATGCTTTTTCACATTTACCAGCTGTATTTTACATCGAAAATTCGAAAACTATATGAAAAATTTGGAACAAAGCCCAAAAAAAAAAATTAATTAATACATATACATTGAAGTTGATGCTCTCGGTAAAACCTGTAAAGTTGATGCTCTTGGTCTATGATTTGAATCATCATCATCATCTGAGCTTGGTATCACATTCAATTGCATATCTCTTTCGGTGTGTTCTTCAAATCTATTGTCCTCTGTGTGCTCGAATTTTGTGGTCAAGTGGTATTTCGCACATTAGTGGGCCGGGACACTTTTTAGTACTTGGCTAATTCATAACCGCTTTTGGTTTTTTATACCTTTTTGGAAATATTATCTTGTCTATATATCGAATAGTTTATCATATAGAATAATAACTATTACGGCATTAAATGCTTAAGTTCTTTTTCCCTATACAAAACACAGTTTCGACTTTCAATCGATTTCCGTCTCTACTTTTATTTATGAAAGCATTACCAAACTTCGTATTAAATGTTTATAGAGACAAGGAAACCAAATTAACATATCAACGTATATGTTAATTTGGTTTCCTTGTCTCATTTTTAAAAATGGCCATACAATATTGAACGCCTCCAATGGACATATATGACTATATATGTAAATATTACCTCAATTTTCGTACACATGCTTTTATATGATCCCTCGTATGAACATGTATGAATAATTCTTGAACACATATGAATCATGTATGGATGCATGTGGACATGTCAGAAGCATGTGTGCTCATGTATGGATCCATATATGTCGATTTCTAACAGGGTAATTAAGATCTAAGGGCCCGCTTTAGGAAACCCTTCTTTTCTTATGCGTCAAAATTCATTATTATCGGTTGTTACATAGAACACAAACAATCCTAAAACACTCTATGCCAAAATAAAAAGTTTGAATACTTTTTGTTTTTAAATTTGTAACCAACAATTTACTTGCAGTCAATTAAATATCAAGAACAACTTATTTTAACACTTGTACTCATTTTATTTAAATATTTTGTTTTTAATAGCAAAGTTATCAAAAAGTTATATTTATATAATATAATATGAGGGAAAGTACGCATTTGTGGCATGTTCCCTAAAGTGGGTCTTTCACCTTTTTCGTGTTTTTGCATCAATATGTCAAAACTGTTAACTGTCATCGAGTTAAATTTCCTCATCGCTATTTTAAAAAGGTTGCGATTTTAATGCAGTCCCTTTTCTTGGCTTTTTTGTGTTATTTCCAAAAAAAAAAAACAAAAACAATTATAAAATGTAATTTTTGATAATATAAAAGACAATAAAAACTCTTTATGTAATTTATTTAAATATATAGTGAAACAAAAATTAAAATTTTTTGAACTAAAAAGTATCTAACAGAATTTTATTAAATTACTTAAAAACTGTTTGATTCAATTAACGTCATTGCCATTATTGTTTATTATAAATAGCATAGAAATTATCTTAATTTATCTTGTGTTAAATACTTAAGATCTCATGAAATTTCTTTATACCTAGAACAATTACAATTGTAAACTTTCTAAGCAAACAGTGCGCACAATAAAATTTCATCTCTTGATCTAATTGAACTACACTAATTAACCTCTTTTATTTCTAACCATTCTCATTACCTACATAACACTAATTCTTTTATAATCGTCTCGGCAACGAGAAATTATGAAACTATAGCGAATGGCCTAACAATTGTCCTCCACATTTAGGTGAACAAAAATATAGAGTTCATGTCTGCCCAATTTGATGTTATATAACTATTTTATTGTCCCAATTTCAAGTGGGGCCAAAGTTAATACATTTTTGTATGGAAACATATCTGAATCTTATGAATTTTTTTTTTTTTTGAACTTAGCTTTCAGTACTCGAAAAAACAAAAATGTTGATACCAAAAGTGTTAGGGTTGCGATTTATTTAAAATATATGTTAAAAAGCTCTTCGGAAAAAGTTGCATAAAAGCCAAATAATTCCGAATGTTGGAAAAAGCTCAGACACCCCCTCGATTAAATTTGGTAGGCTTTTATAGCATTTATTTTTTTTTTTGCTTAATCCAACTATAATTCTTTAACAAAACGCCATTTTTAATATGACTTAAAACAAATTTTTTTTAATAAAAAATACTTGAAAGTTATCGGACATGTTTCCTATACCAGATAATGCGTATTTAAATGCTTTTGCCTTTGGTATGCCATTTGTCGAAAATATCTCGGAAACAATTCGAAATAAGCCGGAGAAAAGTAAAATGCGTAATTTTGTAACCCTCTTTTAACCCCTAAACATGAGATTAGGCCGCTAAAAAAAATAAAGTGTCCCTTATTTTGGTTTCTTTCCAAATTTGATTAAGATCAGAGAGAAACCAACAGGTATCTTCCCCTGTTAGTAAATTTAATATAGCCCAGATACTAGGTGTTGGATAGACCATTCTAATTTGCAAAAATTGTTTTTTTTCTTCATTCCACCGGCAGTTTCTGGCAGTTTTGATTAAAAAATAATATGTGTTGAAAAAGTGTGTCATTTGGTTGCAAACAAACCAATCATTTTGAATATTTAACCCTAAAAATGTCGTAAAAGCACTTCAAAGCTATTTTGCGCTATAACTTTCAAAATCGACGTTTTTTTACAGAAATATTCAATTTTTTTATGCAGAATATACAAAGTTTTTCCCTAAGTATGACTTATCGTGATGCTTTAAGCTGACAAAGTCAAAATTTGTGCAAAGATATTATTTTAAATGACCCTCAGTAAAATTTCGTCGGAGACATTTAGCCTCGAATGTCACAATTTTGTTGAGTAAGAGATGTAGTTTTCACATACAGAGAAAAATTTAGCTTTTGCCAACTAAGATTCGGTTACTACCACTCAAATTCGGTTATTATTAATTTCAGTCGGTTGGTACAATTGTACATTAATTTTCACAAAAAAGTTCGGTTATTTCAACTGAATTTTAACTGCAACACCCAAATTATTCAGACTTCTAGTAATTGTCGTTGTACTAACTGAATTTATAAGTTTTTACCATTAAAATACACATTTCAAATCGGTTGGCACTTTATTTCTCTGTGTGTATAAAAAATATTACATTTGTAACATATGTAGGCTATTCCCCAACTGAGGGGCCAAAATCTGATTTTTAAAAACCTGACTTGTATTTTTTGTAGCAATAGAGCTATCTGCAGAGTATTCTATTAACACCCTGCATTTCCTGGCTTATTAATCAAATAGTTTTTCGAGTGCTAAACTTGCTTGTTAATGGAAAAAAATAGATTTTTTTTTCTAGATTAAAAAAAAAAAAAATACTTAAAATATCGTACGTTTTTTTAAATAAAAAAAATAATATAACATAGTAAACATATTTTATTTGCTGTCAGTTTTTGTGGAAAAATTCTGTAAAAATTCTCACAAAAGTAATTTTATTAAAATAAAATGAAATACATTTGATTAAACGATGTTTAATTTAAATACAATTTTATAAAGTTGATAAATATTTTACATAAATATAAAATATGGATAACAGAGTTAAATCAAGAATAGGAATGTGTATTAAATAATTATTTGACATAACTTTAGTACTAAATTTTTAAATAAATGATTTTTTATAGAACGTAAAAATGTAGTCTTGATAGAAGAATGCTTCCTAGTAAAAAGGATATTCTAAGTCGATTGCTTCGTCAGGTACAGCATGACGAAAAAAGTGTTAAAGAAATTGCATATATTCTAACCCAGCAAAATTTTTTAGAACAGATTACCTCTGAACCTGTTCTCGAACAACTTTTTTACAACCGGTTACATGGATCCAGTTCTAGAACAGGTTCAAGGGAGTCAAAATGTAAGGTGTCACTGTCCCAGAACCAGTTCTATAACTGCTTATAGACCGGTTCTAAAGCAACATGTTCTTGTTTGGAGGTAAAGACTCTATTGCAAATAGGACAAACTCCATTAAAAAAAAATAGTTTCAGAACAGAAATTGGAATCTATTGTAATACAGTATAAGTAGTTCTGCAAGCTGTTATTTGGATTTTACCATTTTACTGCGAACAATCGGCATTTATAAATCACGTGAAATTCCAACAAAATTATAATAATACTTGAGCCAGAGTACACACTAAAAATTTTTTATATAAATAGAACATTTTTGGTCTTCAAAGTTTAGTAACGTCATGATGCTTGTTAGGAAAAGATTTAACCACGTGCTTGATTACTAAGAAGACAAGAATGGGCCATAATTAATGATTAATAGGTTTTTTGTTAAAGTTCTGCCTATTATATAGGCTCTAGCTTTTCTAAAACTTCGGGTGCTGATGAGATCTTTAGCCAGATCGAAATACTAGTATCAACCTAGCTAATATGTTTGATTTGCTTTATTTTTGTAAATATACGGAGGTTGAAAGCTCGTTATAAATTGAAAATAACATAAAAATAATCTCGATGTATATAAAACAAAAAACTAATATAACTGTAAAATAATAATTTCAACTGTGTTTGAGAAACTAAAAAAATAAATTGTGAAAAAGAATTTATGAATTCTTTTTTGATGCACATTTTTTTATGCAGCCCACGTTAATACCACGAAGTTACTACAAACAGTTAGGTTTCTAAATGACCACTAAAATCAATTGCAGTGATACGTAAAAAATTATATTTAAATTTTATAAACTTATTGTGTTTTCTTTTCTGGAAAAAAGTTTTGCATTTTAAAGTGCAAACCTTTCAAACATATCACCCTCGCCCCAATAAAATGCTTCATTTTTACAAACAGAATAGAAATCAATTTTATTATATATTGCTTTCTTTAATAATGTGCGTTTATACAATATTGTTATGGCAGTCCCGGTTCGAATCTCAGGCAACATGAAACAATTTTTTTTTTTCAATAACTAAAGGGTCCGCCGAATAACATTTGTTTTTTGAAAATGCTATAAAAAAAAACTACTGAATATTTTCTCAAATTTCTTTTTTTATTTGAAAGTACAATCCTTCCGGTTAATAATGGAAAATAATTTCATTCATATGGCTGCCTCGGCTGGCCATGCAGTAGCCTACACGATCGCTCCAATTTTTAAGCACATTATCGATTGTGTGCAGCTGTATTTCACCAATGGCTTCACGAATATTGTCCTTTTAAAGCGTCAATTGCCTCTGGCTTGTTGGCGTAACACTTATTTTTGACGGTACCCCACAAATAATAGTCCAATGGTGTCAAATCGCAGCTCCGAGGTGGCCAAACGACATCAGCTCTGCGGCTGATAATGCGATCTTCAAAAACAGGACGCAAAACGTAGCGCCGTCCTGTTGAAATCAAATGTTGCCAATATCCTCCTCTTCAATTTTTGTGAACAAAAATTCGTTCAACATGGCCCGATAACGATTGCCACTCCTTGCTCATTACCATGATTTTCAAACTAATGTCGCAATATTTCTCAGCGTTGTTCAAGCGTATACACAACCATATTCGTTCAGCGGAAGGCTAAAACTAATTATCTGTCAAATCAGACATGAGCTAAATGTTACCATTCACGAAATAAGCACTAGTTGAAAAAACAACGTTAGATGACGGACCCTTTATTTTTTTTTTTTTTAATTTAAGTTTTAAGTTAGCTTCATATTTTTTTTTATAATTTTTATTATAATTTTGGTTTTTTTATTGAATTTTAGTTCAAAAATTATTAAATACTTGCAAACAGAAAAAATAAAATATTATAACATAAAACAAAATGAATAAAACACCTAAATAATAATAAAAAACAATAATGATTCAATGACGGTTTGAACCTAGGACCACGACAGCACAAAATACCAACTTCTGGTCGCGGTGCATATTGCCACTCTAGCCTAGGACCTCATGCATCAGAAGCCAGCACACTGCCCTTCGGCTACCAAGGTGAAAGTTTTCTCGCAAACAAGTTTATAACATAAACGCATGAGATTTATAAGTCGAAAAAAACCAGGGCAAAAACAACCCTGTAAGTAATCTGATGGCGCTAAAACTGGACTTTTTGCCTTTTTTATGGCAAAATTTTTAGAAAGAAACACGGCACCCTCTCATGGTGTTCACCTTATTTAAGAAAAGAACACAAAAAATTAAATTTGAGGGCAAAGCACAAAAATTGTGACATTTTTGTCAGAAAAGAAAACGCCATTAGCTAGAAATGAAGACGATGATGACAAATATGGTTGTATGAACGTCAATTATGAAGACTTCGATGGATTCCAATTCGGAGGCACCAAATAAAGAAAAAAAAAATGAATCTGATACCGATTGCATTGTAAAACATATAACAGATCCGATATTTGACAACAATTTCTTAACATTATTGAACCTGGATTAACTTAAGCTTGAGAGTGGTAACATTTGAGCATCAATTATCATTGATCAAACAAACTACAACTTTGGCTGTGGTGTAACCTCTTTGACTATTTCACCGGAGCACATTACGATGCAATGCTGAAAATACAGATTGACCATTTTTCAAAGTATAAAAGTCAATTTACAGTAAATTATGCTTTTACTTTCCACTGGGACGGGAAAGTATTAGAATATTGTATTATCATGAGTCATTCAAAGCGCAATAGACTTTCGATAATATTGTCTGCTTGTGGCAACACGAAAGTATTAGCAACACCAGCTCATCAATTGGAGCTTGTGCAATTTTAAAACAGAAATTAGATCGTCATTTGTTGTACTTCGCATATCGCCATCAAATTATGGAGTTACTAGTCGGAGCGGCTTTTAAAAAAAAAAACTGTAGAACTATCAACATCTGGACCAAAAATAGGTCTTTTCGACAAATTTCGTAAAGATTGGCCAAAATTACAAAATTACAATTTCACAATCTGGCATCCTAGATCTTGATATTGAAAAACATTTCCGCTGCACATTCAAAATGATATTATTAATTTTATGAAAGATCAAATAAACAATAAAGTGGACAGCTCATGGTTATGTGAGTTTTTTAAACTAGGCTTGCTCTTTCTTGGAGAAGATTTGTTGAACTATAAAATTATTCAGCCATTTGCTGTCACACTTAGAATACTATGAAGGTAAAGACCACTGCAATTGTAGTTGAAAACAAATGAAATTTCACTTAAATAAAGGACGAATTACATTTCATTAAATTCAACTAACATTATCATTTGTTTTTCAATGTTCAAGAAATGACTAACAATTGTAGTAAAAATTAACCACATGTTAGTAAAAATAAACAAACATTTATTTTTTTAAATAACAAAAAACAACTGTAAAAATTAATGTAAAATCATAAAACAGTCATTCGATGTGGGTTGTTTTTTTAAATGAACTACAAGGTTAGTAAATATTTTAATTTGTTCTACAAATGACTGACATTTACATTAAAAATAAAGAAACTGTATTACAATCCAAACAACTGCATATTTTTAAAGCAGAAGTTCCCTGAGTGCAGTAAAGCTATTGATATCAGATATGTTATTGTAGTATATATTTTTAAAAATAATATGCTTTAGCTTTAATTAACCACACCTGCCAGGGTTGCCCCTTTACTGTTTGCCTTTAGAAAATAGTCCAATTCTCCTTAACTAATTATGCAATTAAAAAAGAGTCGGACAAACTTTAAAAAGTAAACAAATTGTCCAGTCCAAACTTTAAAATTTAAAAAAATAAGAACTTTGATCGTGAAAAAAATTATTTTTTTTTTAGTTAAGAAGACAAAGATTTTGTGCTTTTTAAAACTCAATAATAAAGAGAAAGTTATAAAGTTAAAGTTATAGCATATTCATTTTTGGAAAATACTCCAATAATTATAAAATTTTTTTTTTTTTTTTTGATTTTTTGACAATTTTTCATAAATGTATTTAATTTTTTATTGATGTTCTACAGTACTTATCCCCTTAATCCAAATACTTAATATTTGTTATCTTATTTTGTATCTTTTTTCAAAATATTACAAATAAAAAGAAATTTTATGTTCAAATGAATTGAAATGGTTATACAGATAAATTGTGCAAATATTTTTTGGAGAAAAGAGTGCATTATCCGATACTGACCGGGAATGATTATTATTAATATTATATTTCTTAATATGCAACGGTACTTTAAATGTAACAATATTTTGCTTTGCCATTTGGGCACGCCCGATTAACATGAGCTAAGAATACCCCTTTTTTAATTCTAAAATAAAATTTAAATATAACAATTTTGTAGCTATATTAATATTAACAGATAAACTTTTATAATTTTATTCGATTAGTCAGTATCTAATGCACTGCATTTATAGCAATATGAGTACAGCAAAATACAAATCGGTATTTGTCCCGTCTGTCGTGGATGTTCCAAATGTAATATTTTTTATTAAAACTGCATATCGTACTCTACAAAATAGTGACAGTGGAGGCTCATTGTCTCCGTATAAAATTTTAATAACAACTTCACACAAATTTTGACTTTGTCAGCTTAAAGCACCCCGTAAAGTCCTACTTAGGTCAAAACATAGTATGAAGAAAATCATTGTCTTCTTATACTGCATAAATAGCTTATATAATATTTCTTTGAAAAAAATCGATTTTAAAAGTTAAAGCTCCAGAACGCTTTGAAATGCTTGCACATCAAATCTAGAGTCAAAGAATCAATACGACTGGCCTGTTTGCAACCAAAAACTCACTTTTTGAACACATATTATTTTGTCGATCCAATCTACTACCGGTGCAAAAAAAAAAAAAAACACTTTTGAAAATCCCATACATTTTATGTGTGGTCTAGTGGTGGGCCGCATTTGGGTACATACCCTTTTATATTACAAGTATTCACAATGTGCATTGTACATGAGTCATTCCATAGAAAACCGAACTAATAATTTTCATCACGATTTGTATTTGCTTTGAAATTTGACAGGCCAATTTTTATGTTGATGTAATTTTTATAAAAAATTCGTAAAATAAAAGATTAAATTGTAGATCCACTTAAGAAATTTTAGTACTTATTAAGTAGAAGTGTATGCAGACGCGGATGCATTATTTTTATTTTTAGATGAGAACAATATTGGTCGAAAATGCAAAAAAAAATATATAAAAAACAAATAAAAAAAACTTTAAAAAGTGGCAATATTTTAGAAAAAGTAGAGTTCAATACCATTGAAATAAACTGAAGTAAAATATCAGCAAATCGAAAATTTTTCAAGTTTTATTTTTTTTTTTTAATTTCCGAACACAAATAACTTCTATGAAGTTTATTTATTATAAGTTTCATATAATTGTTATTAAAAATAAAAATTATGTTTTTTCGACCTTTAACTGTGCAATGAAAATGAAAATTATTCCAATTCGTGGCCATATTCTATATTTCTTTATTAGGATATTGTCCTAACAAATAATCTATAGAGTTTTTGTTTCAGCCCTGCTACTTGCGGATCCATCAGGTGATAGATATTTTTAAACATATCACGTTGCAGGAACTTTGGGAACCAGTAATTGAGTGCGTGTCAGTAATGTTACTCTTTTAAATATAATTATTATATCATATTTAAGGGGGAAAGCAGTAAAAAGTTTGGGTTAAATTTTGCATTTTCTATTAGAAAACTTGTTGGTGAAATGTTTGTGGTACAAAAAAAAAACAACAACTTAATATCCATATTCTGTTGATATTGTTCAGTATGCGTGATGAGTACCGATAATAAACTTCATACAAGTGCAAACAATTCATCTGTGTATGTACATTAGACCGACTCAACTTCTATGGAGAAAAATAAAGTGTTTTTTGTCCACCTCTCAAAATGTACCTTAGTTTGTTTTATGATGATTCCCAAAATATTTCGTGTCGAGCATTAAGATTTCGTGAGTTGGAACCTTTTTTAAAAAGCTATTTTTGTTAGTTTTGCAAGGATTTTGTATTTTAATTAAAGACAAAGTGTAACATATTAATTTATTTATTTCTTATTTTATTTAATTATTTTTTTCTTGCTATCCCTATTGTATACAGTTTCTTGGAACAAAAAAAAAATATATCGAAAAAACTGAATGGCTAATCTCACTAACTGTTATTGCAAAATATACGAAATGTTTTGAAAATATTCTTAAAAAGTGCCAAAGCTTATTTTCAGAGGGCCACTAAATTTTTTTTTTTTGAAATGATCCATCTTAATATACATTAGTTGTGTATGTTAAAGAAAGCAAGATTATTAAATTTGGTTACGCCGAATATTTGATAACACTTATATTTACTAGAAAAATCCAATTTATAATTATTTATTTCCAATATTTCGTCCCCACATTGGTTGACTTCTTCAGGGAACAATTATTACAATTTGAAAAACTTGTTTTTCCCTGAAGAAGTCACCCAATGTGGAGACGAAATATTGGAAATAAATAATTAATAAATAAATGATTTTAAGTTTGTTTATACTAAGACGAATTAAATAAAAGAATATCAAAGAAAACTTAACATTTATAAATAAAGCTTACAATACTTTAAAAATTACTTGTTCTTAGATTTTTTCCAAATTTTATGATCTCCGTGCTAAAAATTTTGATATTAGAAAAAGGATGTTACATTAAGCAATTTAGATCTTGATATTATAAAGTGTTAAATTTTGCGGGTTTACAAAATATGATGAATGGCAAGAACCTAAATAAAAAAATTTACCTTAATTGGGATTTTGAAATTGTAATCGCTTATATTTTTAAATAAGTATTACAAAAATTTGAATTGCAGATTAGAATATAAAATCCTAAAATGTTTTTCAAACAGTTTTTTTGGGATATTTTAGTTTCACTTTTATCTAGTTAATTTCTAAAAAATGGGTAGTAATAATAGAATATGAATATAAGACTTGAATAAGGAAATGTTAACTTTATGCAGCTAAAGTATTTTTATTTAAGCAGGACATATCTAGGAATTTTTTTTGGGGGGACTTTTTCGATTTTTTATTTTGATGATGTATTTTATTTGTAACCCGGAGAAACTTATTAAAATGTATGCACAGTAAGGTTACAACTTTTTTTTGCTAAATTTTTACCTATCAGCACGTACTGGGCAATAATGTATTAGTAATAGAAATCGCTTTTTTAGGTCATTTTGAAACAAAAACTACCCGCATAAAGTGCGTTCCCTTTTTTAAGTTTTTAACATTAAAGTTGTACTAACTAGCTGACCAATAATACTACACAGCATATTTTAAATAACTTTTTACTCATTGTGTTCGTTATTTGGCGAATTTTGATGTATATATCTCAAAACAAAGCTGTAATCTGTTTTATAAAAATCCATGAAGGATATGCATTATTAATGTCTAATTACGTTAAAATGTTAGCTAAATATTAATTTTTAGTTTGATTAAATAAAAAAAGGATTATGCGTAAACCTCTTTGAAAACCGCGAAAGAAAAATATTGCGTTACTTTATATTTGTCATGGCTAGGGTGGCTAAAGTTTTATAATTGCAAAAAACAATCAGAAGTTAAAACCCTAGTGTGCACACAGAAACTTTCGACTTCTAATAATTTGATTAAAAAAAATTAATATGATGCTTCATATTATCATACGAAATTTATTATGGTTATCAATACAGTTTTTATCCGAGAAATGGTCCCATATGATTAAATAAGTTTGCATTAGTTTAGTTTTAATTTGATAATATGAGATTAAATTTCATCAGAATAATTTAATCCGATTTTAAATAACGAGATAAATTTATATCTGAACTGATACTAACATATACAAAATAAGCTACAGATGTATTCGGTTGTTGATTTTAAAACCTCATTACAAACCGAAATATTTACAGAAATAATTACCATCAAATACGGGTTTTGCTTCAACATTATTAATCCATTTAGACTTTAGCCACGTGCAAAAAGTTTACAAATATATCATTTCTTGTGAAAGGCGTGGTAGATAAGAATGAGTGTATTTTCTAAAAATCATAACTACATTGTAAATTTTCAATTTTCTGAATCAGACTGCGCAGTTTCTGGTATTGAACCTTCGTCAGTGACCCTTTTTATTTGTTCGATTGCGTCTATATGAAATTTTCTGTGCAATCACTGCCCGTGGTATAGATAAACTGATTTCTAATGCCACATGCACTCGCACCACAGGTTAGACAGAGCGCTTTAGCGCACTGATCTATCATCAGGTCGAGTTTTGTTGTGATTAAAACTAGTTTTATTCAATACACGGTGTTTTTTCTCTTGCATACATAATCTCAGAAGTACAACTCCAACAACACAACAGTTCTATTTTTAGAAACTTACCTCACTCTAATTTCCACTGTTTTCCCATATGTTGTAAGTGATGCCACATCTATTTAACAAAATTATGTATTTCCAATTCACTTTCATTTATATTTTGGACCATTCTTGTGTGTTTTACCATTAGTTTTTAACTTTTTCGTAAATAATTACAATTTTCTTAAATAAATTTTTTAAATAAAAATACTTTAAAATTTCTAAAAAAAACAACATCATTGTAACGCAAAGACTAGTTTAGCTGGTTAACTTTAAAATATCCCACTTCAAGGAGCGGCGAAAGAAAATTGTGAAAGCTTGAGTCAAATTGGACCACGTTAACACATGACGCATTTCGATCAAAGTTTAAAGCTTAAATTTATTTCGAAAAATTAAAAAAATTGTCTGTGTTGTGGATACTAGTCGCTTTAAAGGATTTTTAGATATCGTATAGTATAGATAGAAAACCACATTAAAATAAAAATATTGCACTCTAAGTAAATTGTCAACTTTTGAAATGACACACTACGTCACACGTAAACTTAAGTTTGGGTCGTAGTGGTATATCCGTAGTTGTATCTCCCTTTTAAAAGACTATGTCAAAATACAGAGAAAAGCTATTGCCACAAAATTTCAATTAAACTTTTGTTCGATTTTAAACTCACTTTTAATTAACTGTTTAATAAATAATATGTATTAACTGTTTTATTGAAAATGAATTTGATATAAACAAATTTCAAATATCTTGTTTTTACAAATTGTTATACATGACATACAAAGTATATCGACATGTAAAATTGGCAGTTTAAAAAAGACAAAAGATTCTCATGGAGTTAATCTTGTCTGTTGTATATAATGTCTCGGTTTGAGTTAAGCCAATTATTTTTGTCTATTGCAGACAACTTAAGATTTGGGTGATGCCAATGAAACAATTGTATGCCTGTCATGAAAATGGTCATACTTTTTGAAAAGCAACAAATAAAATCTAATATGATAATATAATATTAGATTAGATTAATATTAGGTAGGGGCAAGGGATGCTCTCAAGAGGATCTACCGTTTTATGTGTATTGGCATGGGATGACATGGGGGTTATGCTGGGGATACCACCATTGCATATTTCTGTAATGGAGGCTGCCTGCATAGGATCCTCCAGACTTAGAGAATTCGGTGACATGAGGGGAGGTGATCTAAGGGGTCACATGAGGATCGCTAGAATCCTAATTGATGACCCGATTACAAAGGTTACGGATAGGAGGTCACCGGAGTACATCTTTGATAGGAACTTCAAAGTGATGCTGTTCGACAGGGCCATGTGGACCAACAGATCTTGGGAGCCAGAGCGGGGTTCTCAGATATGGTTCACAGATGGCTCAAAGCATGCGAATGGTGACACTGGTGCGGGTGTCTATGGACCAGGTTTCCAACGGGCCTTACCCATGGGTAGATACCCCTCCATTTTTCAGGCAGAGATTTTTGCTATCTGTGTCTGCGCGGAGGAGTGTTTACGAAGGGGCACTATTAGATCTCGCATCTACATTCTTTCTGAGAGTCAGGCGTCATTAAGGGCTTTAATGTCCTATGAGGTGTCATCTGGTCTAGTCAGGGAATGCATTCTGTCTCTTAACCGACTTGGCGGGCGCAACTCGCTTACCTTAGGGTGGGTTCCTGGTCACGAGGGGCATGAGGGCAACGAGAGGGCAGATTGTCTTGCTAATTGCGGGGCCCGAAGGCCCTTTATTGGCCCTGAACCATTCTGTGGTATACCTTTGGGGTATGTTAGGGAGAAGCTCGGGTCGTGGAGGGAATCAGAATTCTCTCTCTATTGGGAAAACTCTCTTGGCCAACGACAGGCTAAGAGATTAATCTCTTTTTCCAATGCAGGATCGAGGAGACTCTTGTCCCTCGGGAGGGGTGACTTGAGTACCCTGGTGTCTTACCTGACTGGACACTGCAATCTCAGATACCACCTGCGCAAAAGGGGTCTTTCGTACACCGATGAGTGTAGGTTTTGCGAACTGGTAGCTGAGACATCGGAGCATGTTCTTTGCGAATGTCCGAGGCTTTGTGAAAGGCGTGCCAAGTTTCTTGGCGATCGCTTTGTCTCCCCTTCGGACATTATGAAGATTTTGCCTAATAGTATTATTGGCTTTATAGGTAGCTTGAATCTTTAGGGTAACTTTAGGCAGCACAAAAGTCCTAAGTTGGTCGCGGTGCATAGTGCCATATAATCTAATCTAATCTAATAATATTAGATTATTAGATTAGATTAGAGGTAGAACAATATTCTAACTACAAGAAATATATGAAAATAAAGTAAGTCCGAAAAAAAAATTTTGCATTTTTAATATAAAAATTAAAACATTTTTAAAATTTTCCAGTTTTTATAACAACATAGAAAAAGATGCCAACATTTTAAATATCGCCCAAATTAAAAAATCTATTAGGTAAAAAATTTGCGTTTTTTTAATTTTGGCAATTTTTTTTTTTCAATAATAGGAATTTTTTTTTAATTTTAGAAATTTTTTTCGAATTTTGCCGTTTTTTTTTATACTTTTTAATTTTTTCAAATTTCTACAATTTTGAGGATAAGTTTTCTAAATTTTGAGAATTTTTTTTTAAAATTGGCTGTTTTTTCAAATGCTTTCGATTTTTATTAAAATTTTGGTGATGTTTTTAAAATTTTGTAATTTTGGCGTTTTTTTTTTATTTTTAATTTAAGCAATTTTTTTTCCAAAATTTTTGGAAAATTAATGTGTTAATAGTATCTACTAAAAATTTGTTTAAAATAAAAATCAACATTTAAATAAATTTTTAATAGATATGAATAAAACTATAATTAAAAATAATATCAATTAAATAGTTGTTCTTTTTTTTGTTGAAAATCAACTCCAACAATGATAGCCGCCCATTTGCAGGAGAAAATTGAAACTGCAGGAGATAAATGAAATTTGAAGATTTGAACCATATAATACCATGAATTCAGTTTGATACAAGTCAAAAATAAGTATTTTACTTCCTAACAAATTGTATAAAGTTTTTAAATTTATTGAATCATTTAGGGGGTCCCTAGCTAAGTGCCTGGATTTAAGTAGTAAACAATTTGCCATTGTTCATAAATGGCTCGTGATTCCACTACTCAACAATTTTCAACTTTTTGCAAAAGCTGTCTTTTATATGCATGAAACCTTTTCATTAGTCGTATAAAATGTATGTATTATTGTATATTTACTAATGTATTTTGTATGTTAAACACGAATAATCTTCAAGATGTTGTATCCTTGAAATTTGTTGACAAAAAATTAACACTTTTTATTGAAATTTTAATTTTTATCTTTGATTTGTTTTTGTTTTTTATTTCGATTATGAACACCAAATATTGAGTACAATTTATGCTTTCTTGTTTTTAATAACAGTATCGCTGCTGAGTTGTGTGAAAATGTAAGTTAATTTTTAAATTGGCTGGTATGACCGATATTATGATTGTAAAATATTTCAAAAAGTTGTGGTAATGAAATAGTTTTTGCGAAAACAATATAAACAATCAGACCGTAAATTTTATATAATCCTCAATATATTTATAATCTTTTAAAAGAATCATCGTGATCACAACTACTTTCCTACTAAATTATTTTACTCTGGGTGTTTTCATTAATTTCTAACCTATTTTATTCAAATTAGGAGAAAACAGTTTTCAAAACTGAGCCCGGAAAGCGATAAAATTATTATAGTCTCCAAAACTAAAAAAAAACTGTTTTAAACATTTTTTTGTTGTATGAAAACTAACAATGTTTACTATAGGGTATTCAAATCTATAAAAAAAAAATCCTGCACTGACTATACAACAATTTTACCATAAAGCATTGAACTAACGGAAACGGAAGTAAATTTTGGTTTTCTAGTTGTTAAAGCCAGTTTTTTATAAAGCTGAATATAAAACATTGTCAATGGTATATAAAATATTTGAATGCAGTCGAATGAGTGTCTGTGGAGGGATGTGGTTTTATTAGATTCGTTTCATTTGTTTATATGTGCGTGTGAATTGGCATAACTAAAAACACATACATACATGTTTATAACTCACAAATATTTTTATGCAAAAAATAATAAAAAAAAAACAACATCGTCAAATCTCCGGTAGATGATATATGTATAAATAAATATTAATTTTGTTTATACGTATACACTAATAGAAAAAAGGTAGTAAACAATTTTGCTAAAACTACGAAAAATTGCTAAAATTAGCAAATGTGTTTGCTAAATATAAGAAGGATAAAAAAAGAAAAAGTAACTCTGTTGAATCTACAGAAATTAAATTCTGTTTGAGCTTAATTTAAGTAACTCGAAAATACCAAATTAATCTGCTAAAATCAGGAAAAAAATTTGCTAAATATTAATTTTCAAATTTGCAAAGTTTTTTTTAGATATTTTAATGTAAATATAAATCTACCCTTCTAAAATCAGCAGTTTGCGATTTTCTGAGCAAATATTTCTGTCGATTTTAGGAAAATATGCAGTTATTTTCATTCAACTAAATTTGTGGTAATTGTAGCAAAAAATTTGTTAATATTACAGTTTTGGTTTCTATTTTGAGGCTCTGTGCAAAAACTCCCAGGTTAAAAAAGTCCCAAAAATAAATGAAATAAGTTCCAAAAATTTTTCATACAAATTTTTTTTTTTTTTTTTTTTAAGCAGTATTTTATTTATTTATTTTATTTATTTTCCATTTCCTGTACAACAAGATTTAATCTTATATTTAAAGTACAGGAGTGCAATATCCAAATTAGATCAAAACAATGACTATTACAAAAAAAAAAAAAAAACATAAATTACAATTAAGTTTGTTCAAAATATTTATATAAAACTGCTTAAAGCTATTTGCGTTGCTATTAAGTTGTAGGGTATGTGGAAGAGTATTCCAAAGACGTGATGCATATAAGTAAAACTGCCATTCAGATACTAGGCAACGGTGTTTTGTAATGGAATAATGATGTTTTTCCCTCTTTGGGATCTGGCAAAGCGAATTTTCTCGAAAAGGTATCGTGGGGTTTGAGTATAAATAATTTTATGAAAGTACAGAAGTACACGGATCTTAAGAAGACTGTCGAACGAGACGCCGAAAGATTTGTGGAAATGTGGGAGACTTGTGCATGCTTTCTTAATCCATACACATATCTAATAATATTGTTGAATATAACGTTGAGTTTTCTTTTGCTGGCAGAATCACAGCTTGCAAAAAGCTCACATCCATAAATTAGACCAGGAATTAGATATGTTTTGGCGAGGAGAATTCTTATTCGTAATGGGGTGAAATATTGTGATGACCAAAGAGATCCTAACTTGTTGTAAGTTTGTCCAACTAGAAGGTTCACATGATTTGTCCATGTTAAATTGTTAAAAATCAACCCAAGGTTTTTGGCAGAATTAACAATTGTTATTTTTTTCCCATTTATTAAAATATCATCTCTTATGGCAGGGTCAATTGATCTCTTATGAATTATTATGCACTTTGACTTATGTGGATTAAGACAAAGTCCATTTGCTGTTGCCCAGAGAAAAATCTTATGTAAATCATCGTTCAATTTAGCTATATTTTCGACAGCGGATTTCATTGGACTACTTAGGTATAATTGCACATCATCTGCATACATATGAATTTTGCAATGAGAAAGCTGTTTCGGTAGATCATTTGCATAAATTGAAAAAAGTAGTGGTCCAAGTATTGATCCCTGGGGCACTCCCCTGATGAGTCTTAAAGGATTAGACCATGAGTTATTTACATTAACGGACTGCCAACGATCTGTTAAATATGAAGAGATAAGCCTAGTCGAGGTATTAGAAAACTTAAAAAAGTGCATAAGTTTCATGCAAAGTGTACTATGGTCAACCGTGTCAAAGGCCTTCGAATGATCCAGGAGCACCAAAAAATTCAAATTGCCATTATCTAATTCACTACGTATGTTTTCGGAGACATCCAGCAAGCAGATACGCAACTATGATTTGAACGGAATCCTGATTGAGTTTCAGTTAACAAATTCTTTTCGCTAATAAACAGGCTCATTTGCACATGTAAAAGTTTTTCTAGTACTTTTGATAAGTAACACAAAATAGCTATGGACCTGAACTCTGAGTTTGTTTTCGGTAGTGGAATTATTTTTGCATGTTTCCATTTAGATGGGAAAGTACTTGACATTATAATAGTATTAAATAAGTGCGTCACATAAGGTAAAATTAATGGAAGCAATATTTTAATAAACTTTGGGTGCATATTATCACAGCCCACAGCGTTAGATTTCATCATCGAAAAACTTGAGAGGACATCAGATTGGCTTACGCAAGAAAATTCAAAATAACTATCATCGATTGTGGCATTATTTGTATTTAGGCGTGGGAAGTTGTAAAAGTTTTTATTAATTGGTATGACTGGTATATTTGTAAAAGTCGTATTTAGTTCATAAGCATCGACTTGGCAGTTATTTGTTTTGTCTATATTAACAATTCCAATTTCATGAATTTGTTTCCATGTTTGCTTACAGTCAACTGCAGCACTAAAACGACTAGAAAAATATTCAGTTTTCGCACTTCTTATATTGACATTTACATTTCTTCTGGCAGCCTTGTATTCCGATTTCAATTCGGGTGTCCTAAATCGCTTCCACCTTGAGTAAGCCAAGTCTCTGCTATAGATAAGTTGTTTAATGGCAGGAGAAAACCAAGGTTTTGATTTAGAAGTTAGAGTCTTTGACCTTAATGGGACCGTATCTTCGTAAAGCCGTTGAATATTTTCTTCAAAAAACAACAGTAGCTCATCAACAGAAGCAATGAAATACATATTATTCCAATTAACTCGAGAAAAATTATCTTGTAGCAAATTATAATCAATTGTTTTAAAATCACGATAGTAAATGGTTTGCTGTGCTCGTAGAGGCTTAAAATTGTAAGTTAAAAATATCAAGTCAAGTTTGAGAAGCATGGAGCAGACACCTGATCATACAACATAACATTTGACATATTGGCCACAAAAAATATATCAAGCAATGTTCTACTCGTGGCAGTGTGGTGTGTTGGGTTTATTGTATTAGTTGGAGTTAAGCCGAAAGATGAAATATTGTCGATTAATATCGTTTCCGTTAAGATATTTGAATTAAAATCTCCAGATATAATGACGTCATCATATATAGCGGCAAGAGTTTCTAACGTCGAAAACAAATTCGAGAAGGCAATCCTTTTATTTGGCCGGTAAACACATCCCACTAACATTTTCTTACCATCAGATAGAATCTCAATAAAAATATATTCAACTTTTTTCTCATTTACCAAATTATCATTAGAGGATTTGAAGCAAACTCTGCACGATATGTTGGTTCTTACAAAAATAGCCACCCCACCGGCATGACCACCTCTGTCCTGTCTAAATACCTTATAGCCATTAAGGCATATAAGTCCATCCGGTGTATTGGATGAGAGCCAGGTTTCAGAGACACATATAATATCGATGTTGGATTTTTCAAAAACCAGTCTAAATTCGTCGATTTTGTTGTTTAGGCTCTGAGCGTTTATGTGGGTCAGCGTTAAACCATTTTTATATTTTGCTAAGATATTTACCATATTCATCGTAATGTCTCTGGAGCTTCCACTTACGTCCACAACGTTATCCATAAGAATATACAATAACGTAGAAAAAAAACCTAATAGCAACGCATAAAAGTTTGACCTTAAACATAAGATCTGAGATCGAATTTTTAAAAAACAATATTTTATGTAAAAGGTAATTATGTTAACAATTAAATAAAAAGAAAAATAAAGCAGATAGTTTAAAATACATTTTTTAAATATGAATATATAATACGATTTTTTAAACACCAAAAGCAGGCAGCAATAAGATATAAAAGATGGTATTAAAAAACTAGATTGTTCGAAAAAACGGCTTCAATTGGTCTGGAAAATCGATTTTAACAGGTTCATCACTTTCTTGCTTTTTGACATATACAATCCCACGATGTGTATAAGCTGCTGATAAACAATCATCTTTTATTAGGCCCAGTGCAGTTTTAAAAATTCTATGATTGTGTGGGGTTAAATTTTCATTTATATAAAAAGGCTCATTGCTTTCATAGCCAGCATTACATAAACGTAAAGGTGATTTATATTTACGACGATATGCAGTAACAGTTTTGAGGAAAAAGTTTTTTTCATAAGGAGAATCCAATTTGATGATAATGGGCGGATCATTAACATCCCGGATGCTTTTAAAATGTTTCACACGAAATATGGATTTGTAAAAAGGCACTGCTATGTTTAATGTGCCACAAATATTTTCGAAAATATACTGCAAGTTTTCATCCTCATAAAAGGGTTATACCAGTAATCCGAATATCAGATGCTACTACAGAGTTTTCTAGTGTTAAAATTTTAAGATTTAAATTGTGTACTTCAGTGTTTAACTGATTATTTTCGTTGTTTACTGTTTCTAACGCGGGTAACTCTTTCATTTAACTGATTTATTTCTATTTTCAAATCATTAATTATATCATTTTTAAGATCACTAAATTTATTTTCTATTTCAGCTATAAGGCTACCCTTATTGTTTTCAATTATTGTTTTTATTAATTCTGATTGCTCTCTTATGTACTCATTTTGTTTGGTAAATTTACTGTCTAGCCAATTCCACAAACGACTGCGGTTAGTTGCATCATTCGAGTTTGAATAAAAGAGTTCTGACAATAAGCTTGTTGACGAATCACTTAAATCTGCTTCACGTGCATTTCTCTTTGATCTGCGTTGGCTCATGTTGTTGTTGTTGATTAAGAGTGAATATTAACTTGTGTTTTATTAGCAATTATTTCTTTTGATTTTAAATTGCTCTTTAGCTATTCTAATTTTGTTGTTATTATTATTCTTATTTTGCTTGTTTTCGTTGTTTGTGAATTTTTATTACTTGACAAATGTAAATTATTTATTTTAAAATATTTTGCTTTAAATTATTAAGGAAACTAATAGTTTTTGATTGATAATTTTAGTATATTTGGGATCAGTACAAAAAAGTATTTGATTTGATTTAAATTAAAATATTTATGTGTGTTTTTATTCAAAGAAAATAATAATTATTTGTGGAGCCACCAAAAAAACACGTCCGATTCGTTTCAACACGTGCAGAAGTAATTTCAAATGAAATAATACCTAGTTCTTTTGCAGTTATTTCATTTTTTTAGAAGTTATTTCATGTTTGTTATTAGGTGTTATTTCATAATGTAGTAATTCCGAAAAGAAATAAGTCCCAACAGAACTTAGCGTGGGACTTATTTCATTTTATTTTCTTGTACGATGTTATTTCATTTACTGTGGGAGTTATTTCATTTTTAGTAGGAGGGAGTTATTTCATTTTCAAAAATTCATTATTTTTTTAATATTATTAATATTCTAAACGGTTCCTATAACGGGATCTTTCAAAATATTTTGATGATCTTCTTAAATTGACCTAACTTAATCTGTTCTTTAACAAGTTTTGAATGCGTAACGTTATATTCCGCAAAGTCATATTGCCCAAGAAAAAAATGACATGGTTGGTTTAAGGCAGCTCACGCTACTCGTGAGCATCAAGTAGAGTCAGAAAGCGACTCCGTTTTGAAGAGACCACACAAAATGACATAGCGCCCAAAAAAATTATATGTAAATGATTGTTGTAAAAATGTTCTTGTTTTTGGGCAATACGACATTGGTTTGGACGAAATAACATTTGTTGGACGGTTTTTTGTATGACCATAATAAATTTGGGCGCTATGACGGTAAAAAAAGAAGTTGTTGCCCAAAATCATAATTTATTTGTTTTTTTAAATGTCATAAGACCTTTAATGTCAAGGCTAATTCATGAAATCAAAGAAAAGGAAGCAATTTTTTTAAGGAAACTTGAAAAAATTGCTTCAATTATTTTTTTGTGTCGCACGCAGAAAAAACTTTATTTCGCATAGCCGCCTGCTGCGTTCTACGGAGGAAAAAACCCTAAGAGAAAAACTCACATAAAAACTTGTTTTTACAAATCCAATGTCGAATCCATTGAAATCTTATTTTTAAAACAATAAGTAATATAATTTGACCAGTCATAGCTTTGTCATTTAAACAGCTAATTGATTATTTTTTATCCTAAATAAAAGAGTAGAGCATTGGCCTTCTGTTTATTTAACGTTTTGACACTAATATATACGTAAAATAGACTTTTAAAAAAATAATCATTAAAAAACAATAAATCATGGTGTGGGTTGGTATTTTGGGACATAAAAAGTTATGACAGGTCAAATAAATGTTACTTGATGTCTTAAAAAAAATAAGATTTCAACGGATTCGACATCTAAGGGGTTTTTTGCCTTCGTAGAACGCGGCAGGCGGCTTCGCGAAATAAAGTTTTTTCTGCGTGCGACACAAAAGACAATATGTCTTATGAAATTTAAAAAAAAAAAAATTATGATTTTGGGCAACAACTTCTTTTTTTTATCGTCATAGCGCCCAAAAAAAAAAGTTTTTTTCAAAATAAAATGCCATAGCACCCAAAAAAAAAGTTCTGGATTTTCTGTCATTGATTTGGTCGTTATATCCCCCAAAATTATGGATGTTAATATGTACATCCACAATTTTGGGGGATATGCGGACATTTGGGCAATATGTTGTTTTGGTTTTTGGGCAATACGACTTTGGGGAATATAACGGTACGCCCTTACTTTATTTGTGTAGCATGGACGATTTTTGGGAGTTATTTAATTTTCTTTGCAAATTATTTCATGATGAAATAACACCCAAAACCTAGGATTTGTTTAGTTTTTGTTTTGGAAATTATTTCATTTTTTTAGAACTTATTTCACTTTTTCGAGACGGGACTTATTTCATTTTTTTAGAATTTGTTTCATTGGGAGCTTTTTTACTGGGACTTTTTGCACCTGGGACTTATTACATAGAGCCCTATATTTGAGCCTACAAATATTAATCAAAATTTTTGCAGATTTTAACAGATTAAATTGGTATTTTCAATTATATAAAAAATTACCAAACTTTTTTAAATATAGCAGTTTTATTTTTGCTCATAAAGGGTGTCCCAAGAAGAGCGCAATTTTTAAATTTTAAATAAAACACAGATATTTAAAAAAAAAATCGTGAAACTTTATTATATCGTAAAGTAGACAGAATGAGGTTATGTATGGAACAATATATCGTGCAGATGGCCGCCGCGGCTTTGCTGGCATGCACGCGATCTTTTAATGAAATTTTCAATGACCGTTTTGCATGAATGCTGCGGTATTTCATTAATGCAGCGTCCAATTTCCTCTTTTAAGGCTTGAGTCGTCGTCGGCTTATTCGCGTAAACCATCGACTTCAAAAAACCCCAAAGAAAAAAATCTAATGGTGTTAAATCGCACGATCTAGGCGGCCAATTCTGGTCTCCAAAACGCGAAATAACACGACCGGGAAATGACTGATGCAGCAATTGAATTGTTTCTCTGGCTGTATGACATGTGGCGCCGTCTTGTTGGAACCACATGTCCTCCACATTCATTTCTTCAATTCTAGGCAAGAAAAAACTGGTTATCATTTCACGATATCGAACACCATTGACTGTTTGCGCTTGACCTGCCTCATTTTCATAAAAAAAGGTGCAATGATTCCGCCAGCCCAAAAACCACACCACACAGTGACACGTTTAGGATGCATTTACTTCTCGTGAATCACTCGAGGATTTTCCTCACCCCAAATGCGACAATTCTGCCTATTGACGAAGCCATCAAGATGAAAATGGGCCTCGTCACTGAAGATGATTTTATCGGCAAAATCAGCATTTTCATGTTGTCATGTTGGTAAAACAATTTCACAATGAGAATGCGTTGTTCATTCGTGTAGCGCTCCATTTTTACTAACCTCGTACCTTCTACCAGCAAACAATAACAATTGTTCAAATGTCAAACAATGACTTTTCGAATGTTGCCAGATTTAAAAATTGCGTTCTTCTTGGGACACCCTATATTATTATACTAATATATTTCTGCAACGCCATTTTTAACTTATTTTTAGTAACTTTTTAGCTATTTTTACGGGTTTATTTCTATGAGTGTAAAGTATTCTTTCATGTGACTGACTAAAAGTTTTGCATATAGACATTTGCTGTGTAAGCAAAACTTTTCAACAGATTTTATGAACATATAAATCTACCTCTTTCCTCTGAAACTAAATTTGTAGAAAAAAAAAGATTTTTAACTTTTGCAAATTCAAGCGTAAACATTTACAATAAAAATTTATTTGGCTTTTTCAGTTAAACAAAACTCTCAAACTCAGCAAGTTAAACTCAATATTTTGTTGTTAAACAAACAAATCAAAAATTTACCAACATAGATTAAAAAAAAAATTTAAATCGAAACATATTTTTATATAAAAACTCCTTACACAACATGAAGAGATAAAAATATAAACACATACAAAAAAAAAATGTCATATCAAAAATGTATTACTCGTATAACAAAAAAGTAAGATAAACGGAAACGGAAGTTGCTAGAACATCATATTCACAGTCATATACATTCACTGTAACAAGTTTGAGAATTTCTATCGTTTGTTCTGTATGACTTCTGTTATGAATTTTAAATTGAATATTGTGTGAATATATGTGTGTGTGCACTAGGGTCTCCAAGCTTGTATGGAAGAAAAACGATTTAGTTATTGACCGGTTTATACCCAGGATATATTTATTTGGTTGTAAAACTATGCCCCCAAAAAATTAGTATAATCGTATATCGGGAAAACATGCCGCATCATCCCAGAAGTTTGAATAACGGATTAAAAGGAAAAAATATTACTTGTAATACATTTTCTCAAAAACATTAAAATTTAAAAATTATTCGTGATTCGCAGGGAATTGTATTTGTAGTAAAGCAAAAAAACTTAAATCGGTTAAAAAACATACTAGTTATTCAAATGTCCACCAGCAACTGATGTGTAGCAGAACATTCAATCAAAAATTTGGGTCAACAATTTAAAATTTGTTGAAATAATCTACTACGGAACCACTTTTTTTATTCTTTAAGTTCTGAGAGACCCTGATAAGAAATTTCTTTATATAGTTTTTTGCTCACTCGTTTTAATTAGGGCCAAACAGGTCCGAGTTTTTAAATACTGTTATCAAATCTATAATTTAAAATTTCTTAAAATATTTTTAATGAAAATTTGAAAAACTATCGAGATTTAATAAAAAACATACACACAGAGAACTAATTTGTTGTGACTACCGAATTTGTCGAAACCCGAAATTGGATAGTTATTTACTGATATGTCTATCATAATACAAGAGCATACACAGTATTCCGAACGAATTTTTTACATTAATACTTTTATGCTGAACAAAATACCCCA
The DNA here is from genome assembly GCA_021234595.1 of Delia radicum. Classification (NCBI taxonomy): domain Eukaryota; kingdom Metazoa; phylum Arthropoda; class Insecta; order Diptera; family Anthomyiidae; genus Delia; species Delia radicum. The sequence goes on along the minus strand of CM037854.1, from coordinate 37,604,470 downwards.
GCAAAAAATAACCTGGATTTGTTAAGCAATAAATACATTTGTATGCTTCCGAAAAGCGCTTCACCGCCTTGCATACTATGAAGCAGTTAGGGAAAGCATTCTGTAGTGGTTCCCAAAATGCCTTCTTTGAAGCAGTGAATATTGCTTGGAATGAAGCCATAAAGAATGCATACCATGAAGCAATAATGTTGTCAACATACAACAAAATCGTTTCTTATTACTTTAGAAGGCATGAATTTATTGCTTCACACATGAAAGAAGCGCATTTCACCTGCTTCGTAATTAAATATTGCCTTCCGGAAGCGCTTCTTCTTTTTTTTTAATTTTAATATAAAAAAAAAAAACAAAATACATGATACACAAATCTAAAAAATAATATATAGTGCCACAAATAACGAAATAAGTTTTCAAAAACATAAATTACCAATCCTGCGACATTTAATTCCATGTCCATTATAGATTCTTTTAACTAAATAAATAAGATCGATCACTTTTTTAGGAAAATTTTAATTTCAATTATGTTTGCAATTGTTCCTACCTCAATCATTGTTTTCCTTAATAGTTTTTTTAATTTTTCATCCTTTTGTGCACACAAAGGAAAAATCAATATCTTTTTATTGACATTTTATTAACAATTACATAAAAATCTTTATTGAAAATCTTTTATTACTACACACTGGTAGTTTTTAGAACTTATTTTTGATATTTTGATACCGTTGGGTCTACCAGTAATAAAACAAAATGTATTTTTTAATTCAGTATTGATTGGTTTAACCAACTATTCAGGTATTACAGTCTATATTTAGTTGTGTACCGACATCATTAATTATCATAATATTGGGTATACAAGTTAATAATGTCGATTTGGACAACATATGTCATAACTATCACATATGGTTTGTGTCCATAAAACCATATATGGTATTTTGGAGGGAAAACATCTGTCATTATTCGTCAGTATTCGATAGACGCCAAAGTGTAAACAGACGTTTTTTTCAATCGCTATAATAATGTCGAATTTGGTGCATAAAAAAGATGTTTTGTGGAGAAGTCTGACAACATGCACCAACTCAAAAAACTTGTAAACGATGGTTTGCGCGATTCAAAAGTGGTGATTTCGACACAGAAGTCAAAGAGAGGCCTAGTCAGCCGAAAAAGTTTGAAGGTGAGGAATAAGAAGCATTATTCCACGAAGATTGTTGTCAAACGCAAGAATAACTTGCATTATCATTGGGAGTCACACAACAATCCATGTTCCTACGTTTAAAAGCATTGGGATTCATTCAAAAGCTAGGAAATTGGATCCCATATGAATTGAAGTCGAAAGACGTTAAAAGGCGATTTTGCATGTCGTAAATGCTGCATGAACGCTACAAAAACAAGTAATTTTTGCATCGTATTGTTACTGGTGATGAAAAATGGATACATTACGATAACCCCAAGCGCAAAAAGTCATATGGAAAGCCCGGCCAACCATCAACGCCGAAGCCATGGCGCCAAGGTAATGCTCTGTATTTGGCGGGATCAGAAGGGTGTTGTGTGTTATGAGCTGTTGAAATCGGGTCAGACTATCACCGAACACAATTGATTCGTTTGAAGAGAGCAATCAACGGAAAACGACCAGAATATTAGACCAGACACGAAGCCATCATCTTCCATCATGACAACGCTCTGTCACAAGTTGCGAGACCGGTCAAAAACTATTTGGAAAACAGTGGATGGGCAGTTTAGCCCATAACTACCATTTGCTTCGATCAATGCAGAACGCCCTTACTGGAATACGCTTCACTTCAGAACAGGGTATCAGAAAATGGCTTGCTTCAGTTCTTCTGGCGCGGAATCCATATGTTACAAGAAAGAAGGGAAAAAGTAGTGGCTAACGATGGACAATGCTTTGAATAATGTATTTATTTTGTTATTATAATAAATGCATTTTTCAAGTAAAGAAATTATTAACTTGTAAACCCAATATTTTAACTGATTTCATTAAAAAAAAGTATGTAGTCGGTATTTAATTTGTTGTTTGCCAAATTATTTTCCATAATTTCAACCGATTTCAAACTTATTTATTCCTTGTGTGTATAAGAGATTAAATCCTGAAAATGTTATATGAACTACTTTTTTCCATTTGGCTAGTCTCAGGAGTGTGTATTAGTCGGTCCCGAATTTAAAAAAAAAAAAATACGAATTTCATCACGGTACTCGAACGATAGGTATTGAATAGGTATATATGGATGAAAACCAAACATTTTTTTGAGTTTATAGCTGCTACCCGCGCCTTTTGTAGTGCATTTGTAAATTTGTTTGACAAAGTTTGGTAATGCTGAGCATAATATTGGAAAAACATTTACAAAATTTCCATCGTTTAATTTTGGTACATTACAGCATCATTTATTTTGAAACAAGCAATTTTATTTATTACTTGTTCCAAGCTGAAACCCTATGGAAATTTTGTAATTATTTTTCCAATAATATGCTCAGTATTACCAAACTTTTGAGCCCAACTTCGTATAAAAATTAAACAAATTAAAAATTAAAAAATACTGAACCATAAGTATCCTCATATTGTTTTATTTCCCCATAATCAACTGGATAATACGCATCGTTTAAGCACTATGACTTAAAAATTGTTTACTCTCGGAACAACCTAATGTGTATTAAAACTTAAAAAAGGTTTATGCAAGTCCCTTTTTTAAACCGGAAAAAGTAATGTTTGTTAACATTTTTTTTTTCGACTTAATGGGTATGATTGGATGAACATACATTTCTATGAAATTGTGTATATTTTCAGACAATCATATACAAAATTGTAACATGTATTGCAATTTTACCGGAATTAAGCTCGGACCGCACTCAAATAAAAAAGTTAGTAAAGCCAGCAAAAAATTTTGCTGAGTCAGCAAAATTTTAGTCAGGAGTGTGCTTGCAAAAAAATTGCTAATGTCAGCAAAATCTTTCAGCAACCAAGCAAAATTTTTGCTAAAACTTAATGGATTAGAAATGAAAAAACCCTTGCTAAACATAAATAAAAATTTTGCTAAATATTAGTAGACTGGAAAAAATTCAAAAAATCTAAAGAGAATTTTTACTTTAGTTAATTTATTTTTCTGAAAATCATAAAACATTTTTTTTGATTCTTTTTAAAATAATTTACAATACGTTACAAAATATAAAAATTTTCATACTCCCACATTGAGGACATGAATAAATGTAATATCTGCAAATATATAGAAATTATTATATATAACATAAACAAAATTATCTTTGAACTACTTACATCAATGGTTGTCACAATGATGCTATCTTTTAAAGGAATGCTAATGCCGCAGAGAATTATAGAAACGAAACGAAAAAATAACAAAATTTAACATATACAACCCTTTTTTGCAATAAGAAAAAGGAAACATAATAATTTACCTAAGATGTATTGGTTTGTCTTTCGCATTAGTCTGTCAACCTGTTGTATATTTGTTATCAACTTGACAACTCAATTTGACTACAAATATACATATAATATTTTTTAAATTAAAATATTTTATTTTGTCTTTTATTTAATTAATAGACAATTACTTAAACAAGCCGGTGAAAAAGCAAAATTTAAGTTGTTTCAATCCACAATTTTGTTTTATGTATGAAAAAACAGATACAAAATCTTGCATTGTAGATTTTTTTTATGTGTCTTACTGGAGTTGTACTTTTTAGTATAATTTTCCTCGTCACTACTAAATCTTGACATCTAATTCATTCTGCGTATAACTTTTAAGCTGGTTGTCTTTCATACTACTGATGTGGTAATCAGCACATTTTTTTAGCAAAATAAGTTAGTAAAACATCAGTAAAACACAATTTTAGCAAAAATTTGCTCAAAAATAGTATACCTGATTTACAAGATGTTTTACTAACTTTTCGACTAACATATTTTTTTGAGTGTAGTTATATTATGATGTGTAAGTTTACATAAAATTATGCCATGTCAAAATCTAGATCCAAACATAACTGGCTTTTATACAATTATATATTTTTGTATCAGTTTAGATATAAACAGATACAAAACTGATACAATCTAATACAATTCTATCGGGCCATAAATCGTATAAATTGTACTGGAGATTTGTCTAATTGCATCAGATTAGATCTAAACCCATACAAATAGATACGGGCCCATATTTCGGATGAAACGTAATAAGATAACATATTGCGTCCCATAAAAAGAGATATGACTACATAAAACTCCACATCAATTTTTTTTAACTGGCATACGAATTTTATATCTTGCGTTTTGGTTTCGTAAATATGACGTCATGAAATTTGAAAAAACTTTAAAAATTAACTAAAGTATCCATACAAATTGGACTATAACTTTTTATTATAGTCCAATTTGTAGTTAATTTTAGTTAATTTTTAAAGGTTAGTTAATTTTTAAAGGTTTTTCAATTTTCATGACGTCATATTTATGAAACAGAAAGGGTCCAGAACGAGTATGACAGTTATGCCAAATTTCAATGCAATCTGATTTGGTCGATACAAAAATTAAATATTTTTGTTAAGTTGAATTGCTTTTACTAATATACTTTAAATTTTTGGCTCGAATTATCGAAATTGTAATAACTCGTATGCTTTTTTGACTGATTTAAGTTTTTGTTGCTTAATTATAGAGACAGTTTACCCAAATTGACATTTTTTAATGTTTTTAATATCAAATTTTGAGAAAAAAGTTATTTAATCCGTTTTTTCAAAATTCAGGGCCGATGGTATTGGATGGATTGGTAGACGTAATTAAATAAACTTAAATATTTGACGGACAAAATGTAAATAAATATTTTCAGGGGGTAATTTATCGGTCAATACCTCAAAAAAAAAAAAATTATGAGAACCCTAGCGGGCATGTATTGGTGTGCATTTCTATGAGTATCATCATTCACTACACAAGTACAACATACTTTTTTTTTGGTTGTTGTGCAGGATATGAAATAAGGAAGTTTAAATATTTTACGTACACTCACAATATTATTACGTTAAAAACTACCTAAAACACCGATTAAATAACCGATACAACAGAAAGTCTTTTAAAACAACCTCTAATATTTAACGACCAAAACATAAAAAACGTTTTTTTCCTTTGTTTTTTAAACTTAAAAGTTTTTTTTTTTGTGATTACAAAAGAGAACACATACACCAGTGACAGGCAAAAGCACTACGCGGCGTTTTTGCTCTCACACCTACATGCGCTTACACATTAAAAAAAATGAAAAACAACAATCAGTCTTGCATGAGCATTCGAACGGACAGGTTGATTCGACGCTTTGTGTTTGAGGTACACTGACAGAATGGATGAATGTTTTGAATATGAATTATTGTTTAGCGAAAATTATTTTTGTAAGCCAGAATGTCTTGTATGCCATTATATGTATAATTGTTTGTATAACAGATGCACATGTTGAGGATCTTGTTCGCATTAAATGTTGCCCATATGATATTGATATTGATTGTGTTATACAACATGAACATAATGATTAGGATAATTTTGGTGCTTTGCTTTTCAATGTGATATAATAAAGGATAATTATGTATATAATATCGTTATTAGTTTTGTATTTTTTTTTTAATTTTTTTTATTGAAATGCATTATTAATATTTTAATTTTTCTTAAAAATTTTTGAATTTTATAAACTGGTTCAAATATGGTTTTGTTTTTACTTTATAATTTGTAACAAATCTGTTATAACTGTCAAAAATTTAATATCCAATAACAAATTTGAATCCTTTAATAAATAAATTGGTTTGTTTCATTTTGATGATTTTGTCCAAAAAACAATATCACCACTTCACGACGATTTAAAATTTTTGTAGCTCAGAGTATTGTTGCCAAACTTTGAACTCTCGCAATAATTTATCATGAAATGTTCTTTTTTTAAGTTCAAAAACTGGTGATTTCCTTGCGTCATTAGTATTATTTTGTTATATATTAAATTACAATTACATATATATTTTTATAACAGACTGAAGTTATTTTTTTCATTAATTTTCATTGAAAGATTGATAGTTTTTAATCAAATATAACTTTTTTAAATCTTACAAGTCTAAGTCAGCACATTTTTTTTTTTGTTAATTGAAATTATTTTTTTATGTTATTTATTTTTTTTGTTTTCGTTATTTCGTTTATATTCATTATTTTTTTTTTTTGTTATTAAGTTTATGTTTTTTTATTTTTTGTTTATTAAAAAAAACATAAAGTTTATATGAAATACTTTTTTTTTGTTTATGTACGTTTTCTTATTATTACTACAAGTTTTGCTAAGTGCATTGAGTAAGAGAGAGGTACAGCTCACTTACACAACTACAAAATACGATTGTATGTGTTTGCCTATCGCTGACATACACAACAAAGTAAAAAATAACTTGGATTTGGTAAGAAGTAACTACATGTATGTGCTTCCAAAATAGCGCTTGGTACGCAGTAAGTACATTTGTGTGCTTCTAAAATAGCGCTTACTGCCTTGCATACAATAAAGCAATTAGGAAAGTCATTCTGTTGTGCTTCGCAAAATGCCTTCTTTGAAGCAGTGATTAATGCTTACAATGAAGCATACCATGAATCATTAATGGTGTCAACAAACAAAAAATTGGTTTTTATTGCCTTCGAAGGTATGAATTTATTGCTTCTAAGAGCGCATGAAAGAAGCGCTTTTCACCTGCTTAACAATCCCGTACCAAGTGGGATACCGCGAACAAACTAAACTCATCCCTTCTGGAATTGCTGTCGAAGCTCTCGGTAATTTAATAATGCCTTCTGGAAGTGCTTGTAGGTAAGTACTAGTTTTTAATGGAAATCCAATGTTTGTATGTTTGAATTTCTTGTAAATTTAATTGAAATAAATTTGTATTTATTACTTGACTTTTTTTGAAAGAGAAGAAATAAGATTCAAAATTTAACCGACAATATTTAACTACCACCGAAAGAACATACATGTCTTTGGTTTGTAGTTTAAACTACCCAAGTAAAAATTTTCATATATGGATCCACAAAGGTTCAATGTATGTGTGTTAATGCTCATAAACTTTCATGCATGTACCTACATGGATATATAAATCTCAATACATACTTCAATATACCACCATACAATTGCATTAACTAAATATGATTTAATATATATATACATGATCATACGTATGTATGTTAACCTTAATCATCTACATATTTACATGTAGATATTACCTCAAATTTCATTAATGCACATGTGCGGAGATATAAGCATTTATTTATATTTATGTATCGATAAAGGGACAGACATGTGTGATTGTGACCATGTACAAACTATACATTGAGTCTTAATATCAAAATTTTTAACCGGATACCGATAGAAAAAGTTTAAAAAAATATTTCTATGGATTTTAATTGATTCTTCGTTTGAAAACAAACTTTACGCACAACTTTCGAAATAAACTAGAATCGGTAACAGAAAATAATTTTTGAGTGTATGTATCGTATTTGAACATCTGTATATGTGTGCTTAATCAAATGCATTGCTATGTGAAAAAGAGTACATGTGTGTGTGTGTATGTGCTAAAAGTAAGTGCTTCGCATTTTTTATTCTGTTTTCTCTTTGAGTTGTCAATTTGTGTTTATTGCTGTAGTAGTAGAGCATGCGATTGTCGTTGTCATTTTTTCTTAAACATATTTTTTTATTCCGTTACACACTCATTTTTCTGTTCATATAATCACGATTTTATTTCTTTGCAATGCACTAAAGTTGATGTTTTCATCAAACAAAGAAAAATTAAATTCTTTATTAATTCTTTAGTTAAAAAAGATTGAGCTAAATCAAAATCTGTGAATATAAGCAAAGTTAAATTTCCATAGACTTTAGTATTAGGATCTGTAGAAATAGTTGTATTGTTTTCGAATATCATTTGCGTAGGTAACGGAAAAACAGGATGTCATTTTAGCTTGTCAACCGACAGAACCCTGCTAAACCTGTGGGCGTTGTGGTGTAATCGTTAGCGCGTTGGACTGTTACACAGATGGTCCCGGGTTCGATTCCCGGTGACGACAACATCAATTTAGAAAAATAATATGTATGAGTTTTCTATCACTTATATGTATCGCTGCGGCCACCTTCGGTGGTCCCATAGCACTTAACCCCACCGAAGTAAAATAATGAATCAGGACTATGAAACAAAAAGCTTCAATAAATTCACCAACTCTACATCAGGTGGCGAGCAACAACTGTTCTAAGACTTATCTTCTCGCGCAATTAGTGTTGCCTGTTTTAAGCCCTTCATCTTTCCCTACCTTTCATCTCTCCACTATCCCCTTTCCAAAGAAAGCAACACATTAATTAATATAGGAAGAATTTCCTGAGTGTTGCTTCTATTTAAAAAAAAAAAAAAAATTACCCTTCGGGGAATGAGGCGCCTACTGGTTTTTAGTTTCTATATCGTGACTGCTTAATACAGGACTTATCATATAACGAGTAAAATCTGCATTCCATAACTAAGCAAAAACTTTTGCAGAGAATCAGCGAGCTGACTTTAAGCACAAACAAATTAGTAAATTCAGCAAAAGTTTTACTAACATTTAGTTGATTAAAAAATTGTTATAAAATTTTTGCTGAATGTTGGTAGGCTGAAAAAAGCTTTTAGAAAAATTATGCTTTAGTTAATTTATTGGCTAAAAATACTAAAAAAAAAATTGTGTTTCTTTAAAAAAAAAATTGGTAATACTTTAAAAAATATAAAATATCCCCATACATTGACGACATGAATTAATTTAATATCTGAAAATATATAGAAATAATTATATATAACATAAATAAAAAATATATTTCAACTACTTACATCCATGGTTGTCTAAATTATGACGATTAGGACTGAAGCTAAATGCCGTAGATAATTCTAGAAACAAAACAAATAATTACAGATTACGGCATACACATAAACCACCCATTGCTTTGCAAATAGTGAAAGGAAATATAAATAATTGCATAAGAAGTGTGACCTTCTCTTTCACTTTAGTCTGTCTGACTAAACGTACATATGTTTGAAATTTTTCCAATTTCAATAAATTACATCTATCAAAAATTTTGTTTACAAATAAACTTTTTTTTATTAAATTTAAATATTACAGAGTACAACATTTTTCAACATCAAAATCGGAATTTTTATTTTCATGAAAAATAAAGTTTTTAAAGAAAAAACAGCATATTTGTGGATTTGTAATCCAGCTATTGAGCACAAAAGGTGAAAACTGGGCTTTTTTTGCGATTTTTAAGGCACTGGATCCTTCCGGAAGGATTGTTCCGCATTTTTTTCTCCTATTCAATATATACAACTTTCTTCAGACACAAAAGAGATATTCCTTACGGTATACCGAGATATTATCGTGTTAAAATATAGAAAAAGTGCTAAAAATCCGCCATGAGCAAAAAAATTCGTATGGCCATTAAATTATTACTGTAGCCAACTTGACAAAACGAATGATGCAGAATTATATTGGGGCTACTTTGACGTGCAATTCTCCGAATTTAGTCCCAAAATCATGTGTTGTACTGTGTTATATTTTTTTCTTTAAGGTTGTAATCAATTTATTCGACAAGCCGGAATACAATACAATATTTGAGTTTATTAGATCAACAATTGTTTGCGTTATTTTGTATGAAAAACACATACAAAAATCTTCTATGGTTGATTTTTCTATATGTCTTGCAAGAATTGTACTTTTATTTATTTTAATTATTGGTACAAATAAGACTTAGTATCTCATAAAGCACCCCAGCAAAAAATAGTGCTTACCCAGAAGCGCTTCCGGAAGGCATTATTTGATAACGAAGCGCTTCCAAAGCAAGTAAAGAAGGCATGATTTTTGTTCGCGATGTCCCACTTGTTATGTCTCTTTTAAAGCGCTTCTTTCATGTGCTCTTAGAAGCAATAAATTCATTCCTTCTTAGGCACTAAGAAGCGCTTTTTGTATGTTGACATTAGTGCTTCATGGTAGGCATACTTTATTGCTTCATTGTAAGCATTATTCACTGCTTCAAAGAAGACATTCTGGGAAGCACGACAGAATGCCTTCCCTAATTGCTATATAGTATGCAAGGCGGTGAAGCGCTATTTTGGAAGCATACAAATGTAGTTACTGCTTACCAAATGCAGGTTATTTTTTGCTGGGACCTCAAACATTTTAAATTACAATGATTGAATGTATTAACTTAAGTATATAAACAATTTAACAAAAAATTGTTAAAGAAATGACAAAAATTAAAACTAAGAGTTACAATAGTAATAGGGTGGGGCGATTTGAACATATTAACGGGCGCTTCGCGTTTCTGATTCTTGGGATTGTACTCAGCAAAAAAGTCCACTAGACCATACGTCTATGGTGAAAATCGAGCTTCCAGATTTTGACATTTTAGTCGAATTTTGTGAAAGTAACAATGTGTGGGATGGACATATCTCAGGAAGTAGGAGGAGCTTATCCAAGATTATAATATCAATCTCTTCTTTGGAAGATTCTCTAGCATATTAATGCATCAATCATATTTGTGGGTGGGTTTTAAGGGGTCAATTTTTAATGTCAAAATAGTGCTTTTTTTCCGTAAAGTCAAAATCTGGAAGCTCGATTTTCACCGTAGACGTATGGTCTAGTGGACTTTTTTGCTCAGTACAAAATCTAATCGCTAATAAGTAATTAATCTTTGAATAAATTACTAACTGATATTTTGAAAAACAATACACGGGGATCGGATTTAATTTGATTAGGTAAAGACTTCCACAATTTCACAGCACGAAAAAAGAACAATCTCGAGGATGATAAATAATACGACTTGATCTTTACATATTTATTTTCCAATATAAATAGTCAGGTTCCTTTGTATGTATAAGCTTGTGTAAAAATATCAAATTTCGAATGTTTAGATATGAAGATTTGAATGGAGTATATAGAATTAAAGTTCTCACCAATTTCAGCCGTATGACACTCGGCACAAATGCTGATGACGACCAGAGTTTCCGTAGAGCGCAATATATTTTCCTAATTGTTTTGTTCATACGAACTTCACAATTAATGTCAGAATTTATTAAAAATTCAAGATTTTTTACAACTCTCACATATTTAACAACTTCATTTTACAATGTGATATCTGGCAATATCTCAGCAGAGCAACTGCCGATTATTAAGGCGTTAATTAAAAGATTGTTTTTCAAAGACCAACAGGAAACTTCATACAAGTTCTCATTAAGTCGACATCTCAGATCTTTTAAAAATACAGGTGGGCGAGAAAAATACCTTTGGGCGTCATCTGTATACAAATGAATGCTAGAGCTTTAACAACAGTAAACTATATCGTTGATAAAAATGCTAAACAGAATGGGACCAAGAATCGAACCTTGGGGTACCAGAGAAGAAACGGGTTTTGTAGTTGAGATGTATCATTTTCATCGTCTCTAGTAGATCTTGACATGTCGTGACATTTATTTAATTTTGCATATATCTTTCAATCTAGTTTTCGTCCAGACTGTAAAATTGTTTATTAGCACAATTATTTTAGAAAAATAAATTAGTAAAACATTATTAAAATATAAGTAAAACATTCGTTCAAAACTGTTAAGTGCTGAATAAGAATAATTAAAATTTTAACTGAAAACACAACTTCAGCAAAAAAAATTTGCTGTAAAATAGTATACTTGATTTTCAAGACGATTTACTAATTTTTCCTATTAATTTTTTTTTTTTTTTATTTTACTCGGAGAAAATTTATCATTTAATAAAACTAATGAAAAAGACTTTTTATGAAATTATTTTGTTAATAAAACGCCTTGATTTATTTAAATCAGAAAAAGCTACAAAAATTAGTTAAAAATTACGCTGATTATTTTTCCTAGTTTTATGTGTGCGGGTTCGATTGTTGTGGGTTCGATTCCCACCAAAGGCACTGGTCTGTTTTCGCTACAACGCGCCGAAGGCCATAGTAGCAGTGCTCGGTTACTGTAATAGTATATAATTTGTAATTATATTATTATTAATTAATAAAATAAAAAAAATATAAAAATAAAGTATCAGCAACAACATTTTCCAACTATTTCGTGACTAAAACAGCAAAAAATTGGTATAACAAATAACTGTTAGTAATATATAAGTTAAATTTAGTTAAGGGCAAAAGAAAAAAGAAATTTCTACAATTTATGTAGTTTTTAATCCATAATATGTCTCAATAAAGGCTTGAAATCCAATTGTTTATTTTTTTAAATTTCTTTAAAAAAATTAAAAAAAAAGTATACACAAACAATGTTTATTAGTTAAAAATGTTTTATTTTTAATTTGAATTAGTTCCAATTCTTCCAATTTTGTGTTTTACTTCTCATCGGGTAAATATAACTATACGGGTAATAATACCACTTCTACATTGGTTCTCTGAAGATTTTCGGTGACGCGAAATGAAACATGTAAGGACCTGTCAGTAGATAAAGTCTGCTTTAAATTAGCGGACAGAAGACTTTTTTAATTAATATATAAAAATTGCACGGTTTTTTGTTTAACAAAAAAGAAATGATCTTGCTCACATCATAATATATTTATTTTTATTAATGTACAGTTTAAATAATTAAAATTCATGAAAAATTAACGCAATATGACAAAAAAAAGGTAATCGTTTACAGATTTATATTAAAAGAAATGATAAAAGTGTGCAAAGTCAATAATGAAACCTCTTTGACGAAAATGATTTCAACTATTTTCTCTTTTTTTTAATCTATAAAGTTTTGTGTTTAATTTGTAGTAAAAGTCTTGCTTGTATATTTTCATTTCATAAAGTTATAATGAATACAAAATGTAAAAATTGTTTCGTTGGCATTCTTTTCATTGCAAACTATACGGAAAATTAAATATGGCTTTATAAATATCTATTGTAGCTTACACACATACCTATACAACTTACACTTATTCATATGTAATTTTTTGTATTTCCTTTTATTCTGCCTACATTTTGTAATATTTTCTTTAGTAATAACGTTTGCGGAATGAAATTGCAAAAAAACGGAAAACGTTGTAGTTTTTTTTAGCATAAACTTAAAGTAATGCACTAAATTAACTTAGTAATGCACTAAATTAACTTATCGTAAAACAAAATTGGTCCAATTCATACAATTTCAGGCAGTTAGGAGGTACTTTCTCCATAGCTATTGAAAATTTCGATGTTGGCATTTTTCTGAGCTTTTTTTCATATTGATCTGATTTTTGGATATTTGAATATTTGTTTGGTCCAGATTTATAATTTTTTTCATTAGTAAAGTTATTTTCCTCAAAAAAGTGCTTTCCTTGCCATTTATTGACATCTAAGATTAAGTATGACTAATCGTCCATGTTGCAAATAATCGCGTTTTTAACTATGACCAAATTTGTAAATTGAAGATTCAAGTTTACTTCTTACGTTTTAGAAACAGTTCGCTTATATTTCGTGAACTTTTTTGAGTTTGTGTACATTTAAGAAACATTTTAAATATTTTTCCATCGCCTTACATCCCTTTTTCACGATTACGATTTAGCGATTTAACCAAATATTTATTTTCTAAGCCAGGATCGCATTGATCAGTCTGTCAAATTGCACTTTCTATTAGAGCAAAGTATACTCTTTGTACTTTATCTTATTACTTATCTGTCCACTGCTACACATTGACTTTCTAGGTATTCAACAAACATTAAGATTAATTATCAAAAAAATTAAAATTTCTGTCTTTTTTTGTTAAATTTTTACAGGCAGAAGAAGAAGAAAACATTTTTATTGAAAAATTTAACGGACACTATGGAAATGCCAGGCTATCGCAACTTCATCCCCTCCAAGAACTCATTAGTGGTTAATTTGTGTGTCAATGGAACAAAGTATTTTTTTTAAATTGCTAAATTGCTCTATATGAAAAAGTTTTTACTTTGTGTCGTAGTGAGTTTCAAACCCACATCCATGCATCTGGCTCTGACTCTTACCATCAACTCTTAGATGGTTGATCTACGGTCGACATAGCGATGAGTATGGTTAAGTTGATCAGAATCGACAGAGTTAAATAAAGTCACAATTTTGATACCATAATGACTGTTTTTTTTAATCAGCTACACTCAGGGAACTTCTGCTTTAAAAATATGTAGTTGTTTGGGTTGTCATACAATTTCTTTATTTTTAATGTAAATGTCAGCATTAGTAGAACAACTTAAATTTTTTACTAACCTTGTAGTTCATTTAAAAAACAAACCACGTTAAATGACTGTTTTATGAGTTTACATTAATTTTTTACAGTTGTTTTTCTTTTTTTGTAAACAAAAAAAAATAAATGTTTGTTCATTTTTTACTAACACATGGGCAATTCCTGGGGGACGGACGCAACATTCACCCACAGCAAGGAAGAGTACTAAATTTGAGGAAAAACATTGTTCAGAATCAATAATGTAGTAAAAAGATATATATAAGCAAACACCAGCGAAAACCGGACACGACAAACATAGAAATTTACATAAGACGGGCGAAATTTGTGAAAAAAAAAAAAAATATTATTGGGAATGTGAAAGTTAAGGTAATAGAATATCTTTTATGTGTAAATTTATGAAATATGAAAATTTTCTTTAATTTTTTTTTAAATTGAGTAAAGTATAAATACAGACGTGACAAGACGGAGGCGACAATTTGTTCCAAGAGACCAAAACACACTAATTTTGGTAATAATAATGATTCAACTTTAATTAAAAAAATATGAAAAAACAATAACATAAAGTTAACTTCAAATAAATTTTATAATAATAACAAAAATGAAATCGAAATAAAGTTCCATATATTCAGTTAGTACTTTAGGATATATAATAGTTCATAAAGTTGGATTTTCTTAGTTAATTTTAATTATAGATTTTAATGAATAAGAGGTCCGAGCAACCTCTATGCTTTCGGTGTCGAAATACGAAAGCTAATGTAGGCTTTTAATCCCTATTCTGGTCCTTTGGCAACGCATCTTCAACTTTTTTTATTATTTTCCCCATCGATTGTTTACAGTTGTAAGCTTTCAAAATTATTAATGGAGTCATTCCTTTTTTTTCTGTCGCAACACCATCTGCCTTACTCGGTAATTTTCTTTCTTTTTTGTGTACAGAGAGCTATCTCTTTTCACATTATCCAATCATTTTTTCGATATTCTCGTTTTCTTTAAGTTTCTTTCATCTTATATTGCTGCCATTTGTCACCATCTTCTCGGATCTTATCTCGCCAATTCTTCGCTTGTTCTTTTTTTTTACTTTTAATGCTTTTTCCATCTTTAAATAAGAAATGTTATCTTACTGATAATGCTTTCTTTAATATTAGATACTTACTTAAATGCCAATAAAATTTGACAAATGATTGTTTCCAAAATAAATCTGTTGCCTTTTCTAAAATGCACACGAAGCTCGTTTAAAATCAAAAACTGGTTGCTTTTCAAATGCCTATTTACTACTGAAAACAACTAATAGTTATTTTTGGCGACGGACGCAACATTAACATATACATAGGTCAAAGCAAACTTAAAAAAAATCGATTATTGGAATTCCGATTTCCCTCTCTTGTGTTAATGTTTAAGGTAATTGTTAGTAGGAAGTTTCTAAATTACAAAAATGGTATTACTTTAAATACTCCTAAAACACATAAAAAATTATATAAATCGCAAAAAGGATCAGAAAAAAATGTTTTTATTGCAGTAGTTTATTTCGGTTGAGAAATGAGAAAAATTAAAAATGCTTTTACATTTAAAAAGTATAGACATTTAAGCTTTATTATTGAAAACAAAAAAAGTTCTGGGCACTTTTTATTTTTCACTCGTAGTTGAGCTTTTTCTGGAATTGCCCATATCTGGTACATTTTTATTACAACTTGTTGTTCATTTTTTGAACATTAAAAAACAAATGACAATGTTAGTTGAATTTACTGAAATGTAAGTTGTCCTTTCTTTAGGAGAAATTTCATTTGTTTTTAACTACATTTGCAGTAGTCTTTACCTAATTAGTATTCTAAGTGTACGCAAACTATGTTGCAATTTTATTCCGTATACGTTATTAAAACAACGTTAAGGGGTTTTTTATTCTAAATTCTTTTTTGAGTTTTATTTCTTATTTTTTTTTTCATATTTTGCAGATAATACCTTAAGCAAATAGAAAATTGTTTAGATTCTGAGATTAAAAACTTAATAATTAAATAACCTAAATATTTTGAAAGTAGCAAATTGCAATTTCTATGTGTGCATATTCTATTGTAACTTTGTCTTTAAGTAAACAGGGGAACATATATTTTTATTGTGGTTGGTTAGTAAGAAAATTAATTTTAGTTTCCAGAGATTTCGTGTAGAAGATTACAATTATTATGAATGTTGTAGAGAAATATAAACACATAATCGAAATAATAGATACACTTATATATATTTTTTTACTAACTAATAAATCAAAATAACTCTAAATTTAAAAGCTCTATATTTCACAAGCAAAAATTAAAAATGGAGTTTAGTTTTATTAACAATAACAACTAAAAACATTAAGGCTAAGTAGTAGATAAACTTAGGAAAAAATTTAATAAAACTAATATATAAATAAATAAATTTGTTTGTTTTATTTAATTTAATTTCTTCCTAAGTGTATCAAATATTATGAGCACTTATTAAGCGTCCGTATCGAGCTCCTATATTCAATAAAAGCCAACTCAAAAAAATCATCTTTTCAGCAGAGCAAAAAACTAGTTGTTCCTTCCATAAGATGGTTTATAGTTTATATGAATGTTTGATGTTTTGCATGCGATTGTCACTTTTTCAAAACGTGTTCTGATGATGAGAACCTAGAAAATTCCCGAAATAGATCTATCAACACATTCCTGAATGTGGTCAATTAATAAATTTGAAAACAAAAACTCTATAGATTATTTGTTAGGACAATATCCTAATGAAGAAATATGGAGTATGGCCTCTAACTTGAATAACTTGCATTTTCATTGCACAATTAAAGGTCGAAAAAACATAATTTTTATTTTATATAAAATTTATATCAAACTTCACATTTTACCTAAAAACACAAAAGCACCGTGTTAATAAATTTCAACGGACGATGTCTTAGAGTATAAACTAGATGTTTGCAATATTGAAAAAGCTTTTTTGGGGAAAAAGTAAGAATTGTGATAATATTTTGTTGTTGTTTTTGTTTTTTCTTTGATATTTTAAATTTTGAATCTCGCTCCTAGACTAGGACAAGAACTTCTCATTGAGTTTGTGATTTAACATAACAAATATCTCTAGAAATTCTAATAACAAAGTCCCCTGAAGATTTCCTTGGGCAGGAATGAAATGCGGATAGGGACACGCCTACAGCAGATTGTTTTTCACAATTTGTTAAATAAGTTTTGGGACTTTAGCACATTTAATTACTATAAATGTAAGAATTTTAGATTATAATAAATTTGACGTAAAATGAAGACAAATTTAACGACTAACATCATATTAACAAATTTCAACGGACTATATCTTAGAGAATATAAAAGATATCTAAAAAAATCCAGAAAAGCACTTTTAAAGGATAATAGAATTTTAGGTTCAAATGAATTCGCTGTAAAAGCATAGCAAAATTTAGCTAAAAGTTGCCCTTCAGAATAGTTTGCACACTTTAAATGTTCAGAAATAAAATAATTATCGCACACAGAGAAAAATTCAGCTGTTTGCCAACTGAAATTCAGTTAATACGACTCATAATCGATTATTACGAATTTCAGTCAGTTGGCACAACCTTACATTAGTTTTCACAATAAAGTTCGGTAAATTCAACTGAATTTTAGTTTCAACACCCAAAATATTCAGATATCGAACGGAAATATCATTGTACTAACTGAATTTATAAGTTGTTATCATTAAAATACACTTTTCAATTCGGATGGCGCTTTATTTCTCTGTGTGCGGGAAGTAAAAAAAAAAAACTGTTGGTGCTTTTTGGGGAAAAAATCGCAAACATGTGATTTTTACTTTAATTTCTACTCTAAGCAATTGTAGTGTTTGAGTGAACAAGATATTGCATTAGTTTTTTTTTTATTTAGTCAAAAATAAAAAAACTGGACCTGAGTCGGAGCAATTTTGGAAATTCACATTTTCAAATGGGAATATATCAGGAAATATTAGAGATAACTTTCACATGTAAGCATGTATTTTTTTGAAAGCGGTTTAGAAACAAAAAATATCGAGCCCTCAAAATTATATATGCAAAAAGTGCCCTAATTTGGGTGGCAATAAAGTAAAAATTTCAGGTCGATACTACGTCACTTATGCCAGTTCCAGATTTCATTGCGATCGGATTACTAAGTAAGATATGGCTCAATTATTTCCAAACATTTACTTTTAGATAGCAGAAAAATTTAGAAATTGCTTTAAAACGAGAACAAATTATCGGTTTTTAATATTTTTTAAAAAATGTATTTAGGTGTACACTCAAAAAAAAAGTTTGTAAAGTCAGCAAAAAATTTTGCTGAGTCAGCAAAATTTTAGTCAGGAGGGTGCTTGCAAAAAAATTGCTAATGTCAGCAAAATGTTTTTAGCAGCAAAATTAGTAGATTCAGCAAAAGTTTTGTTAAAACTTCGTGGATTTGAAATAAAAAAGCCTTGCTAAAAATTTAATAAATGTTTTGCTGAATTTTAGTAGACTGAAAAAAACGCACAAAATTTGTAAAAAAAAATTGTAATTTAGTTAATTTATTTGCTGAAAATCATAAAACATATTTTTGTGATTCTTTTAAAAATAACTTACAATAATTACGAAATATGAAAATTTTCATTTCCTCACATTGACGACATGAATTAATTTAATATCTGAAAATATATAGAAATAAATATATATAACATAACAAAAATTTTCTTTCAACTACTTACATCAATGGTTGTCTAAATGATGCTATCTTTTAAAGGACGCAACTGCCGAATATAGTTATAGAAACGCAACGAAAAAATAAACAAAACCAAACGAAACGAAAAAAACAACCTTTTTTGCAATAAGAAAATGGAACCATAAAAATCTACCTAAGATGTGTGTCTTTGTCTTTCGCTTTACTCTGTCTACATGTCTGTATATGTTTGTTTACACTAGATTATTAATCTATAAACATTTAGTTTAGAAATACATATTAAATTTAAATATTTTATTTTGTCTTTTATTTAATTAATAGACAATTATTTTCACAAGCCGGTTTTATGTATGAAAAACAGATACAAAAAACTTCCATGGTTGATTTTTTTATATGTCTTATTAGAGTTGTACTTTTTAGTATCATTTTCATCTTCTCTACTACATCTTGACATGCCGCGAGATCTGCTTCATTCTGCGCATATCTTTCAATCTGGATGTCGTCCACACTATTAATGTGCTTATCAGCACAATTTTTTTTAGCAAAATAATGTAGTAAAACATTAGTATAATATTAGTAAAACATTAGTTCAAAACAGTTAAGTGCTGAATAAGTATAACAAAAATTTTAGCTTAAAAAAGAATTTTAGCAAAAAATTTGCTAACAAATAGTATATCTGATTTACAAGACGTTTTACTAACTTCTCTACTAACTTATATTTTTGAGTGTATCTATTATTTTGATCATGTATGTTATTCTTAAATTTATTTATAATTTCTTCGAATTTTAAAGATTTTTAATCTATTCTTAAAGTTTTTTTATAGTAGTGGTGCTCACAAGAATTATATGCAAGTTGGAAGGAAGAAGTACCCATTAAAAAAGAAAAATCTAAAGAACCGGTTACAACGGATTCGTAAAATATCTACAAGGAATCATCTTTAAAAACTTTAACATGTAAGTGGCGTTAAAATAACCTGTTCTGAAATAATAGCTAATCGCAGTTAACATGTTTTTGGGTACCAAAATCTAATATTTTTTATTTATTTAACAAATTGGTTAAGAAAAAAAAACTTCTATATTCAGCAAATCCGTCACCATTTGATTAGTATGTAAAACAAACACAACATGTTGTATGTATGAACCATTTTTATACATTGTATGGAGTTATAATCAGTTTACGAAACGTATCCGCTAGAGTAATTAAGCCTTTAAAAAGCTTTATTTTTTTTAAAACCAATTTGTTAAATAAATGACAAAATATTAGATTTTGTTACCCAAACAATTTGTTTTTACATATTGTATGGAGTTATACTCCGTTTCCGAAA
Source organism: Delia radicum (assembly GCA_021234595.1). Classification (NCBI taxonomy): domain Eukaryota; kingdom Metazoa; phylum Arthropoda; class Insecta; order Diptera; family Anthomyiidae; genus Delia; species Delia radicum. The sequence continues at coordinate 37,584,279 of CM037854.1, read as the reverse complement.
CGTATCCGCCCGAGCAAAGACCATAAATTAAGTAACCATAAACTAGAATTCTAATCCATTTAAAAGTTTAAAGTCTATTCACTAAAGTGCCAATTTTGATGTGTAAATTATACTACTAACAAAAACAAAATAAAGTGCTTTGAAGTTGCAATACATTTTGGTTATTTCCCTTGATGAAAAAAAAAAAACAAAATCTCGCATATACCACTAGGCTAAAATTCAATTTGGCAAAAACATGCATTCATTAAAAAAAAAAGTGGTATGGCAATAAGAGAAAAAAATGCCCTCTAACTTCAACTGCAATATGTGATGTAGTAATCTAACTAAACGTGTTCATAGAAGATTTTTAAAACCTTGTAATACTTTTATATTTACACACGTGTGTTTAAAAGCTAAAAATACACTCACCTTTACATTTACATTTACACCTACACATTCACACAAATACATATTCACCTTCAATTGATAGAAATAAGGGCTTGAGCTTGTAAACTAATTAAGATGATTAGAATCTGTGTGAGATGAATACAAATGTAAACCATAACAAAAACTCATACATACGTACAAAATTAATACACACAGGAGTGTAGAAATGGAGAATTGTATGAATTAAAAAGTTTTTCCTTATTTTTAAAAATTTATAAAATAAAAAGGCAGCTGTATTGCCTTGTGGTTTGTTGTTTTCATAAAGTTAAAATTTTTCTACAGAAACAAAAAAAAACACTTGAATACCTACAATTTGTTTTTAAATAATATTTTAAATTTATAGAATAAAATCATAAAAGAAACACTCGCAAAATAGGTTAATGATGACAAATTAATTTGTGTCAAACAACGGGTTAAGTTGTAGCAATTAAATATTTTGATTCAAATAGCTATTGAGGCAACCGAAATTATGTTGGCACAGTTTATTTTTTTTTTTTTTTGCCTTTATTGGTTTTAATTGTTACAACCGAAGACATTTGATATACACAAAAAATAAAGTATCAACTAGATTGAAAAGTGTATTTTGGTGGCTACCACAGAGTATATCATAGATGTGATATCACTTACAACATATGGGAAAACAGTGGACATTAGCGTGAGGTAAGTTTCTAAAAATAGAACTGTTGTGTTGTGGGAGTTGTACTTCTGAGATTATGTATGCCAGAACAAAAACACCGTGTATTGAATAAAACTAGTTTTAATCACAACAAAACTCGACCTGACGATAGATCAGTGCGCTAAAGCGCTCTGTCGAACGTGTAGTGCGAGTGCATGTGGCATTAAAAATCAGTTTATCTATACCACGGTCAGTGATTGCACATAAAATTTCATATAGAAGCAATCGAACAAATAAAAAACATAACAAATATTACATTATTCAAAAAAAACAGGGTCACTGACAAAGGTTCAATACCAGAAACTGAGCAGTCTGATTCAGAAAATTTTAAATTTACAATGTAGTTATGATTTTTAGAAAATACACTCATTCTTATCTACCACGCTTTTCACAATTAAAAATAAATTTAGTTAGTACAACTATATTTTAATGCGATTTCTAAATATCTTGTGTGTTGCAACTACAGTTTAGTTGCATTAACCGATTTTTTTTGTGAAAACCAATAACAATCGACTTTAGTCGTAGTAACCAAATTTTAGTTGGAAAATTCGAACATTTTTTTCTGTGTGTATGACTATATTTGGCGGACTTGGGCGACGTCAATTACATTTCAAAATCGCTCACTTGTGAAATTTTTCTATATCATTAATAATTTCATACATACGGTCACTCTTGTGGGCTTCTTTGCAAAATTTTCAATTTTGTCAACACCAGACATGGAACATAGTATCATTATTTGTATATTTAATTACTTAATAAACTGGAATTTGAAATTTGGATTTTTATAAGTTTGCCATGGAATAAACCATTCCATTTTTCAAATGTTATTGGATTATTGAAACTACTTGTAATATCATAGTATTTGGTGAAACCTAAACAGAAATAAATTTGTGAATTAATTAATTAATAATTTTGGTCCATTTTTATTGGTAAAAGCCGATTTTGACTTGCCTGTTTTCATACTAGACCATCCCTATCCAAGTTATTAATTAATTATAAGGAAATCATCAGCGAACAATGTTCTTAGAATTTCCAGAGATATTTGTTAGTTTAAATGGCAAAACTCTATGTAAGTTTCTTGTTCACGGCTAGAAACATGATTTAACATTTGAAATATTAAAGAAAAAAGGAAATTGCAAAAACAACGAAAAATTACCGTACCTTAAATGTTTTTCAAATTTAATACTTCTCATTTGATGTAAAGCAAATTTTTATATAATACCATATGTTTTTATACGTAAGATTGCATTTAGCGATATAAAATTATATATGACATCATTCAAACTACCATAACTATATAGTAATATATGCCACATCTTTGGTAATATCAAGCGATACTTATTTAGATATTAATATGTATGGGACCATATAAAAAATATTCGAAAAATCCAATTCAAGATAAAATTTTACATCACATACATAAATATTAAGCTATATGTTATTTATGTACTCATAATATAAATACGTTAAGAAAATTAATTGAAAACAAAATTTAAAAAATTCAAACCATTTTGATATTTATTTTTAAACATTGTTTAAATAACCGATGAAAGTAGGAAAACAAAACAAGGAAACATCTTTAAAAAAAGTCTTAAATATTTAACGGACAAAACCTTAAAAATCCGATTATTTAAGTTTCAAAAGTTTTTTTGTGATTACTAAACAGAACTCATACATGAGTCAAAGGTTGTATTTGTTTGTATGTTTGTTATAAATGTTATATAAAGGGTCCGCCAAAAAACTGTTTTTTTTTTTTGAAAATGCTATAAAAAAAAACTACTGAATATTTTCTCAAGTTTCTTTTTTTATTTGAAAGTACAATCCTTCCGGTTAATAATGGAAAATAATTTCATTCAAATGGTCCAATTTTTAAGCACATTATCGATTGTGTGCAGCTGTATTTCACCAATGGCTTCACGAATATTGTCCTTTAAAGCGTCAATTGTCTCTGGCTTGTTGGCGTAACACTTATCTTTGACGGCACCCCACAAATAATAGTCACATCGCAGCTCCGAGGTGTCCAAACGAGATCAGCTCTGCGGCTGATAATACGATCTTCCAAAATCCGTACGCAATTTTCGCACACATTCTGCATAATTACCATGATTTTCAACGTAATGTCGCAATATTTCCCAGCGTTGTTCAAGCGTATACACAACCATATTCGTTCAGCGGAAGGATAAAACTAATTATCTGTCAAATCAGACATGAGCTAAGTGTTACCATTCACGCAATAAGCACTAGTTGAAAAAAAGAAACGTTAGATGACGGACCCTTTATATATGTTATATATATATGTTTGCATTTCTTGCAAATTCAATTGAATTTAAATAAACTGTTTTTGTGATAAATGTTTTTGGAATTATTGGAAATTTGTTTTGAAAGTGAAAACAAAAAAAAAAATCAAATTTCAAATTTTTTTTTTTAAACTACGGATAGAAAATGTTTAAAAAATATATTTCTATGTAAGTATTTTGATTGATTTTTCATTTTAAAATTAAACTTTGTGTACAATTTCTTAAATAAACTTGAATCGGTAACAGCAAATAATGTGTAAGTGTAATATTATATTAAACAGGATATGATTTCACATTAAGGTCGTTAATTCTTCATTTTTATGTTTTTGCCAAATGGTACCAGGCCCAAAAGTTTGCACATAATTCAAAATGTATATGCCGAAGATTTGAGCTGGCTAATAAAATTACCCAGATAGAGTAAGCGCATTGAAGTTTTCTAAATTTTCGAGTGTAAATTTTGCTTTATGTCTCATTTATGTTTATTACCGTTAGCAGCTAAAATTCGCAAACTATGATATTAGCATTATATAAAAAATACGAATTATGAAAACTTAATTCAAAAAACTTCGCAATTAAACTAAAATTCCAAGAAAATACATAGAAATTTACGATTTTTTCGCTTCGAAATCTCTAAAAAAAATACAAGAAATTTAAAACTATTACTTATTATTTGCCAAGGTATAATCTTTAAAATGAGACACAAATCGATTTAAATCATTATTTTTCAATGTTTGCCAATGTTTTAAAAAATACCAAAAAAAAAAATACTTTTACCGCTTTGCTTTATACCTTTACAACAAGTTTTTTAAAAAAAAATAATAAAGAGGATGACAGTAGCATTTGTCATTTATATTCACTCGACCATAAGCCAAACGTTTCCGAGATCGGTCTCATGAGACAGAATAAGGATGATACTTTGAACCGAAATCTGCTATTGATCTCTGAATGAGGTCGTGTTAATAGGGCAGATTTATATTCCAGTAACACCCAACGTTGCATGTATATTAGTTTTGAAAATCTTAGCGATCGCACCATGAACATGACACAAGGTAAAAAATATGAAAAATGTAGAACATGTAACAAATATCAAATGAAAGCATTTAAAACAGGGATCGCCACACTCATACATTGATATTTATTTGTGTGTGTTGTTTTGTTTTTGAGAGTAATTTATGTTTCTCTATTAAACAAGGGATGCCTAGCCATATTTGTCGCTTTCCCCGAACAAATTGGAAAAATCCCACACAAATCACCACGTGTGATATAAATATATTATAAATAACATTAAATTTATTATTTTTGTTTGTACTCAAACATGACTTAATATCAAATTAATATTTAGTGAGAGATTAGAAGGTTTTCTATAATCATTTTATTATTTTCAAAATAAACAATATGAAATTCAGTTTAAAAAAAATAAACTCTTTGAAAAAAAAAATATTTGAAATTTTTTCATATTTTTTTTTTAACGGCCATTAAAAGGCCAACAAACATTTCGGAATTCAGCTGGCAACATTTAATTACTACCGAAAGTACATAAATGTCTGTAGTTTGTTTTTTAAACAATCAATATAAACAGTTGGATAACATTTTCCTATATATTTTAATTGATTTTTCAATAAAGTTTATAAATAGACTTAAAAATGAAAATATATATTTAGGTTATTTTAGAGTTAACGTTATTTTACGTAGTTTTTTAGTACACATAAATTACAGATAACAGCAATATTACCTAATTTAATAAGTGCCAAATCCATTCCAAAGTTGCCTCAAAAGGAAAATCGCATTTTTAAAATCAGGTATTTTTTATTACAGATCGCAAAAGTGAACAAATTTAGGTTTCAGAAGCTTTTTTAATTTTGAAGGAGCCAATTACGAAATTGTAAGTCATTTAGTTGTAATTTTTTTAAAGCTTTAGATAAAAATGCAAATTTTTGCGTGTTTTATAAAAAACAATAAGCTAACATCTATTTCGTTGAAAAACATTTTTTTATCAAATTAAAAACTTTAGTAACTTTCTAAGTGCAATAAATAATATTGAACATTATTAATTCGTACGACACAAAAAGGTTGAATTACAATATGTTACATAATAGAAAAAAGTTTATGTACTTTTCAAATGACCTAGGCCTTGTTGAGGAAATCATTTTTCAATTTTCTAAACAAATTTCCTGAAAATCTGCAGTTATCGACAAAAAACTTTTTTTTCGAAACTTAACGAACTAAAATACAACTATTGTATGTGAATAAAGCGCATCATAAAACGTGATAATTACTTGTGAAAAAGAGATAGGATTAACAAGAAAAAGCATTCTAGTTGAGAAATTAATTGTGCATTGGTATTAGCTAATTCTGATCGAAACAATACTTGTGTGTACGTAGTGTGACCAAACTTCACTTTAGCCACAGTCATCGCTGTGTCGACCGTGGCTCAACTCGTTAAGAGGTGAGATTACGATGCATAGCTTGATGCTAAGGCAGTGAGTTCAAATGCCAGTACGACACCAAAAAATAAAAAAGTTTTTCATATAGAGCAAATTAACAATATAAAATACTTTGTTCAATTGACTTATAAATTAACCACTGACGAGTCCCAGGAGGGGGACGAAACTGCGGCAGTCTGGTGTGTCCCTTGTATCCGTAAAATTTTTCAATAAAAATGTTTTCTTCTTCTTCTTCCTGTAAAGAGACTAACTAAAGTAATATTCTACAGTAATTAATATAAAAATTAATTACGATTGTCATTATCTGACGGTTGCAAAACACTTTCTAACATAAAATATTTTTACTTAACTAGGTTTGAACCGATTTGAAATTTTTGAACGCTTTTGGAAAGGTTAATACTTAAGCTATCCAAATATATACACATGTTTCTACTTTTAACAACCCCATTTAAAAAAAATTTCCAAAATATTTAAATTTTCAATCTTTTTCTTATTTTTTTCAACTTTGCGGCTTTATTTTCTAATACTTTATTCAAAGCCCTATTTTTTCTTATTTTTCCTTAAAAATTGTTAAGGTTACACATTTGTAAAAAGTAACCGTAAAATAGTGTGTGTCTTAAGTGGTATGTGTGTATTTCGCAAATACAGGTAAAAATTTAATTTATTTTCTAAATAAATTGTGACTTTAACAGTTCTTAACCGATATTAACAAACGAGCACTCGTTTTACTCAATAGAAAATTTTCTTTCCAGGAAAAATAACAAAAAATAGGGTTTGAAAAATAAAGTATTAGAAAATAAAGCCGCCAAAGTTGAAAAATTAAGAAAATAAAATTAAAATATTTTTAAATTGGGTTGCTAAATAACTAATACACTTAAGTAGCCGTTTTTAATATAACATTATTACATGATGTTAAATAAGAAGTTACAAAAATGCTAAATGATTTGGCTTTACCACTTGCGAGCTACGATTAAAAAAATAGAGTTTATAAAATTTTACCACAGTTTTATGCAAAACTTTATATGGACAGCATTTAATTCTGATAAGATTTTCGACATGTTCATCAGTCAGTTTATTTCTGGTTTTACTTTTAATTATTTTTAGTAATGAAAATGATGATTCGCAAATATAAGTTGAACTATATCCTCGTCTACATATTTCCAGAACTCTATTCCTTTTGCAAGTGGTAGAGCAAAATCTTTCCGCATTTTTATAAGCTCTTTTTTAATGTCACTTGTTTGATTTTCAATACTGCACATCAACGGATTATGATGTAATTCTATCATTTTTTCAATTTTGATGAAATCATTAAAACGACATTCAGCTATTTTGCAACTTGAAGATTCATTAAAAACTTCTGAAGTTCAAATTATTATTTTTTAATTGCGATATTAATAAGTCTATTTTTACTTTGAATTGCTGAACTGCAAAAACAAGTTCAAATATGTTTTTGTTTCTACCTTGTAGCTGAAGGTTTAATTTATTAACTAATTCAGTCATATCAGTCATAAAAGCAAAATCTAGTAAGAAATTGTTGTACTTAAAATAAATAAGTATCTGGTTTCTGTCTTTCGACGGATTATTTTCAAAATACGAAATCACCTCTTTGCGAAGGTTAAATAGCCTCTCAAGGCAACGAACTTTACTAAGCCATCTAATTTCGGTGTACATTAACAAATCGCCGTATTCAGCGTTTATTTCATCTAGAAAGTTTTTAAATTTTCAATGGGTCAGAGAATTATGGCCGCCACGTATTTTATTAACTACTTTTATGGCAACTTGCATAGTATTCATTAAATTCAAATTTTTTGTAAATAAAGCCTGTTGATGTATTATGCAATGAAATACATATAAGTTAAAACCATTTTTTAACAAAAATCCTACGAAACCATCTTTTTTGCCCACCATTACATTGGCCCCGTCAGTACATACAGAACAAAACTTATTTTTATCGGCAAAAGAAGAAAGCTCTTCATTTACCTCATCAAAAATAGTACTACCCTTGACATTGCCATGCAAACCAACCATAGTCAACATTTCTTCATGGATTTCGAAATCATTGTCAATAGTTCTTACACATATGATCAACTGGCATATGTCATTTACATCAGTGCACTCATCTAAACAAATCGAAAAATATTTGCAATTAATTATTCGACCCTTAATATTCGAAAATATGAATGCGCTAATATTTTCCGTACGACGGGTAATTGTTTTAGATGACATTGGAATTATTAAGTACGTTGGCATACTAAGCACTCAGCTTTACCGAAGTAATTTTCGGTAAAAAAAAAGCATTCTCCCATTCTATATTGAACATTTTGTTCAAAGTTGTCTAGTAACAAGCTACTACACAACCTGATCATATAAATAATCTGATATGAAAATGGTAACCCTGAATGTAGAAGCGAGCGATAACAGAACCTACCCGCATGAATGACCAATCAAGGCTAAAAGGTTTTATTTAATAAAAATACAAATTATCTTCTTATACTCTCTTCCATAACGGGGTAGTATATTCACGTGTGCGGTTTTTTGACGAACTCTGATTTAAAAAGAGTAGTGACCCACACTGCGTATGAGTGTTATTTATTTGTACCAATAACACTCATACGTAGTGTGGTCTACAAAAAATTAACTGCTGCAAGCAAAATAACAATTTGTAATGTATTTGAGTTTTCGATGTACACTGATAGAATTTTCGTTCATATTATTTATGAATCGATTTCATTAAAACGGATTCACTGATTTAGTTGCATTAACTGAATGAAAATTCATTCATATTGTTAATCTTTTCATTAAATTTTTTTATGATTTTTTTTATAACTTCATTAAAAAATTTAATGAAATTTAATGTCGAATTTTTTTCAATACCAATTTTAATTTGTAATATGCCGAAAAAAAAATGTTTATTGTAATTTTGTGATTATTTTCTATATAGTGTATTTTGGATTAAAAAAATAATCACTGAAGTTAAAACGCTTCATATTACAAATGACATAATTTTTTTGTTGAACAGAATGAACAAATACTTTGAAATAAATTGATTTGAGCCTTTCTAAAGTCACTTAGTGTTTTAAGTGTTGATGTGAGATATCTTAAGTCGACATAAGTACTTTTGCAAAACTAAAATTTTTTTATTTAATTTAAAGAAAAAATAGTGCTTATATCTCCACCTATGTAAAAGTATATCATAAAGAAATAAAGAAATAAAGAAATAAAAAGTAGTAAACATATTTCGCACAAACTATGAATTTTATTCTTTAAACACATAAAACTTTCATAATGACTATGCTAGAATTAATGAAAAAAAAATTGATATAATTTATGAAATTTTCATTATATTAATTTATTTAATGAAAATTTATTTCATTGATTCATTTTGAAAAAATGCAGACAATCATCACTAGTAATCCTTTGAGAATACTTGACGTTTGGTGAAAAAATATGACGTTTCGTTCTCAAAAGATCACTCGTGATGTGTGTCTGCTTTTTATAACAATTTTGGTAAAATGTTCTCATTTTAGCACCAAAAGCATCTAAGGGTTAATAGGGTTAATAGCTTAGAATATCTTTTTTTAGGAACTTCAAAAGTGGTTGTAGCCAGGTTTAAAAAAACAGAACTTAAATATTTTTTGTTTAAATATATATAAATTCCCGCAGCATCTCCTTTGATCTAAATACGGCATGGCACGGATTAACGTTGCTTAATTAGTTCCAAACTGTTGGCACAGAATCTTCAGATATTCTATTATAATATTTTATATCACGTTTCTTAAAATTCAATAGTAGTAAGCAAAGCTTTGACCTTTTTTGTAAATGGAAATAAATAAGTCTGGGGTCATTTGGGGTCACATGACATTATGTGTTAATGATGTCCAAAAAAATTTTTTTTTCAACCTGAGTTAAATATTCGATTTTAAATATTTTATGACAACAAATAAGCATTTTTTGTTACCAAAAAACACAATTTCCTCGAGATCCTTAAAAATAAAATCGTCGCCATACTAAAATGTATTGTGGGATAATCTTATATTTTTTTACTTCTATTCTCTAAGATGTTCTAAAGAAGACCCTGGAGTGCAAATATAAATTTCTTCGTTTGTGTTGAAGAAAACATTTTAAAATTTTAGATTTGTAAAGCACCCCAAAATTTTGTGCGTTTTTGACATTACCTTAAGACAGGTTAACAACATCCAAAATAAAACTTCTTCCATATCTCACAATTTTGAGTCTTTTGAATAAAAAAATTCTATTGTAGTATTTAATTTAAAAAAAAATTTAAGATATGTGCTCGAATTTTTATTTCTGGGCTAGTTATTAACCGATTTTGGATTTGTATACCTTTTTGAATACATAATATTGACATTATGTCGAATAATTTACAATTAAGAATAAAACCTATTACAATATTTAAAACAATTTGCAAAAGCTGAAAAAATAATTTTTTCCCCATGTTTTGCTCTTTAAGGCCTAGTCACTTAGGGTAGGCGTTGTCGTAGAGGCCTATAATAACACATGAGTTATATTCAAGTCAAATAAAAAAAAATAGGGGGTACCGTATTAACATTTAAAACATTTAAACATTTCCAACATTTGAACATATATAAAAAAATTTATATAGCATAATATATATGGCTTTTTTCCAGCTTCTACAAATGTATGGTAGTTTTTTTTTTTTTTTTTTTGATTATGATTATGTAAATGTAAACAAAAATATCCTGAATATATCATCGAAAACGCATTGAGACTTGGCCAAAGTTCTTTTTAAAAATCAATAAAAAACATTTCTGGCCGGGTAAAGTAATACGCATTTTATTTGTAAAAATTAAAAATTTATATAAAAATATTTCCACTAATTTACATTTCTTGTCAATTTATTTATTTTTCTTGTTAAAAATAAACTGAAATAAGAATCTTAAAATAAGTTTATATGAAGATTGTTTACCAAAGTATAATAAATTAATTTCCAAAATCTTGGAAGAAGAGATGAGACAAGGCAACAAAAATGACATAGGCAATGAAACCGTTTTTGCGGCGAATTCAAGAATTGATCATAAAAGAAACAAAAAGCATTACAACAACAGTAACCAACGTAATTTTGCTAAAAGTTCTCTACCCAAACTCTATCGTCAAAATGAAAAGAAATGTAATGAAGGTAATGTATATAATAACAACAACAATTTTAAATGTTTTCGTTGTGGCAAAAAAGGTCACATTCGTTCTCAATGCAAAGACAATAGTAAAAGAGATAATGAATTTGCATGTTCATTAAATGAAAATAAAATGAACTTAAGAGATTTATGGTTACTGGACAGCGGCGCGACGTCACACATGTGTAATAAAAAAGAGTGTTTTGCGACGTTGACAGAAATGAACCGAACAATTATTCTAGCATCTGGTAAGGGCACTTATGCAGCAGGTATTGGTCAAATAATATTAAAAACTAGTTATTGTACTCTTACTTTAAATAATGTTTTTTATGTGCCAAACCTTCACTCAAGCTTTATATCAATAAGCAAAATAATCAAAGCTGGTCATTCTGTTTACTGTGCCAATAATAAAGCTATAGTGCAAAGTAAACAAAAAGAAAGAATTCTAACAGCTGATTTAATAGGCGATATTTTTATTGTAAATTTGGAAACTAATGAAAGTTTAAACGCGGTTATTGATGAAAACACTGTAAGAAAGCATCAAAGATTCGGTCATATAAACGTAAACGATTTGAATAAATTATTAACTAAAAACATGGTAAAAGGTTTTAATGTAGAAATGCCAAAAACAATTGAATGCGTTACATGTGCTATGGGTAAAATTTATTCTACACCATACAAAAACTATGGAAGTGTACAAACCAAAAATGTTTTGGAACTAGTGCATACCGATTTGTGCGGACCGTTTGGAGTTAAAAGTATTGGTGGCTCATTGTATTTTATCACGTTTATTGATGATTTCTCCCGTTATACCTCAACATATTTTCTAAAGAAAAAAAGTGACGCATTTGATGCATTTACTAATTTTGCTGCGATTGCGGAGACGCAGACAGGCCGCCAAATAAAAGTTGTCAGAAGCGACAATGGTAAGGAGTATGTAAACTTCAAATTTAAAGAATTGTTTGCAAAAAAAGGAATTATTCACCAAACAACAGTTGGGTACTCGCCACAACAGAATGGTGTTTCAGAAAGGGCAAGTAGAACCCTTGTTGAAATGGCTCGCTGTTTATTAGAATCATCCGGATTACCACAAAGATTATGGGGAGAAGCTATAAATACTGCCACGTACTTAAGAAATCGTGCTCCAACTAAAGTTCTCGACGATGTTACTCCATATGAGATATGGTGCGGTAGACAACCATCTGTAGCTCATTTGAAAACGTTTGGCTGTGATGCTGTTGTGTTACAAAAGGGACCAAAACCAAAAGGTGGTAAGTTTTTACCAAAAGGTATCAAAATGAAATTTGTCGGTTATCAACTGTATACGAAAGCATATCGTTTGTATAATACTCATACAACACAAATTGTAATTGCTCGTGACGTTAAATTTTTTGAGCAATCTTTTGAAAAAGGTTTTGATGCTGCAGACCAACAACAAGAATATTTTTATGTTAACGTGTTTAAACCGAATGCAAATAAAGATGATGCTAAGGTGATGATTGCTGAAGAAAGTAGCGGGTTTGATGATGAACAACAAGGCGGTGGTGCTGAAGTACAACAAATAGAAAATGATAATGATATACAACACATGGAAGATGATAGTTATGAAGAAGAAGAGGTGAGTGACAGTGGTACTGAAAGAGATGACACAATTGTTATAAATAATAAGAGAAAACGTGGTAGACCTAAAATAATTAGAACTGGAAGTAAAGGCAGACCTCGAAAAGTTTACTGTACAGAAGAGGGGCCGGAAATGCTAAATTCTATTATTGAAAATCCAAATACGATTTCAGAGGCGTTAAATTCCGAAAATTCTAAAAATTGGAAGGAAGCTATGCAAATAGAATATAATTCATTAATAAAAAACAAAACCTGGCAGCTGGTGGATAACCCTAGGGGCAAAAATATAATTGGTTGCAAATGGTTATTTGCGTTAAAACGTAAACCTGACGGTTCTGTAGAGAAATACAAGGCTAGTAGCGCATGGGTGTTCACAAAAACAAAACGTCGATTATAAAGAAACGTTTGCACCGGTTGTGCGGCATTCAACCATAAGGTTACTATTAGCTTTATCTGCGAAACATAAATTGCTCGTAAATCATATAGACATAGTTGCAGCTTATTTGAATGGAAATTTAGAAGATGACGTGTTCATGACTCAACCTCCTTTGTTTGAAGACAAAAAACATCCAAATAAAACAAGCTGGACGTGAATGGAATAAAAAGGTTAATGATATATTGTTGGAAATGGGATTTATGAGGTGTAAGTTTGATACTTGCGTGTACATGAAACGAGACGGTGGTGAAATAAACCTTATTGCTATATATGTTGATGACATGTTGTTGGCGTGAAGAAAACATAAAATGAAACTCGTGCGCAAATTGGTATTTCCATTTAAAAGCATTTAAAAAAGCTATCATGTTACATTACTTGAAAAATTTTATTTCTAAAAATATGTATTATCAAGGTTTTATTTGTTCAAACTTTGGCTACAATAACATAATTTAACTTAACATAAACAAATATGTAAAATACAATTTTTGATTTTGAATAAATAACTAGCTAAATTTTTTTGAACAGGTTACCTTTCAACCTGTTCTATAACAGCTTCTTTTATCACCGGTTACATGAAGCCGGTTCTATAACAGGTTCCTGATAATCAAAATGTAAAGTTTAACTTTCCCAGAACCATTTCTATAACTAGTGCTAGAATCGCTTCTAAAGCAACCTGTTCTAGTTAGGAGGTAAATAACCTATTGCAAATAGGAAAAGGACCATACAAAAAGAATCGGTTGTAGAACAGAAATAAGAACCTGTTATAATACACCATAAGTTGTTCTGCAACCTCCCTGTAAAAATTTACGTGTGTTTAGAAGCAGGATACAACAAATGCGCTGATGTAAGTGCTTACTATTACATAATACTGAGAAGCAGCAAAAGAAACGAATAATTTTCGTAGAAAAATAAACAAAAAAATTTTTTAGCTTACTGTAATCCCTAACCAGGATGCATATTGTAAGTAGCTTACCCTAATCCCTTATAAGGATGCAGGTTGTAATGCAGAAAGTTTCATATCATGTGATTTCCGATTGTGTTTGTAGTTTTTGAGTATGTAATAAAACATAATTAGTCATTTAAGTGTTTCTGAAGAGCTAGCATGTGGAACGGTAAATAAAATATAATGATTATGTTATATGTCAAAAATTTTAACAATGAAAAAATAATATCTAGAATTTTATGTAAAATAAATTATGTATACTGATATTATTACTTTTAATCGTAATAATGTAGACATAAAATATGATTTTACTGAAAGCAATGACATCACAGCTTATTGTAAGCGCTAAAATCCGCGCTTATTATGCCCAAGAGTAATGCTCCAAGTGGGAATTCCCCATATAAAAATCATAGCATATATAAGGGATTCTTTTTGACTTACAAACCTGCTCGCATGTAAACAGCGTTTTTTACTGGGCTGTTATTTGGATTTTGCTGGGTAAGCACAGCGGCAGCTTATTAGCATAATGTTATTATTTTAATTTTATTTAATTTCAAATCTATCTGGGAATAAATACCCAGCCAGAATGATAACGCCGGGCAGGGCTGGGCCGTTTGTTTTTTAAAACGTTGGCAAAGCACTGGCAATGAGTGCTTCGCTAATAGCAAAATCATAATTTTAAAACGTTTGCAAAGCATTGGTAAAAGTACTAATAAAGTAAAGAATAAATTAATCAAACAGTGTACTTATTTTAATTTTTTTTATAAAATTTTGGTTTTATTATTTAAAACAATAAATTTATATAAAAAACTAGCTGACCCGGCAAACGTTGCTGTGCCTTCAAATTTTAATTGTAATTAATTCTTTAAATCAAGAAAACTTTTTTACGCAAATATATAATTAAAAAAATAAAGTCACATTAGTAAATCATTTTAAAATTTGTAATTTCATGGGAAGCCCAACGCCTCTTTGTCCTTCTATCGCCTTTATTCTACGACTGTGAGGAACGCTAAAACAATTTTTGAACAACATTATTAAATAACCTTGCAAAAAGTCTTGAATGTGATGATTTATTTTAATGCTTATTTGTTTTTTACTTTTGGTACCACGCCCATTTATCCCATTCCGCCCATTTTCAGTTCGACTACTAATATTTGTAATTGATGGACTCGTACAAAATTTGAAGGCTATATAGCTAATATAGAACCCTAGATATTTAATATTAATTTTGTATATGAGCTAAATAATCACTTTGTATGGGAGCTGCCACGCCCACTGGTATGATCCCGCCCAATTTTCCCATGACTATTCATAATATAATCAACGTGCACAAATTTCTAAGACTATGGCTATTATAGTACTGTAGATATATGATATTAAATATTTACTTTGTATGGGAGCTGACACGCCCACTGGTCCGATCACGCCCATTTTTCCCATGACTATTCACATTAACAAATAATCAACGTTCACGAATTTCTAAGACTCTGGCTATTATAGAACTGCAGATATATGATATTAAATATTTACTTTGTATGGGAGCTGACACGCCCACTGGTCCGATCAAGCCCATTTTTAGATGTTGGCCGATTCTCAGACCTACTCAATATGCTCACAAAATTTCATGAGAATCGGTCAAGCCGTTTCGGAGGAGTAAGGGAACGAACATTGTGACACGAGAATTTTATATATAAGATAAGATAAACATACAAATTAAATTTCTGTAATATAAATTTAAATAAAATTCAAACTTAAATTTAAATAAAATTTGTTTTAGTTAGTCTCTTTACAGGAAGAAGAAGAAGAAAACATTTTTATTGAAAAATTTTACGGACACAAGGGATACACCAGACTGCCGCAGTTTCGTCCCCCTCCTGGGACTCGTCATTGGATAATTTATGTGTCAATTGAACAAAGTATTTTACATTGTTAATTTGCTCTATATGAAAAACTTTTTATTTTTTGGTGTCGTACTGGTATTCGAACTCACTGCTTTAGCATCAAGCTATGCATCGTAATCTCACCTCTTAACGAGTTGAGCCACGGTCGATACAGCGATGACTGTAGCTAAAGTGGAGTTTTGTCACACTACGTACCCACAAGTATTGTTTCGATCAGAAGAGACAGAATTAACTAATACCAATGCACAATTCATTTCTCAACTAGAATGCTTCTTCTTCTTAATCCTATTTGTATATTGACTGTACCCTTAGAGAAAATTTTAATTTTTAAAAAAAAGATTTTCTTTTAAAATTGAGTAAATTCATATTTTTAACTTAATTGTGAATTGTGAAATTTTCAAAAAAAAATATTGATTTTACGAGAATATATTTGAAATTAGAAAATTTATAGCTCAAATTGATTATCCATTTGAAATTAAATTTTTTAATTAAATTAAGAATATTATATATGAAAACGAGATTCATTTGTGAACTGTAATTCACTTAAGTAAAGAGTTGTCTTATTTCTTATTGAATGATTTTGGTAATTTGAACAGAAATAACAATAGACTTCAGCGAAGTTAATTATAAAATAACTGAATATATTTTTTATCAAATTACTTTGTGCTGACTATAATAGGAGACCTAAATTTTCTTAACTTCAAGCCATAATTGCAATTTAGTTTTGAATTTTTCCAATCTTGTAATTTTAAATTTTATAAAGGCATAGATTAGAAAAGTTTTTAAATACGATTTGAGTTAATACTTATTATACACTCAACAAAAAGTCAGTAAAGTCAGCATCATTTTTGCTGGGAAGAAACTTGTAGAAAAAATGCTAATAGCAATTTTTCTTCAATGATCCTTTGAGCAAAAATGTTACTGACTTTGATTAGTTGATTTTAAATTCATTTAAGATTTGAAAAAAAGAATTAAGTTTTAAAGTATTAAATAAATTTAAAAAATACTATTCATTTGTTATTTTTATTAAAACCTGAAAACTTATTTAAAACCAAGTACATGCATCAAATTTCGTTTTTATAAACGGTTGTAAATTTAGTAAATCGAGCACTGGCAACGCACTGTTGGCCCGCGTTGGGAAAGAGTTGTGAACGTGGGCTGTGCCACTGTTTTTATCATGTTAACGGTTGTAAATTTTGTAAATAAGTACTGGCGATGCACTTTTTGTCAATGTTGGGAAAGCGTTCTAAGACAGTGCTGTGCCAGTGCTTTTTATTTTTACGGTTGTAAATTTTCTAAATCAAGTACTGGCACATCACTTTGTACGAACGTTGGCAGAACGTTCTAAGCCAGGTGCGTTCTAAGCCATTAAGTACTGGCAAAGAACTTTTTACTAACGTTGGCAGAGCATTGTAAATCAGTGCTATGTCAGCACTTTTTTTGTTAAATGGTTATCACTGTTTATAAGCATGAACTTAAAAGTTTAAAATTTCGTTGCTTAAAAAGAAAATATTCTGAAATTTATTTTTTACAAATATCTAATTTTTACTTTCAACTATAACGAAAAAAAAATAAAAATTTCAAAAAAAATGATTTTTATGGTAAGGATTAAAAAAATGTGATTTTGTAAAAGTAATTGGAAAAGTGGCATTTAGTGGCAAAATCCAAAAAAAATAACCAAAAAAAAACATATTAAACGATTAATCGATTAATCGCCAATGCTGTCGATTAACCGACCCGGTTAATATAATGGGTCCGCCAAATAACTTTTTTTTTTTGAACTCCTGAACCAATTGGACTTTGTATGGCGTCATACCAAAGTCTTTATGCAAAATTCGTCTCAATGATGTCTCCGAAATGTTCAATTGTTGAGAACGACGGTGACTTGATGTTGAAGGCGCTTCCCGCACACTTTCTGCCACAGCAGCAATATTCTCGGGAGTACGCACTATTTTTGGCTTTTCACGCTTTGGTTTATCGATGAGGATGCCAGTTTCTTTTACTTTTTTCACAAGACAACGAACATACGGACCATATTCGTTCAGCGGAAGGATAAAACTAATTATCTGTCAAATCAGACATGACCTAAGTGTTACCATTCACGAAATAAGCACTAGTTGAAAAAAAAACGTTAGAGGGCGGATCCCTTATTTAACCGATTTTTTGAATAATGCTTTAACCGGTTAATCACCTAGGTCAAATAATTGGAAACACGGTTACAGACTGAAAAGACGCAAGCTACTTAAGCCCTTTTAAGTGTTCTAATCAATTTTATTTGCGAACTGGGGTTAAGTGATACAGGTTTTAGAGTTTTTTTAAAAACATATTTTTTCACTACAAATAATAACAATTTTGTGTTAATTGTGCAAAACGTGTGCAGAGAATATTATAAAAAATACAAATTAACTATTTTACTTTTAAGTTTTAGAAAATTAAAATCAAAAGTTACATATTATGACGTGAGCAAGATTTTTTGATTACGATGTGAGCAATTGTTTTTTTATAGAGGTATAGAACTTTGAAATGGAATAAAACAAAGATGATTTTTTCAAATTGACATGAAATTTACTTTATTCGAAAGATAATCTTCTGGCATTATAATTTAAGTCCTATTTTCATCCATGCATGATCTAGAAACTAAATCCGCTATCATATTAGAGTTACCACAAAATTGGATTTATATATATTCCAGAGCACCGTGTAAAATGCATCTAATTTGCAAAAATCTAAATTATTTACATACAAAGATGATGTACTTGGCATAAGAAAAAATTTGATACACATATTGTCCTATTTAAAACGAAGAGTTACCACCCATTGCATTTTTGCCAAAACGCGAACTAGCACGAATTTCAAAAAAAGCTGAGACCCGTATTTAATTAAATCGATTAAAGGTTAAAATATGTTAATTTGGCATTTTTATAACAAACAACCCGGAACAAAAAATTCAAAAACCGTTTTTTTTTACAGAATATCCTTAAAAAAGGACATGGATGATCGTCCTTGGACAAATTGTATATGCAGTTGGACGCGCCTTTCTTATGATACCCATATTGTGTATGTGGGTACGGAAACAGATTCTTAAATTAACAAAACATGCAAAAATGGACCCTTTTTCAATATGGTCCAGCTCACGAGAGGTCAAAGCTAGAGCCGAAATATTTTAGATGTCATCATAAAAAATACCAATGTTCATTTTGAGGGGGTTACACCTTGCACGAATTTCGCTTCCATACAACTTGAGTCGCTCTAGTGTACATACGATAACTATACACGAAAATAGTTTAAGTTGATTTTCGAGTTGTTTAGAGGTGAAAAAAAAGTGCGCTGTGAATTAAAGCTAAATATTATAAAAAAAAAGCATTTCACTATTATTTATGTAAATAATTTAACTTTCAATAAGTAATAGTGTTTTACAAATATAATTTAAAAGTTTTGTTAGATTTTTTTTTTTAATAATTAAAGAAATAAAAGTAGAAGAACAAATTTCAGTAAAGACAAGGAAAATTAAATGTTTGTCATTTACTTTTAATAGTTTCATTATAATAAATTATTAAATTATAAAGCTTTTAAAAAGTTAATTGTATATCACGAATTGTTATAAAAAGATAATTCTTGGAAATATAAGTTAAATGCTTTTTTTATTGACAAACTTAACATGTGAACTGTGTTTTCCTTGTTTACAATGATACCTCATTTATACTACAACCAAAAGCTAGTAGCTTTTGAAAACAGCTAGTTTTAATTAAAAAATGTGTATGAAATTCGACACGTAAATTACTAGTAGTTTTCAAAAGCTATTGGTATTTGGTTGCAGTGTAAATGAAATATAAAAGATATTTCAAAAATTGTCAGCCTGTGTAATCTAAATTTACCCGTTTTTCAATACTTTGTAAACTTTTTGGCAAACTTAAAATATAAATACAAATAAATAGTTTTTTCCTTATTTTGAAATAAAAAAATATTTCTAAAAGCCTTTATTTTTATAGCTCCTAAAATACCTTTTAAAGACACTTGAAATGTGATTTATTTTTGTTTATTTAAAAAAATTTTTTTTTTTATCTAAAAAATATACATACATATATCAAAATAAAAATGTAAATTTAATTTACAAATCTACATTGCTTTTTTATTTAAAGGGGGGCATGTAACTAAAATATAATAATTAGAATTTTCAATTAAAACTACAATTGTTCTCTCTCAAAGTTTCAATTAAAGTTTTCATCAATTTTATTAAACTTTTAATTAAAGCCGTAAAAGAAAAACCAATTGCTTTTTTAATTGATATTATTATTATTTTAATTGAATGTGTTGTAATAAATCGTCTGCAACTTTTCTTAGTTAATACTATCATTTCAGTGGTAGGTGTAAAATCAATTAAAATATTAATTGATTCAATAATTTGTTTAATTGAAACCCATTTCTACTTTTTTTCTGTGTACGTTTATAAGAATATGTGCATAAAAATATGAAATTATTGTTGAAATAACGAAATCTTTTGTAAAACAAAGAAATTTTTGTTTATTTTAAAAAAGTTTTTGTAATTTGTTATATTTTTTCGTATTGTTATCCATGAATTAATGTCAGTGTAGTGAATTTAAAAATTCAGTTCAAATGAATTTAACAATCTTTCTTCATTTTTATTTCAATTTATGAAAATAAAATATAAAAATCTCTTTAACCAAATATATCAACAACAACCACACAACAGCAACAATTTATCCATAGACAAGTGTTTGCAAATAGCAGCAAGGTAGAAATAAAACCATTGCTGTCAGATGGTAATGCCACTACTACCGCAGTTTTTGTTGTTGTTGATATAAGTACGGTTATGGAAATATTGGTTGTATCGTAGCTCTGACACCATCATATAACTAAAGTGATGTTATCAAAAATAAAATTTTTAAATAACCATAAATGCGTCTACACCTACACCTCGATTAGCACAAAATTTTTTTAAACATTTGCTTAATAGTAAAATCTTTTTCATAGGTGAATTCATGGGGAATTTAAAATTAGTCGATTTAAATTGTTAATTTGATTAGTTTGTAAGGACATATTTAATATATTCTTACATGTTTGTTTTCGTATATTAAAAATTAAAATTTTTTTTTAATTAGCAATTTTCTTTTAAAAATTTGTCTTGTTAGTCGATGTATAGGTATGTAAGTATTTTAAATATTAATAATTTATGTACAAACACGTTATCATATCAATAGCACTTGACATCGTACCAGGAAAAAATTGTATGTATTATCCTTGAACAAATATTAAAGCAACAGTTCAAAGCCTGTAATATCTCTTTAACAAAAATAACAAACAGGCTGTCTCTTCGCTCGCCTTTCAGTCGATTTATTAAATCTATTCCGGAGAGTATAACAACAACAAAAATATAACACCATGCAGCATTTTTTGAATATTAAAAACCTATGTTCCATAGAGGCATCAAAAAGTTTTAAGTGTTCCGAATAAACTCTAGTTTTTCCTTTTTTGAGAAAAAAGATTGGTTCGAATTCGGTCGAAACCATCAAAATGTGATTGAGAGGACTTTATTTTATTTGGAACTACTTATAATCGATCAATAAAGCAAAAACACTGCACTGAAAATTAAAAAGAGGGAAAAGGGACTAAAAGCTATCCATTTATCAAATTATTGGTATTTCAAATCAACTTTTCAAATAAAATTTGGTTAGTAATTATGTACGGTAGAAGTAACCATTTATTTTGTGATAATACAAGATAACTGGTACTATCTATCAATTTTATTAGAAAAAATTGTCAATAATCAAAAGTGTTTACTGGAAATATGTTACGCAATCAAATAGGCCACTAAATTAGAGGTTCAGTAGTACCAACCAAATTGTGCAGTGTATTGTTTATAGAAGCAACTAATGATGGGTATTAGTAAACGAATTTGAGATAATGTTGGTTTTCAGTACAAAATAATTATATATATAGAACATTTTTGGTCTTCAAAGTTTAGTAACGTCATGATGCTTGTTATTAAAAGACCTAACCACGTGCTTGATTACTAAGAAGACAAGAATGGAGCAAAATTGATTATTAATAGGTTTTTTGTTAAAGTTCTGCCTATTATGGAGGCTCTAACTTTTCTAAAACTTCGGGTTCTGATGAGATCTTTTGCCAGATCGAAATACTAGTATCAACCTAGCTAATATGTTTGATTTGCTTTATTTTTGTAAATATACGGAGGTTGAAAGCTCGTTATAAATTGAAAATAACTTAAAAATAATCTCGATGTGTATAAAAACAAAAAACTAATATAACTGTAAAAAAATATTACTTGAGCCAGAGTACAAACTAAAAATTTTTTATATATATAGAACATTTTTGGTCTTCAAAGTTTAGTAACGTCATGATGCTTGTTAGGAAAAGACCTAACCACGTGCTTGATTACTAAGAAGACAAGAATGGAGCAAAATTGATTATTAATAGGTTTTTTGTTAAAGTTCTGCCTATTATGGAGGCTCTAACTTTTCTAAAACTTCGGGTTCTGATGAGATCTTTTGCCAGATCGAAATACTAGTATCAACCTAGCTAATATGTTTGATTTGCTTTATTTTTGTAAATATACGGAGGTTGAAAGCTCGTTATAAATTGAAAATAACTTAAAAATAATCTCGATGTGTATAAAAACAAAAAACTAATATAACTGTAAAAAAATATTACTTGAGCCAGAGTACAAACTAAAAATTTTTTATATATATAGAACATTTTTGGTCTTCAAAGTTTAGTAACGTCATGAAGCTTGTTAGGAAAAGACCTAACCACGTGCTTGATTACTAAGAAGACAAGAATGGAGCAAAATTGATTATTAATACACACAGAGAAATAAAAAGTCAACCGAATTGAAAAGTGTATATTAATGGTAACAACTTATAAATTTAGTTAGTACAACGATATTTACATTTGATTTCAGAATATTTTGGGTGTTGCAGCGAAAAATCAGTTAAATTAACCGAACTTTGTTGTGAAAACTAAAATTAAGTTGTGCAAACCGTCTGAAATTCGTTTTAACCGAACTTGAGTAGTAGTAACAGAATTTCAGTTGGCAAATAGCAAAATTTTTCTCTGTGTGTAGGTTTTTTGTTAAAGTTCTGCCTATTATGGAGGCTCTAACTTTTCTAAAACTTCGGGTTCTGATGAGATCTTTTGCCAGATCGAAATACTAGTATCAACCTAGCTAATATGTTTGATTTGCTTTATTTTTGTAAATATACGGAGGTTGAAAGCTCGTTATAAATTGAAAATAACTTAAAAATAATCTCGATGTGTATAAAAACAAAAAACTAATATAACTGTAAAAAAATATTACTTGAGCCAGAGTACAAACTAAAAATTTTTTATATATATAGAACATTTTTGGTCTTCAAAGTTTAGTAACGTCATGATGCTTGTTAGGAAAAGACCTAACCACGTGCTTGATTACTAAGAAGACAAGAATGGAGCAAAATTGATTATTAATAGGTTTTTTGTTAAAGTTCTGCCTATTATGGAGGCTCTAACTTTTCTAAAACTTCGGGTTCTGATGAGATCTTTTGCCAGATCGAAATACTAGTATCAACCTAGCTAATATGTTTGATTTGCTTTATTTTTGTAAATATACGGAGGTTGAAAGCTCGTTATAAATTGAAAATAACTTAAAAATAATCTCGATGTGTATAAAAACAAAAAACTAATATAACTGTAAAAAAATATTACTTGAGCCAGAGTACAAACTAAAAATTTTTTATATATATAGAACATTTTTGGTCTTCAAAGTTTAGTAACGTCATGATGCTTGTTAGGAAAAGACCTAACCACGTGCTTGATTACTAAGAAGACAAGAATGGAGCAAAATTGATTATTAATAGGTTTTTTGTTAAAGTTCTGCCTATTATGGAGGCTCTAACTTTTCTAAAACTTCGGGTTCTGATGAGATCTTTTGCCAGATCGAAATACTAGTATCAACCTAGCTAATATGTTTGATTTGCTTTATTTTTGTAAATATACGGAGGTTGAAAGCTCGTTATAAATTGAAAATATTTAAATTTAAATTTAACACTCAACATTGATAAATGTTTGTGGTGTAGTGGAGAGAGAGTTTGTTTGCCTTGTACTCTGAACTTTAGAGTTGAAATCTGGGAATAGACAAACACTGAAACTTTTTTTAATTAAAATAAAATATTCAAATGTTTAAATAGCAAAAAAGGCAATTAAAAGTGAATGTGGTACAATCAGTAGAATAGAGGACTACTAATCTGAAAGCTCCGGTTCAATACCAGAAATTTCGTAAAAGTTTTTTAATTTCACTAAAATTTAGATGATCGTAATAATATTTATTTGGAATGTAATATTCGGTTAGGCAACTGAATATTAGCTTTCACGAAAAAAAATATAATTTAACATTACCAAAGTTGTCGTAACCGCCAGAATTCGATTGGCAACAAATTCGGTGGACACAACTGAGGCTGTTTATCTTATAAAAAAAATTTTTTGTTTTTGGTGATTGTACAAAACTAAATATTAATAATATAAAAGGACATTCTATGTGAATGGGAGGCCCGCTGATGTAAAAAACTAAGCTTGACGTACATAGTTCCATAGTTAGACCTCACTGAGAAATATATAAAGGGTGTTTTTTATACAGGTATAGAACTTTATGTTGGCAACACTTTTCTAACTGAATGCCATTTTGGCAGCTGTCAAGTGATTTATGTTTAGTTTGGTTTGGCATTTCAACATGAATAGACTGACGCCGGAATAACTCTTCCAAATTGTACAAATTTATCTTGAAAGTTATGGTTCTGTTCGAAATACGTGTAGCGCACTACGTCCATTTTGCGGTCAATATAATCGTTCATTAGAGCAATTAATTCGATTAACTATGGAACGTTTTCGCACCACGTTTACTCTAAAAATAATAATATGCATAGTGTAGTGGAAGACCCCAATCAGTATATCCGCCATCGTGCACAGGAATTGGATATGTCCATCCACATTATGGAAGATATTGCGAAAAGATCTTGGTTTGCGTGCTTACAAAATCCCGGTCGTGCATCAATTGAAGCCACACGATCACCTAGCAAGTCGTAGATTCGGTGAATGGGCCCAAAACAATATTGCCGTTGATCCTGATTTTCATAAGCAAATTTTGTTTTGCGATGAACCTCACTTTTGGTTAAATGGATACGTCTTTAAACAAAACTGCGTATTTGGAGTGATTGAGACACCGTTACATCCAGAAAAACCGACTATTTGATGTGCTTTATGGGCTGGTGGAATCATAAGTCCGTACTTCTTTAAAAGTGATGCTGGTCAGAACGTTACAGTCAATGGTGACCGATATAGAGCAATGATTACTGACTTTTTCTTTCATCAATTGAACAAACATGATGTGCAGGAGCTGTGGTTTCAACAAGACGGCGCAACATGTAACACAGCTTGTGCCGGAATTGATTTATTTAAGGAAACGTTTGGTAACAGCATAGTTTCACGTTTCGAACCCGTGACTTGGCCTCCATCTGTGGGGATATGTGAAGTCGCTAGTCTACGCCGATAAGCCCGAAACGGTTGACCACTTGGAGGACAACATTTGCCGCGTTATTTCCAATATGCGGCCACACATGTTAGAAAAAGTCATCGAAAATTTTACCTCCAGATTAGACTACGTCCGAGCCAGCCGTGGTATTCCTATGCCAGAAGTCATATTTAAATGATAATGCCAGATGATTATATTTCGAATAAAGTGAATTTCATGTAAATTTTAAAAATGTATCTTTATTTCATTCCATTTCAAAGTTATATACCTCTATAAAAAACACCCTTTATTATATAAAACGACATATTTCAAATCACTTCAATGGGACGCCCTTATAACCAGTAAGCCAGTCACTCAAGCAACAAATATATAGGTAAATAGCATGCTGCAATATTGATAACATGGAGTAGAACGTGCTAATAAACAATCTTTCCATGCTCCATACTGTAACAAAAATAAGCTTAATAACCCAAGAATTGTTTAACTGGATGGCTGGCTGGTTTGTTGGTTGCATAGTAAGTTAAAGCTTCAGTCGATTGCTTCAAACTCATTGAAATATTGCAGAAATAATATAAAATCAGAGTATAATGTTGGAGTTGTGTATAGTCTGGCCTATGTTGAATATACAATGTAGTTGTTGCTAAAGTTGTTATAGTTGTATTATGAGCCATATTCTCATATAACTGGTTTCAATCCAGCTGTGTCATGTGGCGCGCAAGGCGTATATAAAATTAAAATGATTAATATTTCCCCAGTGGATCTGTACTCATAAATTAAATGCTCGCTCTCAATGTAAAAAAATATTAATTTTACTCATAAAAACCAAATGTAGCAGGCAGATACAAAAATATACAATGAATCTTTATACAACATTCAGGCAAACAATTTTACTATATAACTGGTAGTCATTCATGCGATACACATTATAAAATGCTTTATATTGCTTTATTTAATATTAACTATTATTTAATTTAAAACAAAAAGATGAAATAAAACCGGAGCATAAAAGAACACTCAGAAAATGTCTGTAAATAACTCGAGACATTTATTTGTGTAGTAATGCGGTTGTAGTTATTTTAACTGCAATTTAGAAAAATAATTTTTGACGGTTGTTTTTTTTAACAACTTCTTAAAACTACAGCATTGTGGTAACATTTACTTTATGCAATTGTTTAGATTTTTTTTAACAAAGTGTGTGTATCTTTTGCTAAAATATTTTTCATGCACAATGAGAAGATAACTTATTTTTGTTATTGTTAGTTAAGAAGACGGAAGAAGACGCGTAGTACTGCATTGTCGTAACATTGACTTTATGCAGTTGCTTATATCTTTTTAACACAGTGTGTGTATCTTTTACTAAAATATTTTTCACATACAATGAGTGTAATGTTTCTGTTTTTTATTGTTACTTAAGAAGACGGATGAAGACGCGTAGTAAGTGAAAGCTTTTCTGCTGTAATTATTATTTAATAAATAAAATATACATGATAGTTTTGTAATAGAAAATAAATAACATGAGATTCATGTAATATCAGAAATGGAATTGACCGATAGTCTTCAAGCTAGATTAATTTTTTGTACACACAATAGATATGGTGTTGTTCTGTATGGAGATTCTTAGTAACAAGATTTGGAGACGCTAGAAACTCTTATGTTATGAAGTTTGAAAAAAATGCAAGATCCAACAAAATGGCAGATGTGGGAAGGGGGTTGGCGTTGTAGGGTTAAAAATCCACAACTGCGCAGAAGTCGCTCCTAGAGGTGTAAAAAATGTTTTTATCGGATTTCTGTGTTTCAAACAGCGTTCGATATAAATTATTTCCTTTTACACACATATGCAGCAAAAGAAATACATGTAAAAAAATTGCATATTTTAGGCAAATGCAATTTATAAATTAATTTTCGAAATTGTTTTCCCCCTTAAACACTTTTGAACATGGATAAATTAAAAATTAACATTTTTAATATAAAATTTAATTTCAGTTTTTCTACATTTGAATTTTCTAAGTACAAAAAATAAAATTTTATGTATAAATTGTGATTTTTATATTTTTAACATATATTTGAAACAAATTTAGAAGGGAAACTGATTCCGAAAATTCATTTACAAATTGCACTTTTTCAAAAAATCCATTTTTTTATACATTAGTGTGAAAGATGATAATCGTAAAATTTGAACTCTTTCGAAACAGTGAAATCCGATCGCAACTTTCACGTATACTTCTCTTCACAGTTGCATACTTTTGGTATTTTTTATTTTTTTAAATTAAACCGTGAAAAATTTGCGAGCTTTTGAGAAAGTTACAAACTGAATATGGAGCTGTGGAGAGTATATGTGTTTTATGTAAAGAAATTCGAAAGACATGAGGTCAGCAAAGGAAATTTGGATATGTGATAAAGGAAAAACAAGCGACACGTACTAGTGAAATTCAGATTTCTTTGAACGCAGCTTTGGTCTACTCGAGAAAGCCAGCATTTTGATTATAATTTTGAGTATGCAGTAACTGCATTTGTATGCTTCCAAAAAAAACGCTTAACCGTCATGCATACAATAAAGCAATTTGGAAGGCATTTTTTTTTGCTTCCCTGAATGTATTCTCTTAAAGCAGTAAATGTTGCATATATTTTAAGGAGTAAAGAATGCATACCATGAATCATTAATGTTGTCAACACACAAAGAAAGCGCAACTTATTTCCTACTAAGGCATGAATATATTGCTTCTCAGAGCCAATGAAGGAAACGGTTTTTACCTGCTAAAAAGAGACATACCAGGTGGGACATCGCGACCATAAATCATGTCTTCACGTAGGAAAAAGTAGGATTGAACATGATCGCCGACAAATTATGATCATGTTGTGATCCTAACAATTATAAACATAATTCTGGCTGATCATAATATGATCACTGGAACCATTTTTATCACCATCTAGATTCATAATATGTGTTGTACCTTAATAGTTTTTAAGGTCGAAAAAATAAAATTTAAATAATTTATAAATTTTATTTTAATAAAATTAAAAATGGTGGGTGGATTTAAAAAGCGGCTGTTTAATAAAACTCTTGCTTGTTTGGTATGTAAAATTCAAATGTCTATATTAATTTCTTTTCTTCTTTCTTTTCTATTATGTCAGCAGGAACAGTTATATTTAACATTATAAACAAGGATTGCCAAATAAATTCATGTTTACATTAGTTCTTTACAAATTCAATTTATGACATGTAATTTAAAAGAATTCATTCAATAAACTTTTAGTAAAAAAAAACAATTAATAACAGAGTTATTATTTAAAAAAAATATTAAGTAAAAAAGGTATTAAAAAAAAAAGGTAAAAAAAAATATATATGCTGGTAAAAAAAACCATAATCGTGGAGAAAACCATCTGGCCAAAAAACTCCACTATTACGCTCCAACATTCCGGCCCCATTGAAGGATCGCAGATCTTCAATCAATTGGTAGTGGGGCAAGTTTTGCTATAGGCCGTTTATAAATGCCGTTTTTTGGTTTTTACTACCGCTACTCTGACCTTGCCGTCTGGACCCGCGGTTGCGGCGACGACTATCCCGGTCAACCACTCTCGGGGCGGGAGATTGTCCTCGTGGACCACCACTACTTGGCCGACTTGTATGTTGGGCTCTTCTTTGTGCCACTTACCCTTGTCCTGCAGCCCCAGGACGTACTCTTTGGACCAGGCCCGCCAGAATTTCTGCTTGAGTTCGCAGAGCATCCGCCATCGCCTCAAGAACGTCCCCTTGTTGCCGTTGACGCCTTCTGCGGATTCTGGCGGCAGCGAACGCAGACCCTCTCCTATCAGCAGGTGCGCTGGAGTTAACGCCTGCCCGTCGTTCGGGTCTGGAGACAGCGGTGCGATTGGGCGGCTGTTGAGCACCGCCTCTACTTCTGCGAGCATTGTCTCCATTTCTTCTTGCGTCAGCGACGCGTTGCCTACGGTTCGCAGAAGTAGGAACTTCGCTTGCTTCACTGCGGCTTCCCATAGACCTCCGAAGTGAGGAGCCCTGGGCGGTATAAAGATGAAGTCTACCCTGGACGATGCTCCGTACGACTCCACCTCTCCTCTGTCCTTCACTAACGCCTCGTATTGCGCCTTCAGAACCCTGTCTGCGCCGACGAAGTTGGTGGCGTTGTCGCAATAAACTTTGTTGGGCAGTCCTCTCCTGGCCGCGAACCTTTTAAAAGACAAAATAAAGGCGTCAGTGGATAAATCGGAAACTAGTTCTAAGTGAACTGCCTTCGACGTGAAACACACATAAACCGCAATATACATTTTAATTGGGGGTCTACCGCGAATTCGCAAAGAAACATTCACGGGACCACAAAAGTCTACGCCAACTATTAAAAATGGCCGTAAAGCTCTCAACCGATCGGTTGGCAAATTACCCATTATTTGAGTCATTAATTTCGGTTTATAGCGGAAACAGTGAACACAATTCCGCACTATTTTACTGCACTCTTCTCTGGCATTTATTATCCAGATATTTTCCCGTGAAAGGGAGATTAACGCTTTTGTCCCAGCATGACAATTTTTAAAGTGCAAGTCACGTAAATAGCGGGTCACAAAGAGAGATTTCTTTGGCAATAAAAGTGGGAATTTCGTATCGTACGGTAATGGTGCATTAAGCAACCTCCCACCTACCCTCATTAGTGAAAAATTTCGATTTTCCTCTGTAAAATTGTGGATAAATGGTGTTAGCCTTTGAATGTTTGACGGCAACACAAGAGATTTTTGCAATTTGTTAATCTCCTCAGAAAATGTTTCTCTCTGGATTATTTCCACAAGCCTATAAAAGGCCCATTTCATCTCCTTTGCAGTAGGGTGATTTGACTTGGATGTTTTACATTTTCTACCATAGTCAATGAATCTTAGTACAAAGCACATGATTCTTAAAATTTTATCATATGAAGAATGATTTTTAACCAATTTCAAAAATATATTTTCTATTGCTTCTTTCGGAGAAATCTCATTAGAAGATTCCGGAGATGTATCAAATTCCTTAGAATTCTCTACTGATAAGAGGACATTAGATTTTCGTATTTCCAACGACTTTTGGCTCTCAGATAACTCAAAATGTTTATTAACAGGCCATTTTGAAGCGTCGTGGAGTAGAAAAGAAGGACCCTCAAACCAAATTGAGTCCTTTATCTCATCTACATCGCATCCTCTCGAAACAATGTCAGCCGGATTTTGTTTTGTAGGCACATGGCGCCATAAAGCGCGGTCTGACCATTCCTGAATTTCGGCAACTCGGTTAGAAACAAAAGTTGCGAGTGTAGAAGGGTGGGTTTTAATCCAATGCAAAGTGATTTCTGAATCGGTCCAGAAATTTACACTCTCGATTTCAAAGCTTATCATTTTCTCAATTCGATTCCACAATTTTGTTAAAAGGTGTGCTGCACATAACTCAAGTCTCGGAAGAGATTTTGTCTTGAGAGGAGCGACTTTAGATTTGGCCGTAAGTAGCCGACAAAAGACTTGATTTGAGTCTCCACTCCTAATATATATGCAGCAACCATATGCACGAATTGAAGCATCAGCGAATCCATGAATTTGAATCTTTGCTGTTGAAGTTGTGTGGACGAATCTTGGGATTTGTATTGAATCAATTTTCGACAAATTTTCCTTAAAATTTTGCCATGCAGTATTTAGTCGCATGGGTATTGATTCATCCCAGTCGAGTTTTTGAATCCAAAGTTCTTGTAGTAACATTTTGGACTTAGTTATAATTGGGCATAATAGTCCGAGAGGATCAAACAACCGAGATGAAACAGACAGAATGTTTCGTTTTGTTGCTTTAAGATCATGAAAGTTATCCTCCAAATGAAACGTAAATGAGTCATTCTTCGGAATCCAATGTATGCCCAAAGCTTTTGCTGAATCGGAATCTTTTTGTAATAATTTTTCCGCATTGTTTGAAAAATTTAAATCGGGGTGATTTGAAAACCATTTGGTTAAATTAAACCCAGCTGAACACAAAATTTCAGTTACTTGGTCTCGAATAGTTACTAGATCCTCATAACAATCGGCGCCAGTTAGCAAATCGTCGACGTAGAAATCACTGCGGATAATATTTGCCCCAATTGGCAAAACATCTCTATATAGATCGCTGAGATAAGTTAGACATCTGATCGCTAAAAAAGGTGCTGATGATGTACCGTACGTAACGGTGTTTAATCTATAAATTTGCAGCGGATCAGATGAATTTTGTCTCCAAAGTACTAATTGAAAATTGCGATCTTTTTCATTAACTAAAACTTGGCGATACATTTTCTCAATATCCGCAGTGATTACAAACTTGTGAAATCGAAACCGGATCAAAGTCGAATACAATTCTTCTTGCACGGTCGGACCAACCATTAACAAATCATTTAGAGATGTTCGTGAAGAAGTTCGACTCGAAGCATCAAATACCACACGAAGTTTGGTAGTTGTGCTCAGAGGACGCAAAACGCACTGATGCGGAATAAAATAATGAGGAAAAGCCGGTATATTATTGTCCATAATAGACATGTGACCTAAGTCAACATACTCTTTCATAAAATCGTGATACATTTCTCCAAGTTTTTCGTCGTGGGAGATTTTACGCTCAAGCGCAAGAAAACGCCGTTTGGCCGTATCATATGATGATCCCAAAAGATTAGGATCCGATTTGAAAGGCAACGAGACCTCAAAACGTCCTGACGATAATCGTCGTACCGAATTTTTAAAATGATCCTCGCATTTTTTTTGCTCCTCGCTATAGACAACTGTTGATTCGTTTGACACTTCCTCCAATTTCCATAATTGTCGGACAAGTGAGTCAACAGTTTCCTCGTTTTCAATTACGTTGTTAACATGGCATATTGTTGACCTTGACCCCACAGAACGATTATGTTTTCCACATACAATCCATCCAAGAGATGTTTTATGGAGTGTCGGGGTAGTTGGACCAGTTTTAATTTGTCCAACACCTAAAAGGTCGAAAAAGAATTCACCACCGATTAACAAATCAACTCTTTGAGGTTTATCAAAGGAAGGATCAGCCAGTTCAATATTTTTCGGAACATCCCAATCTTTCATAGAAATTCTACGATCGGGTTGGCATTTTGTTATTGATTTTATTACCCAATAATCCGACGAGAATTGAGTAGAATTAATTCTCGACATGACAGATACTTCGACATGAGATTTAGAACTATATGGCAGTTCGCCAACTGCATTCATATCTAATCTGCCTCCTTCTCGTTTTAATCTGAGTTTCTGTGCAAGATCTTCGGTAATCAAATTAGATTGTGAACCCGAATCTAACAAAGCCCTGGCATAAACATATTGCCCAGAAGAAGCTCTTATCTAACCACAGCTGTGGCAAGTATGACATTCACATCAGCCGATGAGCAATTCACCGATGATTGAGAACCTGAGGGCCTCTCTGTGTTCAAATTCACAGAAGTATTTTCAACACTAGTTGCACTTTGAACCCCAGAACTGTAGCGATGTAAAAGCTGGTTGTGTGCCCCATTGCATATTCTGCATTTATGAGCATTACACCTTGCTACGGTATGTCCCTTTTTAAGACAATTTATACACGCAGGCACGCCCTTAATAAAATCAAAACGTTGCGACACAGGCACTGCGGCAAATGAAGGGCAATTGAAAATCTTGTGTTCTGTAGATTTACAGAAAAGACATTTTTCAGCAGATTGTTTAACTTTTGTGACTGAAAGTGATGTTTTGGAATTATTTTTAGGCGGAAAACTAGGTTTCTGTTTTACAATTTTGGGTTTTGCACCAGTTGATTCATCAGCAGAAATATGCTGAAAACGTTTATTCAACATCGCCTCGCAGTCTGACCATAATGGAAGCTTGTCGTAATCAAGCTGTTCATCCCATTTGGATTTAGTGACTGGGTCAACTTTCGACATCACTAAATATATTAACATGCCATTACATATCTTCTTATCATCGCCAATAGAAAGCAAAGAATCATAAATGGCGGAAACCGTATCAATCATGCCTCGCAAAGCTGACGCTGAAGGTTTACTGATCTCAGGGAGATCAAAAAGTTTGGAAATATTCTTAGAAAAAATCAAAAAGTCATTATCATAAACCTTCTTTAAACTGGCCAAGGCTTTGGGGTAATTTTCCTCAGAAATCTGAAAAGCTTTAACCGTTCCCAGAGCTTCATCGGACAAGCATGATATCAAATGGTTGAATTTTTCAATATCTGCCAAATTCGGATCATTATGAACCAAATTTTCAAACAGGCTCATAAAATTCTTATATTCGGAATATTTTCCGCTGAATTTGGGGAGCCGCATATGTGGTAGCCGAGAATGATGCGATTGCATCATAAAAGAAGTTTCAGGTAAACTGGTTCTTCTATTTTTGGCCTGAAGACTCAATAAAAGAGACTTCGTAGTCACACATAAATCTTCAAGCTCGGATCTATCATTATTTGAAGGATCTAAAATATCAATCTCGGACTGATATTCCATAGCTTGAGTGATATGGTCTTTTAAAATATCCAATCGACAATCGATCTCAAAGGGGTTGAACGAAATTGTTTTATCTATAATAGATTTTTTAATTCTAGCTATATTTTCAACCACTTTGGCTTTTCGCTGTATCAATTTCTCCAAATCATCTGATACAGGTGGAGTTTGGTGTTTTTTACCACCAGCCATATCGAAAAAACAACGAGTGTATATTAAGCACAAACAGAATTATTGTAAAAGATGGAACAATATTCCAAATTTCTCAAAAACACAAGTTTTTTTCTGAAGTTTCAATAAATTTATTAATAAAATTCAGTGAATTGTGAATTAATTGCAATAAATTGCGAAAATAATAACTGCGCTCAAAAACAATAATTTATTTTAGCAGATCTTAAAATATGACAATGTAACGTGGCCACTAAAAATGAATAAACACTGTGATCTGACCGAAATTTAATAATAAATTTTTAAAATCTGCAATATTCACAAAAATTGTTTTTGGAATTGGTTTATCACTAACGATTTCTAATGTAAAAAGAAAGCAATCACCAACACGCTAATAAAATTGAAATAAAAAAAAATTGAAAAAACTGTTTTTGGCAAATAATATTCAACAAACACAGTTAAATTTTAGAAAAATTACAAAAGTTTCTAAAATATTGCGATACCAATTAATTTTAGGCTTTAATTTATAAAAAACATAAAGCACCGCGCTCGTTTTTCCAAAATGATTTATAAAAATTATCTCGCCGGTACAAAATTTTAATTTAATTTTCAAAAATTGGCAATATTTTCGCACTAAATTCTTATTGGTTTTTACGTTTGTTATAAAACTTCACTAAATTATTATATAAAGTTGTCACTTTTTGTTTCAATTTTCCAATTTCCTTTTAAATGAACAAATGTTAACTTTTTTCTTCCAGCTTTTGATATTAAAAATATAATATTTTTATCAAATAATAAAGGAAATTGTTTTCAAAACACTTTATATTATTAATATATATTCCTTCTCAACAAAGTGATAATTCACAAAATTTCCAATGAACTATTTCGCAATGAACTATTTCGCAATGAACTGTGAACTATCCCAGTGTTGGTTTGAGCTGGCAATGCTACACAATATAATCTGGCAGCACTAATATCAATATGGCAACATTTCAAATTAACAATAGGAATGAACCGGAATGAAACACAGATGTGATCGACAACAACAAAAATAAATGTGAAATTAAAGAATAATAACAAACGAAAACCAAAAGAAAATTGTAAATTAATTTTTTAATAAAAAATTAACAAAATTACCCGAAAAAAGCGCGAGTATCTAAATAAAATTAATTAAATTAATTGTGTTACCGACGGTGCGGAAAATATAGTACGAGCGGATATTTCTTATTCGGTACGCGATCACGAACTGTGGTTATTTTATATGACGTGTGTGTGTGTATGCTTTTGTCTTTTCAACCCTTATTTTTTGGGAATCAAGACAATTATTTTAATTAATTTATAAAATAAAAACACTCGCGAAATTGTTTCACTAAGGCGTTTTGTTCACTGATTAAATAAATTTATTTTAAGTAAAAAATGAAGCGTAGATATATTTGTGTATTTACTCGCAATTGAGCGGAAAATAAATTCTAAATAAATTATAGAATTCTTTAATCTGAGTAATTTACAGATTAAGGATAAATTTAAACAAATATTTTTCTACGCTTTTACCTCGGTTCTGTTACTCCCCTGGTTATGTGAACGGCAACTACAATTACGGCAGCTAGGCATGAAGCAGCAACTGATGTCTTCCAAAGATAAGTAAAACTGGAACCACTACCGAAACTATACGAATATTTTTTTTGTTGTTTTTTAAACAAACGATTTAATCGCGCACAACTATGACTTTTACCAACAAGTCGTTTTATTAAATTTTGCACAAATAAATTTTGTAGTAATTTAACAAAATTTTATTTTATTTTGAAATAATTTATCAAAATAATAATTAAATTTTTAAATCAGTCCCTGCTCGGGCGCCAAAATGTTGTACCTTAATAGTTTTTAAGGTCGAAAAAATAAAATTTAAATAATTTATAAATTTTATTTTAATAAAATTAAAAATGGTGGGTGGATTTAAAAAGCGGCTGTTTAATAAAACTCTTGCTTGTTTGGTATGTAAAATTCAAATGTCTATATTAATTTCTTTTCTTCTTTCTTTTCTATTATGTCAGCAGGAACAGTTATATTTAACATTATAAGCAAGGATTGCCAAATAAATTCATGTTTACATTAGTTCTTTACAAATTCAATTTATGACATGTAATTTAAAAGAATTCATTCAATAAACTTTTAGTAAAAAAAAACAATTAATAACAGAGTTATTATTTAAAAAAAATATTAAGTAAAAAAGGTATTAAAAAAAAAAGGTAAAAAAAAAATATATATGCTGGTAAAAAAAACCATAATCGTGGAGAAAACCATCTGGCCAAAAAACTCCACTATTACGCTCCAACAATATGGATATAGAAATCATTACGTGTTCCAATCAAAACATGATGACCTTTTTTCTGCGAGTTCTTTAATTGTTTCGGAAGCTCTCGGTGTTTGCTTCTGGATAAGCACTATTTTTTGCTGGAGTGTTCAATTAAAATATAAGTTAAAATTTTTATATTTTTCTAAATTATTAACATGATGACAAATTTAAATTATTACCCTAACCGAGCACTAGCTACTATGGCTTTCGCCTCGTTGTGTCGAAAGCACACCAGTGCCTCTGCTGGGAATCAAACCTACTACCACCCCCACTGATAAGCTAGCCCAATATCAACTAGCTCATCGGGGCACACACGATTAAATTTAATTGGCATTAGTATACATATGTTTAGCTTAGTCCAACTATAATTCTGTCACAAAACGCCAGTTTTAATATCTCTTAAAACACATTATTTTAATAACAAAATTACTTGAAGGTTATCGGACATGTTTCGTAAAAAAGTTCTCTGACAGAAATCGAAATAAGCCAAAACACAAAAAATTGTGTAATAACCCCTAAACAAGAGTTTGGGCGGCTAAAAAAAAAAACGTTTACCTTATTTTTTTTTTTTTTTTTTTTTTCTTTATCACATATCCAAATTTCATTAAGATCAGAGAGAACCAAACGGGAGACTCCACTTGTAAGTGAATTATCCCAAATCCAAAAACATTAGCTTATAATTATTAAACAATTTTTGAAATGTCCATATTAGGTAGCATGTACCCTAAAGTAGACCTAAATTAAATTTCTCCAAAATAGACAAGAACAGTAAAAGTAAAGCGTAAACCATTTCAAAATAACTAAGGCCCGATTACTGGATGTCCAGTTAAAATTTAGCAAACAGTTAAGTTGAAAATGTATATGGGAAACAACACCAAATGTGTCAGGTAATGTCCCAGTTAGGACATTGTGAAAATGAGTCTAAATCTTGGAAAAACAAATAAAAAAAAATAAGAAAATATATCAGAGTTCCACTTTAGGAACCATTATACAAATTTAATTTTTCACATTTGTTTTATTTTTATATTTATTTGTGAAATCAATTAGTTTTATTAATATTGCTATTTAAATTATTTAAATCTTGTTTGTTACTCACTTATTATATTTACGAAAAAATGTACTTTATATTGCGTTTTTTTAAATGCCACAATAAAACCAAGAAAAACGTGTGCATTTGAAAAGAAACTATTTTAAACTACTGATAATGAAAATTATATTTGATGACAGTTGACAGTTTTGACATATTTATGCAACAACACAAAAAACGAAGAGGAACAGGCCGCAGTGGGGAACATTCTCTTATTAAATATTCTATTATTTTCCTTTTAGCTCTTTTTTATTTGCATCTTAATTCAATCAGATGAAAATAAATCAAAGAAACAATATTATATCATGCAGATATAGTTAAAAAAAACTTAAAATATAAATAGTAAAAGTGGTATTTTGTGAAAATTGAGTTTCCAATAGTGTAGTTTATTAAAAATATATTTTTTTAACTAATTTTTTTTAACGATTTTAATGTTGCTTTAACTGCATTTGTAATTGTTATTACTACATTCAATAGTTGATCAAACACATTGAATTTTTTGAAATGAAAAATTAATTGTACTCCTTTTCGACTAAAAATGCAGTTATTTTAATAGTAATTTTCTATTAGTTCTACCTACATAATTTTCTGACTGAGCAAACTCATCACACAGTTTAAGCAGAAATTTATATATAAATTGTTTAATTGCCTTTTAACTGATGAATATAAAAATGATGACTGTAAATATACTGGAATATAAGTGAATGCAACAACAACAACATACAACGGTTGATGGAAATGTTTAAATAAATACTTAATTAAACTTTGTTGACTGAAAGGCCATAAATAAATTGATCATTTTGTTAATAACATTAACAAAGAGGTAAAGACAATTGCCTAATAAACAATATTTTTAAAGTAAAAAAAAAAAATATCCATAACTGAGTTTACTTTTGTATTGCATTCCAGATCTTCACTGGTTTAAGGTGTTATAAAATTTCAAAATTTAATTTAATTGCAAAAATTTCTGCAAAATTTTGCATAATTTCCTAAAATTGACTTTGGCTGTGAGTTTATTTTTATAACCGTTGTTGCTCGTTAATAAAACTAAACCATCATAACAGCTTTTAGCTCATTTAGCTCAAGTCATGTGTACAATATAATGACAGAAAACGCAAACATGTATTCACACATACATACACACAGCGATATGTTACTACTATAATGAAATTCATATGTATAGTTTTGTTTATGAAACTAGAAACTACAGAAGCTAAAATCATATCAAAATACATAAACATACATATACTCTAAGTATCGTATTTTTGTGTATGTGAATAAGTATACACTAGGCCGGGTCGATTTGTATGGAGGCAAACAAATCGCTCAACGTTCAAGGAAAATCGTATTCTAGGGATCAAAATAAGAAACTTTGCCGAAGGAACCATACCTCTAAAACGAATTCTGATGTCCCGAAAAATCCCACTTTGACCAACCCAATCGAATATAATTTATACATTCATCTGCTAGAGTGTCTTCCGTAGAAGAAATAGAGACCCTGATCTTGAAAAGACTCCTCCTACTATCTCTATCCCGAGATTTGTACATTTTGCTATAAAAACACGGCTAAAAGGGCCTCTTTCAACTTAAATTTTAACCCCTTAACGGTCACCTAGAATGATGATTTATGCATTAATCTGCTAGCGCGTCTCCCGGAGAAGAAGTGGCTCCCATAATCTTGGAGAGGTTCCTCCTACTTGCTGAAATAACAAAGTGGGCTTTTTCAAAATTTGACCCTACGGGTCAAAAGTCGGGACATCAGAATTCGTTTTAGAGGTATGGTTCCTTCGGCAAAGTTTCTTATTTTGATCCCTAGAATACGATTTTCCTTGAACGTTGAGTGATTTTTTAATCGATCCGCCCTAGTATACACTGACTAGTTTTACAACACTGCGGGACAGAAAATATTTTGCCAAAAAGTACTTTATAAGAAGTAAATCAGATTATAGAAATACG
This sequence comes from Delia radicum, assembly GCA_021234595.1. Lineage (NCBI taxonomy): Eukaryota > Metazoa > Arthropoda > Insecta > Diptera > Anthomyiidae > Delia > Delia radicum. Next base: position 37,544,792 of record CM037854.1, on the reverse strand, counting down.
AAAAGCACGACTTTCCTCCATGTGAACCTCCATTTCTATACGTTTCTGGCGAAAATTTAAAGATGTATTTTATCTGTGAACTAATATATAAACTAACTAGGAAAGTATCCCAACTGATACACTCCGATTTCAATGAATTTCGTATGTGTTAAAAAGAAAAAAAAGTTAAAATCGACCGGTTTTTATTAAGTGTCATATCAATGGTTTGGGGTTTAAAAAGTGGGGTCAAAATATAACCAAATTTTTCTTTTTTTTTAAGTTTTCGGTATTTCTACCATAGATACAACAAGCAGCCCAACTGACACACTCCGATTTCAATGAATTTCGTATATGTTAAAAAGAAAGAAAAATTTATAATCGACCGGTTTTTTTATTAAGTATCATATCAATGGTTTGGGGTTTAAAAAGTGGGGTCAAAATGTAACCCAATTTTTCGTTTTTTTTGCAACTTTTCGGTATTTCTACCATAGAAGCAACAAGCACGTGTGGTATCTTCGGAGTGAGACTACAGAGGAGCATTTGCTGATATAAAGTTTTCGCATCTGCTGATATATAATTTCTTAAAACCAAGAAAAACGTGTGCATTCAGGTCGAGACTTCTTCAAAATATTGATAGCTGAAATTAAATTCGATTACAGTTGACAGTTTCGACGTATTCATGCAACAACACGAAAAAAAACGAAAGGTCCACCTTAGAGAATAGGCCGCATTAGTGAAAATTCCTTTCCAATTGTAGGCATTGCAGTTTTAGCCAAAATTCAAGCATGGTGGCCTACAGTATAATGCAAACATTATCTATTATGAGTATTAAAACAAAAAGCAATGACTCTTACTGAATGTGTGCTGTCATTTTATGAATGTATTGGCTGACATCATCATCATCTATATCATTGTGATGGTTTCACTGGTGAAAATAATTATGAAACTTAGAGCAAAAATATGAACAACTAGCATCTAACATCGAAATGTAAAATTTAAATGAATAGCCCAGCAAAAATATGGTAATGACGCATTACACTGTAGTTCTAAAACACAGTGTAATGCGTCATATTTTTCGCTTAATCAGTGAAGGCAGTAATAGAAAAAAGTTGAAAAACATTTTTTCTTAAACTACTTAAATTAGCTAGAAAAATTTGCTAAAATTAGCAAATTTTTTTTTGTTAAATATTAGTAAGATAAAATAGATAAAATAAATCTATTGAATCTACAAAACTTGTTTTATATGTGAGCTTAATTTTAGTTAACTGAAAGTAAAAAATTACTTCTACAACATTAACTACAAATTTGCTACATATCAGTAATCAAACAATTACATTTTTTATATATTAAATTGGTTTAGTACGAGAGCTGATGCCTAATAACCTGAAATCCCGTGATCCATCAATAACATTGCCACATTTTATTAAACAAATATTGACAAAGTAATAAGTTTTTGTGTTTTTGTACCGATTATCTTGTGTATTTTTGTAAATAGATGGGTAATGCAAACCATGAATTTTGCGACATCGTTTACATTAATAACTAAGCCAGTGCACAGGCAATAAAATTCATATGTGTGTGTCACTTACTCGTTTCAGTACTAGAATTGTTTTATTTTGCTGGGAGATACATATAACATGAATTTTAATAACACCCAAGAAAAAATGTTAGTCAATAGCTGATGTTAAAGCTTATTTAAGAAATTAAGTTTCTTCATAACAAAAAGAAAATTAAACACTTTTCTGGCTATAAAATCTTTTATTACTGTATTTTCATGTTCGATTTATCTGATCAAAAATACGGATTTCATGCAATTGGAATTTTAACTACTAAGTTAGCAAAATAATAATATTATTCAGGATTCATCGGAATAGAAAAAATACAAATGCATGCTTATAGTCCGTATCCCACAATCAATTTTGACCAAATCAAAGAATTTTCAACAAAATGGCATCGCTTTATTTTAACATATTTTGTGATAAATGCATATTTTAATGCAAATTTCGGTATTTTTTGACGCATATTTTTAATTTCATTGCATATTTTGTAAAAACTATAATTAATAATTAAGGGGTTGTTAAGGTATTTAATTTTTTTTTTTTGCATTTTTTTTATTTTTGCTTAATATGTTAAGAATATTGTGTTAAAATTTCAAGTCGATTGGAGCAAAATTGACGAAGTTACGAGTATTTTTATGTCAAGTATGTCAGTGTAGAGTATACAATTTAGTGTAGCAGTAAATATTCTATCGAGCAGACGTACACGTGCGTTCCTATTTTCGTATCATTTTAGCTCCGTTTTCATTAAGTTTCGTGTCAGCGATGTTAATTTTGTGGAGCGATGTGTCGGAGGCTTCACGCAGAACAACAATGAGAGTTTGAACCAACTCATTTGGAAAAGCTTACCAAAGCACTTGAGTGGAACCTCTGTCATCATTGAAATTGCAGCTTATGTGACAGCCAGTGTCTTTAATGAAGGTTCTTTTGATTTACTAACCTTCATGCAAGATGTGGGAATCAATAGTAGATCAAGTGCTCATGACTGGGCGCGATCAACTGACTCCATACGTGTAAGCAAAGCAGAGCAGGAAGCTGAGAGACAAACTAAAGAAGGTAGGATTCGTCGTAGACAGGAGCAAAAAGGCGCTTTAGACATCATGGATGATAGCAACATCCTTTATGGACCTGGCATTGATGATTCAGTGTGAGTTAAGCCGATAAAAATTGCTTATAAACGTTTAATACCAGATTTTTTAGTGTTCAAAACTTTAAAGCGTTTTAACCACAACTCACGTTTTTGAAGTCGGTACCGCTCATAACTTCAAAACTACTGCACCGATTCTTTTGAAATTTTGAACCCTATTTCTGTATATAATTTACGAGGTAACGCTTTTTTCAAATTTGTTAATAATTTTTATTTTACAATAACAAATTAGTCGAATTTTTTCACTAAAAATCGCGTTTTGCCCTTTAAAGTGTTTCAAAAAAGTGAAAAATTAAAATTTCGAAAAACCCTCAAAGCGTTACCTGCGGAAAACTATTATCTAACGAATGAACTTTGATTTTTTGATTTCAGATGACCCAGCACCAGTTACTGTTAAAATATTGTGAGTCTAGAAGTCCATAGATTTTAAGCGTGGTGTCCGCTTTTGTACATAGCGCATCTTTCTCAAACGGTTAATATTTACCTTTTTGGGAAATTCAACTAAACTCATAAAAAAAAGTTAGTAGAAAAATTAGTAAAACCGTTAGTAATATAACTTTGCAAGTTTTAAACTAAAAGTTTTGCTCAAATTGGGATTTTTGTTAAAAATATTGCTATTTTGACTTGATAAATTACTAAACTTTAAACAGTTTTTTTAGGTGACAATATTCTTCTATTGCTATGTACATACAAAGGAACAAAGGAAAACTTTAACTTTAAACTTTAAATATTTATTTCGTCTATGGATACAAGAATCCTTACAGACTAGCAAAATTATGACAATATTAAAAAAAAAACTTAAAATATATTATTTAATACAGTTTTAAATTGATAGTGGTTAACACTTATATCTAATTGATTACAATATTTATTAAACAATCTCAAAACCCTAGTAAGAGGTTCATTTAACGCATAATTAGTTCTATGTACATCAATATAAAAGAACTTATCTCTAACTCTTAACGATCTAGAAGGAACATATAATTTGATTAAATGCAATAATTCTGGGCAATCAACTACACCACAAATAATACCATGTAAAAAATTTAAGGCAAAAATGGTCCTTCGTGTTTCCAAAGTTTTAATGAAAATAAATTCACATTTATCCTCATAGGATGGAACAGAAAATGTAGGATCAGAAGGAGATTGATTAACATTAACATTTAGGAATGGGAGAGCAAATTTTACAAATTTAATTTGAATTTTCTCAATACGATTAATATGGATATCCGCTACGGGGCTCCAAATAAATGATGCATATTCTAGCCTAGATCTTACAAAAGAACAAAACAGAACTTTTTTTGTGGAACAGTCAAAAAGATTAGCAGAATTACGACGTATAAATGCTAATAATGAATAAGCTTTAGGTATAATGAAGTTCAAATGGCTACAAAACGATAATTTGTAGTCAAAGACTACACCAAGATCCAATATTTCATCAACAGATGAGATAATATGACCTTTAATACTATATTGCGAATGTAAAGTATGAAGGCATCGATGATATTTCATATAAAAACATTTCGCAATATTAAAAGGCAAACCATTACGGTCAGACCATAAAACGACTCTAGACAAATCCTCCTGAAGGTCAGAAATGTCTCTAAAAGAAGAAATTGATTTAAAAATCTTGAGATCATCAGCATACATGAGGTGCTGAGAATTTTTGAAACAATGAGAAATGTCATTAATAAAAATATTAAACAATAAAGGACCTAAGATACTGCCCTGAGGAATACCAGAGGTGGGAGTAAAAAAATTTGAGTAAACTCCATCCACAGAAACTGCAGCATATCTTCCAGTCAAATAAAATCTAAACCAACTTAGCATACTAGAATGAAAACCAATCCTAGATAACTTAAGTAACAGTAGTTCATGTGGAACCCTGTCAAATGCCTTTGCAAAATCCAAATAAATTGAATCTACTTGAAACCCTTTTTCAAAGCAAGAAACACAGAAATTGGTGAAAACTGCTAAATTTGTGGTGGTAGACCTTCCAGCCACAAATACATGCTGTGATAACGATATATAGCGCTTAAGTTGAAAAAAGAGTTTATCATAGACAATATGCTCAAAAATTTTAGCAATATTTGTCAATTTTGAAATTGGTCTGTAATTGACAACATTATTCCTATTACCAGATTTAAGAATAGGGAAAATTGTAGTATATTTCCATCTTTGTATAAAATATCCTACCCTCAAAGAATTATTAAAAATAATTTTGAGGGGCATAATAAATGCAGAAAAAACATTTTTTCAAAATGAATGCTGAAAGACCATCATTATCAGATTTAAACGAATTAGAAAGTTTGCCAATTCCCGAAGCAACATCCTCATCAGAAATTTGCATTGAACCAAAATCAAAATATGAAACAACATCACTTAAATCAAATTCATCAAGATGCAAAGATTCATCATTAAAGTTTGATTGAAAATAAGTAGCAAATAAATTAAGAGAATCTTCCAATGTATTGGAAGAAACACCATTATAATTCATCAAAGTCGGTATTGAAGAATTAGTTCTCTTAGAATTAACAAAACTCCAAAAACACTTTGGATTGTATTTTATGGAATCGTTAAAACTCAAAATATACTGATTATATAAAAACTTATTAAGAAAATTAAACTCCCTTTCATAATGAGTAAAATTAGCTTTATCAACGGCATTATTTGTGGATTTATACAATTTATGATACTTATTTCTAAGATTTTTTAATCTTTTCAATCCTTTAGTATACCATGGTAATTTATATACTCTAGGATTAGCTAAAGGGACATTATTTCTAATAAATCTCAAAACATTAGATAAAAAAATTTCATAGCAAATTGATACTATATCATTATTCAATAAATTTAACCAATTTATATTATATATCATAGAATTTAAAGCGCTAAAGTTACAGGCATAATAGTTATAACGTAGGTCATTAACGTTAATTTTACGAACATATTCATAAAATTCAATTTCAACCTCCAAAGCAGAGTGATGTGCATTGGAGGGTGAAACTGCAATTTCAGATTCAAAAAGAGAATATTTTAAATCAGGAGAAAGAAACACTAAATCTAGAATTCTGTTTAACATATTGAAAACGCTATTAATTTGAATCAAACCAAGACTAAAAGCAGCATCAATGAGATTAATTTCAAAAGATTTATTTACATTGTTTGGAAGAAACTGACCTGAATTAGGAACTACAGACCATAAAACAAATTAAAAAGAGGTATTCTTTTATGTTATAAATACAGAGATGTATTTTAGTTGTCTTAAAATTTAGCAAAAAGATTATGCAAATTTTACTGCTTTTTCCTCCAACGTCATTTTTAACTTGTTTTTAGTAAAATGTTCTAATATTTTTACAAACTTATTTTTATGACTATACAGAATGAGAATTGTTGATCAGGAAAATATATATATATATAATATTAAACATACAAAATGTCCTTTCATATAACATCAACTATAATTCCATTGGGTAAGCTGGTTTTTAAACAATCGGTTATTGAACTTACTAATAAAATTTTGTTATTTTGAACAAAACAACAAAATACAATACAAATAAATAGATAGCTCGGAAATTTGTATTCAAAATTAATTTGTAGGCTTTTATCATTACATTGATTAGAAAAAGTCAACGTTTTCTAGATTTTTTATTAAAATTATTACACTGATAGGAAAAAAATTGTAATATTTTTGCTAAATATTAGTAAGATAGTAATAGCAAAACTAAATCTGTTAAATATACAGATATTCATTTATATTTGAGATTAATTTTAGTTCATTGAAAGAAACAAATTTTTAAAATTTTTAAAAATTTTAAATTTTTATATTTTTATGCAATTCGAATAAAAATGTACCCTCAGCAATTCATATTTTTTTAACAAAAATTTCTATTTAATGTAAATGTAGCAAACATTTTGTTGATCTTACAATTTTTGGTTGCTGTTTTTAGTCTACAAATATTGAGTAAATGTTTTTTTTTTTTTTGTTTTCGTTTAAATAAATGCAGTGCATTGTGTTGATATCAGAAAAATAGGTTATGAGGAGGAGGAAAGAGGGAGTAGTGTTTGAAGACATTACGTTTGAGTTTGTCAACATTGTAATTCTGGGGGAAGAACTCTGAGTGAAGTTTATTCCACATACGACAAGTTCGACTGATAAACGAATTTTCCCTGTAATGCGCTGTGCGATTATCTCGATAATCGACAACAAACGGATGTGATGAAGATAAGTAGGTGTTGCGAACGCGAACCCCGCCTGTTCTTATTTTATTAATATTTAGCAAAAAAAAAAAAAAAAAGTCTGATGTATTAGCAGTTTTTTTCTGCAAAGTAATTTTTAACAAATTTGTAGTACTTTTCATGCCATATTATTTCTATGAGCGTATATATTATGGGAAAATCATGAATTTTTAATGTTAAGTTTGAGACCCGTTAGTTTGGAATCCTGCGACATGGCAAAAACAATTTGCACGCTGTTTAAAAGAGTATTTAATTAGTTTTATTTCATTCATACATTATTTTCAGATCCGATCAAAACTTTCTTAACTGTAGATGAACTTCCGAAAATGGTAGATATTAACAGTTTTTATTAAAAAAAAACATGATCTATAGTCTTTGTATTTTCCAGGAAGTCTTATAAAATTGATTATTTTGTCAAGAGTTTAATAAAATTTAAATGTTTCCATCAAAGTTTGCCTAATTTTCGGGAAAATGTCACCCTAATTTGGTTAGATGTTAATAAGCCTTTTTGTTTAAAAATGCTTTAACAGTTAGTTGCCGGGGAATAACAAGACCCATGAAATAAAATATTTACGCTTTAAGACTCAATCTGTATGTAAAAATTTATTGATTTTTCAAGTCTTACGTAAAATAATTAAAAAACTATTACACTTTCCTAATAATTATACATATTTTATAAAATATAATAGGTTTTTTTCATCTCAGTAAATAACTATAGGAAATATTTTATGAGAAAACATCAAAGCTCACAACCTTTAGCTTGGGTCTCAAAGGGTTAATTAAGACTACAAAATTGTAAAGCCTTTAAGTTGATAAAAAAAATGTAATCTGAGCCGCTAGAGTTAATTTTTTCACTTTCTACCAAAAAAGATTCACCAGGAAATTTTCAGAAAATTTGCATTCAGTTTTCATTAAATTTGGATATTTGATAAATGGTACTAAACGCCGGGCAGTTCCTTGTCGTACCAATCTTACTTTTAATTGTTAAAAAAGCCAAAAAGGGCTCCAGGAAAAACAAATAAACATAATACCCCTTTAAATTTCTTTGGTAAATTGCTGGATAGCTTTAATAAACCTTTAATTTGATAATCATTTTTATATATTTTCTTTTGAATAAATGTGAAAAAGAGGAAACTGGAGCCATTTTTGACCCCACCTTTGAAACCTTAAAATTGAGATTGGTACGGTAATTAATTTCGCTTGTGAGTTAGCTTAGTACCCTTTATCACATATCCAAATTTAGTCCAAAGCTCAAGGAAGTTATTCTGTAAAATTCCTAGTGTTTCTTTTTTGTTGAAAAGTTAAAACATTAACCCTATATGGATCTTTATGTATAAAATAATAATTTTTACCAATTTTATCAGTTTAAAAGCTTTACACTCTTGTAATATATATATATATCCCCTGGCCAATAACGGTTAAAGTTTTCTAAATAGAAGTAAAGTTAATGAATGTTAAATCAAATGTATATAATATTTTTCCGAAAATTATTCAAGATTTTAATGAAAACATTAAAATTTTGTTATATTTTTGACGAAATAATAAATTTTCATAAAATTTCCTAGAAAGGAAATTGTTAAACAATGATATTTCAGAGTTTATAAGTTTTTAACACTGAAAATTGTTTATAACTTACATTTTTCTTTGTCCGACAATCACATTTGTAAAAGAAACTAGGATATTTAATTGTTAAATCAAAATGTTGAACGGCAGTTGAATAGAAAAAGTATGACGAATAACCGATTACTCTTGATTAAATTAAGATACTAACCCCCGTATTTATAAATATATTAAACAGCATTTCAAATACATTGTAGTTTAAACACAAATTGTAGCCTTAAAACTGTATTCATAAACGAATATTAACTTTTATACAATTTTTAAAATAGGTATTTAAAGCAAATATTCGTTAATGAATAGAGTCTTAAGGCTTAAAATGAGTTTTCTGAAATATATTTGATCTGAGAATTAAGATTTTTTATCAATACGGGCGTAAAAGTTTAATAGAAGCAAATTTTTCAAATCTGGATTTTCTTATCAATCTTTGACTAAAGAATAAATATTAAGGAAATCGTTTTAGACAATTTTCTACACCGAAAGAATTTTAGCGGAAAAAAAAAATAGTAAAAACTGTCTGTTAACTAATGCCACCTCAATGGACGAGTTACAGTGTAACTTCAATGCTTTAACCCTCTAACTGGCAAACGATGTTTTGCAACGAAATTCATACCAGGTGCTCCACTCGCAAAACAAATAATAAGTTCTTCAACAAAATTGTTTATCGTTGCCTAATTAAGGCGATATGAGCCAAAATATTTTAAGGTGCATTTTGAAAACTACCCAGCAAAATAAGAGCTGAGGAAGAAGTAGTAAAAACACCACATCTACTGAGTCGGATGTGGTGCAAATTTAGGTGAATCATTAATGATTTTAACATTGTCGTGTCATTGGGCGGATGGAGTGAATATATAACTTGTTTAATAGCATTTTAAACAGTGCATGGATGCTATTTTTCAATAGTTCATGGAAGGTCTTTTTCAAATATATATTAGCATTTTTATTTAATAAAAATCTGCAGCATACGTTAGGGATGTTTCTTTAAATATTAAAAAAAAAAATCTTTTGGTGCCAGCAAGTATTGAACACACGAATCTGAGTTACGATCTGCTGTATTAAAGTAGACCGCTTTACCATTTGCACCAAAGTTACTTATGCAATACAACAAACTTAAAACGAACTTAAGTTGAAAATATTGATATATTTTTAGGAAAACAAGAAAAATATGCTACACAAATATATAATAAAAAAGATAAAATAATGATTTTTAAAACATTTTTATTATGTGATTTCGTATCACTGAGATATAAATTATTTTTAAAATATTTTTAAGTTTGATGAGGTTAAAAAAAATATTAAGAAATAATAAAAATGCTCATTTAACAATTTTGAATTCATTGCATATTTTAAAATTCATTGCATATTTTAATAATTAATTTGACGAGAAGTGTCTTTAATAAGATAATGACAATGAGAAAAAAAATATTGGAGAAGTAGTTTAACTACAGGTAGGGAAACGTGACCTGCAATGAAACGAGTGTGCCTTGGAACTTAAGATCTTTTAATGTTCCCGTATTTTTTTCTAAAAATTTGGAGAAAGAGGTCGGTAAAAACTCTATAGGTAAATTAAAGTGATATATTTAAATTAAGTAAAAGTTATTAATTAATTAATTTACTAATTAATTATTATTATTAATAAACTAGCTTTCAAAATTTGGCTTCGATATTTTTCGGTTTTGCTAATTTTTTACGCTCCGAAACAATAGAATTAATAACTCAAATAGATTTTTGAAGCCAAAATCAAAATTTTGTACCTAATTTTTTTGAATATTGCACACGTTTCAACGCACACCTGAAAAGTATATCTTGAAACAAATATGAAAAATTCGATAAACTCATTTTTAGCAGTGAAATACATCTTTGCATTCTCGTATCAATATAACAATAAAAAATTTAAAACCTTACGTTTTTTTATATTTTTAAATAAGTTTTACAAAAAGTTCCATCGCAAAGATAAATAATAGATTTTTATCAAATAATTATTTGTCCACTCTGGATAACAATGTTCTAAAACAAAATTCTTTATGATTAAAGTCTAGATGTTAATTATTTGGTCGTTTTTAAATTACTTAATTCTCTTAAAATACTCAGAAAAACCAAATTAAATAAAAAATACTAAAAAAATTAATTAGAATTAAAAAAAAAAATAAAAAAAAAATTATCTCCCCGGCCCGGAATTCTGATTGCAAATCCACCTCAACCTCCATATAAAAAAAATATGTATGAACTTATAAAAAGTACTTCTTATGATGTTATTAATTTAGATACCAATTAATTTATATGGTGATGCAAATGCTGTTGAAAATAACTTTAATTTACCATTTTTGGCAGTTGTTAACAATAACTTCTATAAAAGTGAAAAATATGCGTATGCTAATGCTTTGGAAGTCAAGTTAAAGAGGTTCTTAAAGCACTACTTCCACTTTATTTTGCTGGGTAAAGCATATAAAAGAGAAGTTTTGGACAAAAAATATTTCTCTTACCAAGATATAACCACGCTCGAAAAACTATTTTTTTCTGCACCTATTTAAGAAGATAACGCGATTTTCGCTTTTTGGAAAAAGCGAAATTAGGCGAAAAATTATCTTAACTTCAATTTATATTGTTCAAACTTCAACGATTTGCTATTAATACTTAATGACTTCGTTCTGCAAAATTTCATAAAAATACGTCGATTAGTTTTTAATTTATGACGATGTCATTTAGACGAATCATGATAAAATCCTGTGAGTCCTTGGACTAAAGTAAGGACTTATTATTAAAGATAGAGATTAAAGAGTTTTTATTTTTAGTCAACTTAAATTGGTTTTTTAGATTTTTGAAAACTATATTTTTTAAAATAATTAGTTTTTGAAATATTACGAAATTTTGATTTTGAAGCTGTCTCGCTTCAAAACCGTGGACGGCACACAAAAAATTTATTCCCAAAATATTTTGCAAAATTAGTTTTCTAACGGAATATATTAATTTCTAAGTATAAAACGCTCATTTGACGTATTTGTGGTAAATTTTATGAAGGCCTTACCTGTTAGAGGGTTAATGCAAATATTCATTAAAATGTTGCAGATAAAATTAAATTAAGGCGTATAAAATGAAATTAATAACAGCAGATGACAATTCGAATCGAATTAGTTTTGTTTCAACCGAATAACCATTAAACCTAAAACAAACAACAATAGACAACGAGAAGTTGAATATACCAGTAGCATCATAATCATTCTCATAGTAACATTCCAAAAAATAACGAAAAAAATTAAAAAAACTTCTGTGAACTATTCTAAAGATGAACTAACAAAACCAAATGAGTGAATGTTATGAACGCGCTTTTTTTTGTTGCGTGTGTGCTACGATAACGCATAGTTCTAGAGAATTTGCAACAGTAAGTTTGAGTGTATATGCTTGAGGGGGAATATAATGTTTTGTATGCGTGTGAGGCAACAGGATATTATGTTTTTACAAAATCAAATCATCAAAGTTTTTTTTCTTTTTTGTTTGTACGAAAATATTGTTTCAACATGTTGGATTTTTAATGATTATAATGATGATTTTGTAGCTTCCGCCTTTTTTTTCAAAATTAGATAGCAAAGCACATTCTCTAGTCTATATACATATAGTAGGTAGTCCCTTAAAAATAGATTTTTCGAAAAACCCCCCCAGTTTTGTTCTAAATGGCCCCATTGAGAAAAATAGAGTATATATTTTATTAACTTTTTTTTGTTTTTTTTTTTTTTTTATTAATTGATAATCATATAATTACAAATTATATACTATTACCCTAACCGAGCACAAGCTACCATGCCCTTCGGCGCGTTGTAGCGAAAACAGACCAGTGCCTCTGGTGGGAATCGAACCCACGACCCCCGTACTGATAAGCCAGCACGCTACCAACTAGCCTACCGGGGCGCACAATATATTTTAAAGTTTTCAAAATTCTTGCAAAACTTTGAAATTTTCTAAACTTTGAAATTTTCAAAACTTTGAAAAAAATAAAGTTTACAAAAATTATGATTTTGGTAAAACATTATTTATTTTATTTTTTTGTTTAGTTTTTTTTCAAAATTGGTCCTTTTCATCCGAAATTCCACACTGGTTAATGTTTTCCAATAAAAAAATGGCCCATTTGAGAAAAATAGAGTATTTATTTGAAAATTCTCAAAATTCTTTAAAAACTTTGCAATTTTAAAAACTTAAAAAAAATGAATTTTGCAAAAATTATAATTTTGGGAAAACATTTTTCAAAAGTGGTCCTTTTCAGCCGAAATTTTACACGGGTTAACGTTTTACAATAAAAAATTATATTTCTTCCATTTGCAACAATTTTAAACAACACTGGGGGGGTGTAATGAACGAAGATCAACGAAACGATTTTTAAGTGACATCCTAATACAGAGTGCAGTTTTGAATGCCGTTATTACTACTGTTGTTGCAGTAATTGCTTATAATAACGTTGTATGTGTTTGTATGTAAGCAGCACTGCCAAATGCTTTTAAGTACTAAAAAGTAGTTACTTTAATATGAATATTCATTCAGAAGCATACACTTGCATATTGAGTTGCATGAGTGTATGTGTAATTTTCATATACAAGTGCGTACACATATATGGCGATGTCAAAGCAAACTGTCCATTGAAAAAAGAAGAGTACAGTTTGAATGTCAAACATTTTTGGGGAAAAGTTTTAAGTGTTTGTCTTTAAAGTATTCCAACTAAGAATCGTAAGCCTAAAAAAATAAAAGCCTTTGAAATAAATTTTATAAAATGTTTATGGTTTTTGGGGAATCTAAGTATCAGGCAACATTTTTATTTTACCAGCGTGAATTTAATTTTCTAATTAAATTTCTATACAAGCAATTTCCAATTGAATAGAGTCAAGAAATTAATAGCAATCCAAAAGAATTTTAGTCTTTTATAAAATCTATACAGCAATCCACGGATATTCCAGGAACGCTGAAATTTGGTAACAGTATTTCGCGATCTTGTGATGATGCCGTCCATATTTTTGCATCTTTCTTTAAAATTACAGTTTCTTTAATGTTGTACATATTTAATCAAATTTGATAAATTTATAAATAAAAATGATCCCAAAAGTATAAAAATATAATTTTTTGTAATATAGCGAATACGAGTGCTAACTTCGAAAAGCGGCTAATACCATTAAATTCAGCATACTCGCTTTAGCTTTACCTGTAATGTGCCTGCTTTTAACATTTGCAACAAACAGGGTTGTTATTCACTCAAAACAATATCTTATTGCCTTGTCATATTAATGACAGAATGCGTCTACATGACATTTGTACTGACTACTAACGGTAGTTCAAGCGTTCTATGTAGTTGCAACAACGCCATCTATGGAAAAAAAATTGCACATAGTTGATAAACTAAAATCTCGAATTTCCGATTTAAAATACAGCTGGTAAATGAGAAAAAAGCATTTTCCAGTATTATAATGTTCTGAAGAATTATTAACTATATTAAAAGGAAAATTTTTTCTGAAGATTATTTTACTAAATTTCCCTCACTTTGTCAGCTATGGGCCAAAAGTACTGAAAAAGTATAGTGAGAATTAAAATGTTTCGATATTTTAGCAATTTTGAGGCACTAGATGTAGTTTTTTCGGGTTAGTTTGTTTTACATTTTTTTTCCTAGTGTATACTTTAAGGGCAAAGGGACATGTCCCGAACAACACGCAGGATCAAGGTGACATGTCCGGGATCAAATTTTTATAAGAAAGGGACGTATATATAACTTTAAGATGGCGTTGTCATTGGAGGTGACTGACGTATTTGCACATTTCGGGCGCTTGGTGCGTTATATGTCTAAAAATAGATTTTAAAATTAATAAAAAAAAATATGAATTTATAAAAAGCTTTTGTGAATTGCCATCGGACTCGATCCCACAATATATTGCTTACAAAGCAAGCGACAACATTTCCAGCACCTGGTGCGTTTTAGGTGATATGTCTGTAAATAAATTTTAAAATAAAAAAAATAAATTATGAATTTATAAAAATCATTTGAGAATTTCCACCAGCGGGAATCGATCCCACAACCTCCTGCTTACAAAGCAAGCGAGCTACCGCCTCAGTCAATTCTGCTTCTCCGTGGTTGCTGACAAACAAGCAAGTAATTTGTGATGTTTTTTTTTACTTTTCGATATATAAAATGAAAAGCAAAAAAAACACTACAACAATAAAATATAGTTGAAGTGCAGTGCTGCCGGTATATACAAAACTTAAAGAATTAGGAAGTGAAACAACAGTTCTACAATAGGTAATGATTCGAACAGTCCCGGGATATGTCCTTCAGGGACATATCTCCGAATATATCCGGGATAAATATAACCCACGTACTATCACTTAAAACTGTTAGTCTTTGAAATCGTTTGGTTGTTTATTAAAAATTTGTTTGGAATATGAAAAGTAAAACAAATGCTTTTCAAAAAATTAGATTAGCCCTGTTTTTAACACCATTACGAATATAAAATTCTGACAGTGCTTTTCACCGGTCAGGGCACCAGTACATTAATCATCTGTTAACCCACATCAATGGCAAATTATACTAGTTTCATAATATTTGACCCGGTCGGGGATATGTCCTTTAAGGCAAATTGACTGCTGACTGCACGTAGAGTAGATACTATTGTGCTCAAGGCAGGAAAACAAAATTCAAATTTGTTTCCGAGATATAATTGTGAGATAAATTGCATGTACTTCGGACAAATCCAGTTTTAGCCAAAATATACCAAACACTGCTTGCTTGGAAGCAGTTTCGGCAGGTAAGTGAACAGCTAAGCGCTTGCAATATTGGTGTTATAAGGCGTGATATTTGTTTGAGATAGCTCAATTTCACAGCTCTAAATAAAGGTATGAATTCACTGATTTTAGCAACTAAATTTTGTGATCATCACCATTCTTTTGTGCTTTCAGCAAGCGAAAAAGTTTTTTGTTCGAGATAGCTCACGTGATAGCACTTCTTTCGATATGGAAAATGCGCTTATTTCATAGCTCGAAATAAAGCCATGAATACATTTTGTTATCGTCATTATTCTTTCGCGTTTTCTCTTTCGCGTTTTCTCTAAGCTATGAATCTTTTGAAGCAATATAAGAAGCAGGAAGCAAGTACCGCTTTTTGCTGTGTTTCAGCATAACATAAAGTAACACATAATATATGCATCTTGTTTGCATTCTGGCACTTATTAAAAAACATTTTTTGTTGAAAAGTGATATGTTAGTTTTTATACATATTTATTTTTGATTCACTTCACTTTTCATGTAAATTTTTTGTTGAGATTTTGGGCTTTAACTAGTATGTTGTTTTATAATTAAGTTTTATTTTCATGTCTTTTGCTCATTTACATGTTTGTTCGTTGATATACTTTTTATACGAAGTTAATTTTAAGATTTTTTTTAAATTGTGTGACCAGCTAAATTTTGATGCAGCATATTATATTAATTCCATTTAAATGTTAGTAATATTAGGAAATTTTTTTTTTTTTTGTAATGTAGCTGGTCATAAGAAAATTAATTGAAGAAACTGATTTTAAATGATGACAGATTTTCTTGCCCTAAGAAAGGATTACTATGACGCATTGAAAATAAAGCAAACATATTAAGTTAATTCCTTATAAGTGAAAATTATCCATTTCCTATTTAACGTATGCTCACTAGGGTGACAGCAGATTTTTTTTTTATTTCAATTTTTGCTGGTTGGAATATTGTGACTCTAGGTCTAAAGCTGCAGTGCTGAAAATTTAAGTCAAATCGGACAATACATTTTCATTAAAAGACATGCTCTTTTTTAATTTTAAGGTCTGCGGATTGGAATATTGTGACATTAGGTCCTAACAAACAGCTAGTATGAATCATTGAAAGTAAAAATACTCAAATTCATTTAATTCCTTATAAGTAGTAATAATTATCCATTTTTTGTTTTGTATAACTTCACTTGGGTGACAGCCGGTTATTTTTTTTATTTCAAGGTTTGCGGGTTGGAATATTATGACAATAGGTCTAAAACTACAGTTCTGAAAATTTCAGGCAAATCGGGCTATGCTTTCAAGAAGCACATCAAAGTCAAAGGTCAGATATATTTAGTTTAAAAAACATTTTAATTTTTCAAATCAAGGGTTAATTTAATTTTTTTTTTTGGTATTGCAAATTACATATTTAAATAATAGTATCTATTAATGTCCACCAAATAATGAAGAATATTGACACAAATTTATTTCAAATAAATAGTAAGATTTGCATATATCTGAAATTTGACCCCGATGAGCGTCACGAAAGCGTTGTCCGATTTGGCTCAAATTTTAAGCACTAAAGTTTTACACCTAATGTCATAATAAAAATTAAAATAATTGAAAGGTGGTGAAAGATGAAGGGCTTCGAACAGGAAAACACTGTAACATTGTCGTTACCGGGAATCGAACCCGGGACCATCTGTGTAACAGTTCAACGCGCTAACCATTACACCACAACGACCGCCCCGGATTCTGAGCATTTTGTCCTGTATGAATAGATTTTGAAAACATTTAAAATATTAAAATCCTCAATATCTAAACATTTTCCTAATGAGTACTTTTTCGATTATGAGTACTTTTCCAATAGATAAAGTCACAAATTAGGAGTACTTTTTCAAGGAAACAATCTCAGGTCGTGATCAAATTTTTTAATAGAAACATATTCAGACTCGCAAGACTATTTTTTTTTTTAAACTAAGACTTCTGAGCACTTTAAAATTAATTTTTTTCCCCAGCGGCACATACTGTAAACGATCGGCACTGCCACTCATAATGCATTGATATAATAACCAGCATTTGCTCCACTACCGGATTCTTCTACCACTAATTTGCATTAGCATTTTGAAAAAGAAAAGGAAATATTGTTATAATTACTAATATTTTAAAGTGAAATAATTGTTAAACACAACTTTTCTTCTCTAATAGTCAATCAATTTAAGTCCGCATTTAATTGTTGCGTATAGGACAACACCCGGTAGGCTAGTTGGTAGCGTGCTGGCTTATCAGTGCGGGGGTCGTGGGTTCGATTCCCACCAGAGGCACTGGTCTGTTTTCGCTACAACGCGCCGAAGGCCATAGTAGCTAGTGCTCGGTTAGGGTAATAGTATATAATTTGTAATTATATGATTATTAATTAATAAAAAAAAAAAAAAAAAAGTATAGGTCAACATGTATAGGACAATTAAGAAATATTTTTATTTTTAATTTATAACGAGGTTTGAACCGCAGTACATTTACAAAAATAAGCAAATAAAATATATTAGCTAGGTTGATACTAGTATTTTGATTTTTTTTTTTTTTTAAGAAGCAACACTCAGGAAATTCTTCCTATTAATTAATGTGTTGGGGATAGTGGAGAGATGAAAGGTGGTGAAAGATGAAGGGCTTCAAACATAGCAACACTGTAATTGCGCTAGATTATAAGTCTTAGAACAGTTGTTGGTCGTCACCTGATGTAGAGTTGGCAAATTTATTGAAGCTTTTTGTTTCATAGCCCTGATTTATTATTTTATTTCGGTGGGGTTAAGTGCTATGGGAACACCGAAGTTGGGCGCAGCGATATATATAAGTGATAGAAAACTCATACATATTATTTTTTTCTAAATTGATGTTGTCGTCACCGGGAATAGAACCCAGGACCATCTGTGCAACAGTCCAACGCGCTAACCATTACACCACAACGCCCACAGAGCCTCCATAATAGGCTCAGCTTTAAAGAAAAACCTATTAATCATCATAATGATGAACTTTCATTCCAGTTTTTATTTATCATAAGCTTGTATGGCTTAATTTTTCCAATGTAAATAAAACAAAATATTTATTACATTTTCCCTGACGTTTCGACAATTTTATATTAACTTTTTCAAAGGGTCGTAATCAAATTAAAAGTTTCTTATTAAAACATTAAACATTTAACATAAACTTTTAACATAAACATTAAACATAAATTTTACTACACGCAGCTTAATGTTGTTATCACAGAATTTAGTTAAATTATGGCAACTCGATAACTGGCATTATTTTATTTATGCTTTGTATTTTTTTTTTTTGTAATTTTTGTATTCATTACTATTATAAGATAGCAAATTTACAAATTATTTGAGTAAAATTTGAATTTTTCAACAAGATATTTATATTAGGCATTATATGCTCGACTTTAAACACATAATGCCTGTTATTGCTTTGTATTTGTATTATTTTATGTGCAAGTGTGTAAAAAATAATTTCAAGCATTTGGTGTTTATATTTAGTCACTTTGTGTTATATTAAACAAAAATTTGCCCATTTTTTAGTAGTAAATTTACATACATTTTTTAGAGAGTAGTTAAAATTGAACTTTTCACTAAACTTTCCACAAAAATATGAAACTTTCTTCACTTTTATACAATTTCAATACTATTGCAACAACCAATAATTGTTTATGTATGATTTATTATCCGCCCAACGGCGGATAATAAATCATACAGTCATTTTTATGATAATGTATGATTTATTATCTGCTTGTGGGAAGCAGAGCTGAATGCTACCGGACGCGTCATAGGTTGCGGATAATGATACGTGCCGTAGATATGCGGTTGTAGCTGCCATTGGCGGCCGCGGACAGTCAGCGGGTTAGAGAAGAGAGTCTCGGAGAGACATAGGTGGCACTGTGTTCTTAATAAATTCCGAGCGCCTGTAAGGCTCTAACCGACGTGGTGAGTAACTGGCGCCATCAAAAAACCAGTAAGGCCAAACTTCAGAAGGCAACGGGAAACCACTGAAGATTTTTCAAATTCCCATGTTAATTGCATACATTATGAATAACGAAAATAACCAATGGCCCTCAGTCTCCGGCAATTCGAGGGTGCTAAGAATCCCCGGAGGTAAAACCAAACATGTTTTGAAAATTGGAACGTGGAATGTTCGTAGTTTGTATGAAGATGGAAAACTAGAAAATACGGTAAAGGAAATGCAAAGATTAAAAATTGATATACTTGGCGTTAGCGAAACCTGGTTGAAGCAATCAGGACAAAAAGAATTTAATGGTGTTAAACTGTTCCACTGCGGAAACGACACTCCACAGCACAGACGCACAGTGGTTCCAAACACAAAAAACATGGTAATAAATATAGATCTTTTAAACTACTGGTCCAATCGGGAAATGGTGTTCCCAAAAATTGAAAAGCGGGAGCTAACCTTTAAGGAAAATGTTTCTGTGGTCACCCTGTTTTAACACAGGGTGTGCTACAGGGTGTCAAAGTTGACCATCTCGAGTATGAAAGAGCTTTAAAGGGGTATAACTTCTATAACCATGCATCGATTTTAGTGTTTTTTGGACTTTTTTAAATCTAGGTTACGAGACAAAGCAAAAACATGCTTCATGTACCATAGTAACTCTTACAGTTAAAAAAATATTTCACTTTGAATTTCAAAATCTTCATTTTTCGCCTTGACTTTTTTAATAGTTTTGCCAATAGATTATTCATTTTTCAAAGAAAATGCTCAAAATTTTTTCAAGTCATTCTAATGACCTTTCTTAAACTCCTAAAGAAAACTTTTTTGAATTATCTTAAGCCGTTTCGCAGTGATACTATTTTAAACTCAAAAATTAAAAGTGTGTTCTGAAAAATGGGGTTTTTTGGTCAGATAAGGGGTAACTTCACACACCTTTATATATATTTTGCTGATATTTTTTGGATTAGTTTTTTACATAGTTTGATAGAGTAGACTTCAAAAATGCTTAATGGTATAGTTTAAAGCATTTTTGGATATGCACCCTACGTCCAGCATTGGTCGAAAATGATGAATTTTTGAACGGAATTCTATGTTTATGACCGTGATAAAAAAAAGTCACGCCACTTAGACACGATTTGAAATTTTTATACTGTAAAGAGATTTATTCTAATGAGTTTGCCACTTCATTTGCCGCCGCCCGCTCTAAAACGTAGCCTGGAGAGCAAATTTTGTGGAAAAAGTCATTTTTTCAAAAGCCTTTTTTTGATTTATAAAAAAAGCGTACTTATATTATCAATTTCAGCAAGATTTTATTTTATTTTTAATAAAACGTAAATAATTGTCCTACATTCCAAAAATCTTTTCGATATTGCTTATGGTTATTTTTACATAAAACATCAAAGTTCAATGTAGTATATCTAACTATAATTAATTGTACATTTATTGGCTTTTGCTTTCGGTAATGTTAAAAAATTTAAATAATTTCAGAAATTTTTTTACATATTATTAAATTAGACTTAGTTATCAATTCAACGATGCATAAATCGTTTATCTAGTGTAATAAATGAATTCAAACTATTGCGCTTAAATCAGGCATTTCAGGTCAAATTGCAGTATTTAACAAATTTATATATTCAGGTATACAGAGCGTGTTGCATTATATTTCTCTAAAAGGGTTACGGGTTTTTTTATTTTTTTAATACTATTTCAAAAACCTAATAAGATATAAATGCAGGTAGAAAATGCGTTTTATGATGTAACATTTGCATAATATATTGTTCTAATTTTCCATATAAAACAGGTAAATAACTACCATATATTCATTTATTTGAAAGACAAAATAATGTTTTTTTTTTGTTCTAAAGATAAGGTTTTATTAAATTTAACTGGTACAGTAGTAATTGTGCTAAAAATATGAATATATTCCTAAGGACTACACATTTTCTACAAAGTAGTCTGAAGTATCAAAAGTTAAAAGGTCGTTTATATGCATAGATTCAGAATCTTCCTTTTCAATGTCTATGCTTATTTTTGGTAACCATTTTGTTCTTATGGAGTAAAGTACTGGATCCGATGATATTAATAAAAATTCCATCAAATCGGAATTTTGAGCTATTCTGGAGCACTTACGTGTGTTAAAAAGCCTAAAATGTTTGACGTCTCTATTTCTGGCCTCCTGGGCTTCTTCAGTCAGTTCGCCTAAAGGCAACATACTGTTTTCTATTATTTCTTTGGCATGAGCTAATACTTTATGTACTGTTGGTGTCATTGGCCTCCAAGAGTACATGGTGAGTATAATGTCTTTTGTTTCATTGGCAAAGAGTTTAAATTTAGCCACATTAATAGGTTTTTTACTGTTAATGACTGCTAATATAACTTTAAAACGTTTTAGTAGGTTTTTATCGAGACCCGTAATTGAGGAGGTAGTTTCTGGATCTTCGAAAAAACGCCTTGCTGTATTTCCGTCATTGGAACTTCCAAACCCCTGAAGGGGCGTATCAATGATTAATCCAAGTCTTAATTTAAATTCATCTTGAATTCTTTTCTTCTCTTCTTTTCTCATGTTGTGTAGATCAGTGTTTTTGTTTACGGAAAGGCTTAGGTTTCCTGGAATAAGGCGGTATTTGAGATCGTATGCGAGGTGTAAACAATATTCCATAAATCTTATTCTGGCATGAAGTGGCGATATCCCAAACCTCAGAGCGTTTTCGTTCATAGAAATTGTATCACTATCTTCATGAAACTGTGAACTTAATTTTCCACATATATTACATTTCCAAGTAGATGTTGTGTCTGTAATTGCATTTGCAACTTTTCCATCAATCATTGTAAGTTGTGGTTGAAATGAAACTTTAATAACTTGTCCAGATATTTCCACGTAAAGTGGAGACAAGCTCGAAATTTCCCTTTCTATTGAATCTACTAAACTTTGTGTTGAAATCATGTCTTCTTTTACATATTCAAATCGTATTGGACGACATAAAAATTTAGATCCAGGGGTTAAATTCGTCCATATATCATTTGCAGACGAGGTTGAAGGTAATTTATTATACAACCGCATTCTTAACGGCACAAAAGAAGCCATAAAAATTGATGAAAAACTTTTTTCTTTGCTGCTTCCAGATGGTTGTTTGTATTCGGAAAACCCAGATGTGCCATCACAGCCCCATTTGAACATTAACACGACATCAGATTGCTTGCATCTTTCAATATCTTTGCTGCTAAATGTGGACATAATTCTAGAAACAGTATTGTCAATTAACTGTGATAGTTCAACTTTTGCGCCTTCAATAGAGGCATGCACTGGGGATGTTATTGGTTTTAAAATATTTTCTTTTGTTTCTTTTATTGCTTTACTGCTAGGAAAAATATCATATCCTTTTTCAATGAGAGCTTTTCTTAAAATACCATATTTATTTCTCGTTAACCCCAAATTTAGAAAAAGAGCTAATGCATCTTCACTGGTAAAGGAAGTTGATGATTTTGGTGTTGGAATACTTTGTATCATGCGCTTCAAACGCTTAGGAGACGCAGTTGGTAGGACGTCGACAATTTTCCCTGTTTCTTTAGGCTGTATACGTGTCAAAGCTGATTTAAAAGAATCCTTTATTTCATTAGCGGAGTGTGTGTTAATCATTTCTTCCTGTTTTACCTTCTTAGTCCTAATCTGGACCTCTTCATAATCTTTTTTAGGGCGGCCCCTTTTTTTCTGTTCAATAACTACTGACATCTCCTTATTAAGCCAATCTTGACTCTTCTTCATAAATTTTTGTATAGAATAATCGGAATCTTTAATCCTTTTTTCATAAATTTTGTAAAAATTTTCAATTTCATCTGGCTTTATATTTAAGCCATACGAGTAGACAATGGTATCAATCAGTTTTCCTATTTTTTCCGATCGTATATCAGTATTGGCAAGAGTATCCCAAATTACTTTACAAAGGGAGCTATATTTTATTGTAACCTCCATGACTGCTTAACTCAAATAACCTCCTTTTAAAATTACTACGCTTATATATTACAAATATTTGTTTTTTTATAAACAAAAAATCGAGCAGGTACTGGATTTGTAAAAACAAAAAACTGAAATAGGTAAAATAAAAAAAAACGCATTATATTAGCCCATTAAAACAATATGTTATGCAAATGTTACATCATAAAACGCATTTTCTACCTGCATTTATATCTTATTAGGTTTTTGAAATAGTATTAAAAAAATAAAAAAACCCGTAACCCTTTTAGAGAAATATAATGCAACACGCTCTGTATACCTGAATATATAAATTTGTTAAATACTGCAATTTGACCTGAAATGCCTGATTTAAGCGCAATAGTTTGAATTCATTTATTACACTAGATAAACGATTTATGCATCGTTGAATTGATAACTAAGTCTAATTTAATAATATGTAAAAAAATTTCTGAAATTATTTAAATTTTTTAACATTACCGAAAGCAAAAGCCAATAAATGTACAATTAATTATAGTTAGATATACTACATTGAACTTTGATGTTTTATGTAAAAATAACCATAAGCAATATCGAAAAGATTTTTGGAATGTAGGACAATTATTTACGTTTTATTAAAAATAAAATAAAATCTTGCTGAAATTGATAATATAAGTACGCTTTTTTTATAAATCAAAAAAAGGCTTTTGAAAAAATGACTTTTTCCACAAAATTTGCTCTCCAGGCTACGTTTTTGAGCGGGCGGCGGCAAATGAAGTGGCAAACTCATTAGAATAAATCTCTTTACAGTATAAAAATTTCAAATCGTGTCTAAGTGGCGTGACTTTTTTTTATCACGGTCATAAACATAGAATTCCGTTCAAAAATTCATCATTTTCGACCAATGCTGGACGTAGGGTGCATATCCAAAAATGCTTTAAACTATACCATTAAGCATTTTTGAAGTCTACTCTATCAAACTATGTAAAAAACTAATCCAAAAAATATCAGCAAAATATATATAAAGGTGTGTGAAGTTACCCCTTATCTGACCAAAAAACCCCATTTTTCAGAACACACTTTTAATTTTTGAGTTTAAAATAGTATCACTGCGAAACGGCTTAAGATAATTCAAAAAAGTTTTCTTTAGGAGTTTAAGAAAGGTCATTAGAATGACTTGAAAAAATTTTGAGCATTTTCTTTGAAAAATGAATAATCTATTGGCAAAACTATTAAAAAAGTCAAGGCGAAAAATGAAGATTTTGAAATTCAAAGTGAAATATTTTTTTAACTGTAAGAGTTACTATGGTACATGAAGCATGTTTTTGCTTTGTCTCGTAACCTAGATTTAAAAAAGTCCAAAAAACACTAAAATCGATGCATGGTTATAGAAGTTATACCCCTTTAAAGCTCTTTCATACTCGAGATGGTCAACTTTGACACCCTGTAGCACACCCTGTGTTAAAACAGGGTGACCACAGAAACATTTTCCTTAAAGGTTAGCTCCCGCTTTTCAATTTTTGGGAACACCATTTCCCGATTGGACCAGTAGTTTAAAAGATCTATATTTATTACCATGTTTTTTGTGTTTGGAACCACTGTGAGACGTGGTGTTTCTCAAGAAATCTCCAAAAGTGTGACAGAATTCGTTCCACTTTCTGATAGAGTTCTGCTGCTAAAACTGCATTCCAAGCCCGTTAATTTTAATGTTATACAGGTTTATGCCCCAACATCAGATAGCAGTGATAATGACATCGAAACTTTCTACTCGGAAATAAACAAAGTTTTAAAAGTAACCAAACCACATGGTATAACCATTGTTATGGGAGATTTTAACGCCAAAGTCGGAAATGTTGCTACTCCAGATATAACTGGAAGGTTTGGACTAGGGGACAGAAATGATAGAGGCAGCCGCCTAATACAGTTTTGTCAAGAAGAAAAATTTAAAGTTACTAACACCTTTTTTTGCCTTCCCCCAAGGCGTTTATATACGTGGAAATCTCCTCAGGACTCAGCTGACACCATAGTAAGAAATCAAATTGATTATATTTTAATAAATCAACGTTTTGGCTCTTCTATTAAAAACGCATCGACTTATCCTGTGGCCGATGTTCCATCAGACCACAATTTACTTGTGGCTAATATTAAATTAAAACTATCTTCAGTAAAACGACAATCTAAACCAAAAGGTCTAAATCTAGATAAACTTAAAAACGATAGAATCAAACAAAATCTTTCTATAAATATAAATCAAGAACTTTCTAATCTGATAAATACTAATGATAATCCTATTAGTCTTTGGGACCAGGCAACAAAGGTTATGAACGATGCGGCAAAGCAAAGCCTGGGTGTTAAAAGGCGCCGTGCAAAAGAAATTTGGATAACGGAAGAAATTCTTGACTTGATGGAAGAAAGAAGAAGACATAGAAATATAAATGATGAAGAATATAATCGTCTTAATAAAATAATACGTTCAAAAGTACGCAATGCAAAACTTACATGGATTAGAACCCAATGCGAAGATATAGAACAATTGCAGAGAGTACATGATGATCTAAATTTACACAAAAAACTAAAAGAACTATGCAACAATCATAAAAACGTTAATTCAACCATTCTTTTAAATAAAGAAAATCAAATAGTAACCGAAAGTAATGAGAAAATAAAAATATGGGAACAATACATTAATGAGCTTTTTAATGATTCCACAAGGCCTATTACTCCCGAAGACCTTAATGCTACAACATTTTCTGAAGACAGTGAGCTTCAAATTACAAAATCAGAAATCATAAATGCCATAAAATCGTCAAAAAATAACAAAGCTGTTGGTTGCGATGAACTTCCATCTGAAATTGTAAAGCTAATTGACGATAACGGCATTGATGTCTTATTAAACGTTTTAAACCACATCTACAATAGTGGCGAATATCCAGGTAGTTGGTTAAAATCTACATTTGTGGCACTCCCAAAGAAAGCCAATGCTAGAACTTGCAAAGATTTTAGATTAATAAGCTTAATGAGCCACACGCTTAAAATATTTTTAAAGGTGATACACCAAAGAATATATAACCAATGCGAAAACGCAATGGGTCGTACACAATTCGGTTTTAAACACGCCATGGGTACTCGTGAAGCCTTATTCAGTGTCCATGTTCTTGTTCAAAACTGTAAGGATGTCAGGAAGGATGTTTTCATGTGCTTTATAGATTATGAAAAAGCTTTTGATAGAGTACAACACAATAAGCTAATTGATATTTTGAAAACATTGGGCATCGATCACAAAAAAATTAGATGCATCCAAAACCTTTATTGGAATCAGACGGCAGAAGTCCGTGTAGGAGATATTGTTACTCGCAATATCCCAATAAATAGAGGCGTTAGACAGGGTTGTATCTTATCATCCTTATTATTTAATGTTTATTCAGAGCAAATATTTGGCGAAGCTATTGATGACATAGAACTGGGCATCAAAGTAAATGGCCAATATATAAACAATATTAGATATGCTGATGACACGACTTTAATTGCTGATAATTTACAAGATCTACAACATCTTCTCGATCAAGTCTACCATTACAGTAAACAATATGGTCTCGATATAAACATTTCAAAGACTAAATTTATGATCGTTAGTAGAGGAAATAATACACCCTACGCAAGTTCATCTATGAATATAGATAACAATCAAATAGAAAGGGTATACAGTTTTAAATACCTTGGATGTTGGCTCAATGACAGCTGGGACTGTGATAAGGAAGTGAAATGTCGCATAGAAATGGCTAGAATTGCTTTCTGCAGGTTCAGAAAGATTTTAAGTAGCCGCGATATCAACATCAACCTAAGAATTAGGTTTACAAAATGTTACGTTTGGTCAGTCTTGCTGTATGGTGTAGAAACATGGACACTTAAAGTTGATACCATGAACAGACTCGAAGCATTTGAAATGTGGTGCTATCGAAGAATCTTAAGTATAAAATGGACCGATAGAGTAAGAAACGAGGAAGTATTACAGGCTTTGAACAAAGACCGTGAGCTCTTAAAAAACATCAAGCGTCAAAAAACAGCATACCTCGGTCATATAATAAGAGGACCAAAATATGAATTGCTACAGCTCATTATCCAAGGAAAGATTGAAGGAAGACGTGGAATCGGTCGCAAGCAGTTATCATGGCTCAGAAATATAAGAAATTGGACTGGGTTACGAACAATGAATGATCTTATAAACACTGCTAGAAATAGAGATGATTTTTTAACTATAATTAATAATATTAATTAAATGTACATTATTAAAATGTATTTAGAATACTTATGTAATATTTTAGAATATTTAAGTAATGCTCGAAAAAATATGTAACATGTAAAAAAAAAAAAAAAAAAAAAAAAAAAAACTAAATGTATGTAGTCGCTAAAATCCAGAAGTGGATATGCAAATAAAGAAGAAAGAATTGCAACAATAGAACATTTTATATTTATAGATTGTAATATTCACTAAAAAGCCTCACATGAGTTTCACAAAATTACTTTATCAATAAAAAATTCTTAATTAATAAAAAAATCCCGTATGTCAGACAATTACTAAGCACAATTTGAATTTGGTTTTTAAAATGTCAACACTGTATATATTTTTTAGTTTCAAATTTAAATGTATAACAATAGATTTGTGGGTGCAACAGAAATCCGATTGCCAATCTCAATATTTTGAGTTACCAAAGTTATAGACAAATTTTATATTATTTTAAAAAAAAAAAAATTAAAATATTAGATAGAATTATGTTTTTTTTTTTTGCAGCTAAACTAATATTTGATTTTAACTGCAAATATTTTATTCAAGTGACAAAATCTCCGATAAATTAAAAGTAATGTAGAAGATAATAATTTTTCAAAAGCCCAATCTTTTGGAATTACTTACAATTCAAATTATTGAATAATGATTTAATTTTGTTGGTTTCAAGGGAATTTCAAACAATTTATTTTCTGTTTGTTCCCATAGCACTTAACCCCACCGAAGTAAAATAATGAATCAGAGCTATGAAACAAAAAGCTTCTATGTACAGACAGTTGTCAGATCTTACAATATTGTCAGAAAAAAATGTTCAGAAAATGTCTAACAACAGTGTGAACTTACAACTTTTATCTTGCAACATTGTCAGAAAAAGCATTGTCTGTACATTGTAAGACAATAATATTGTCAGACATCTGACATTCGTGTGAACACCCTACGTTGCCATTGTCAGATAATTGCAATACATTGTAAACAATTTTTTATTGGCAGATGTGTTTAAATTAATGCATCTGACAATGGCAGTATTGTCACAGAAACGTTTCTATTGGCGGCATAATGATAAAAAAAACAAAAGTTCATATTAATAATATTAAAAATCAAAAGTGAAACAAAATAGGAAATCAAATTAAATAAAGAAATGGATGGCGACACTTCCAATAATGAAACCTTCTTCATAGATTGCAGCTATGAACCAACTGACTTGATGTTTCATACCCAGTCTCCAAGAGGCTCTTAGTCGCCAACAGGCTCTAAAGCCGGAAAAAAACCAACAGCCAAATAAAGATCCTACCGCAAAAAGATGGAATCAGTGTGTTCACACGAAAGTATTATCAAATTTATAGATTAAGTTGAGGTACGGCGAAGGTTGTGGGATGCTGGTTGCGCTGAGTATAAACTTCGCAAAGATATTTTATGGCACGTGGTCGCAGATGCCATCCAGATAAGTGAGAACGATTGCAAAGGAAAATGGGCAAATCTCCGCACCTCTTTCAACTGCAATTTTCAAAAATATTTTGTCTTCATCTTCGCTACAGTTAAAATCGTTGCAATTGTTTTTTTTTTTTTTTTTTGTTTTGTTCCATGACAATTAATAGTATTACTTTTTCAATTTACTTAAACACACAATTGACAATTAATAATTTCTTTCAAATGCTGTGACAGTTCTGGCAATGTCTAACAACAGATCTGGCAATTTTTGCCATATAAGAACTTGACAACCGTGTGAACTGATAATTTTCGTTGGCAGATTAACTTATTGTTTGACAATTGTCTGACAATGAAATTGAAAGGTTTTCTTACAATCGTCTGAACTGACAATTTAGCAGCCTGTGTAATACTGGAGAAGAAGAGGATATAACACATTTTATGGGAAAATGTCCAGTACTTAGAGAGTTTAGGGTAAGGTTTACCAGTAAAACACACTTTAAAAGAGAATATTCGATTAATTTATTAAATGGAGCCACATGTAGTTGAAAAATCTAGCAAACTTTATGGAAGTTGCATTAAAATATAGAAAAAATTTGCTAACGGAATATAATAATTAACTATTAAAATTATATCAATAGTTAAAATTCAAAAGAATTAAAAGAAAATCATATATTTATTGTTAAAACACGTTTTGAAATTGAAATGTAGTATTACAGGCTGACGACTTTATGTCAGAGCCTTTTAAAACCTTTATTTTTAAATTTTTTATTAATAAAGTTTTCTAATCTAATCTAACTGACAATTTACCTTTTGCTAAACATGAGTCATTGTTAGTACATTATCAGCACATTGCCAGATCTTACAATATTGTAAGATCTGACAACCGTCTGTACATAGCTGAACACTTATCATCTCGAGCAATTACAGTGTTGCCATGTTTGAAGCCTTCATCTTTCACCACCTTTCAGCTCTCCAATATCAGCCTCCAAAAGAAAGCAACACATAAATTAATAGAAAGAATTTCCTGAGTGTTGCTTCTCTTAAAAAATAAAAAAAAAACAATTTGTAAAATTTTTGTTTTGAAAAAATTTTGATTTATTTTTTAATTCAAATTTGATACCATTTGTAAATTGATTTGTTGTTTCGTACAATACGTATTTTATTATATAACTTTTTCTGAAAAAAATATTAAATGGGCAAAGTATAGGAGTTGGTTCCATTCCTTATAAATATTTGTCTGACATATTTTTATAGCAGTGTGTATTTAACATAACTTTTTAAACCCAGTTAATATGCATGCGTACATATTTATCATTTGGTTTGGTAACTTGTACTTTTTTTTTTTGTTGTTTTTGTATAAATATTTTTAATGGCAAAAAGTTTGTCTTAACATCAAAATTGTTGTCATTATTAATATACAAAATAAATAAATATACCAGCCAGCAAATGGGTCGAAAGAAAAACAAAATGATCAAAAAATATTACTGAAAATTCTGACTAGTGAGTGATTTTTTGTGGATTCAAAAGAGCTCCAAGGAATAGTTGGTTTTTACAAGCAAAAATTTTAAAACTCTTTTTATGAAACCTTGTTAGTTTGGTCATAAACTACTAAATTTCCTTGTATACATTTTGAGCCATAGTTGGTAGGAGACTATAGAATCAGTTTTAGAATAAATTTTTGTCTACAATTTCAAATTTGATGGCTGGGATGCTTTTTGTTGATATTACATTTTGCATGTCAAAATATATGGAAAAAGTTAATATGTAAATTTTTGTTTATTATATGGCCAAGCAGAATTAATACAGTGCAGAGAGTGTTTTCGCAATGATATGCAAATTATGAAATGTATTTGGTCTTTTTTTTTTCTTGTGCTTTTTGCTTTTATTCATTTACATTCATTAAAAAATTATTTTCATATCAAACATTTCATTGAAATTACAATCCATTTACAAAAATGTTGCAAACAATTTTATTTAAATGTGTCTGTGAATTTTTAAATTCTGTCAACAACTCAACGCAATAAATGTAGTGAGGGAAGATGAATAAAAGTCATAAAAAAATGTGTAATAAAAAATTATCATGGTAAAATATCAGAAAATATTAAACATTTTTGTTAAGTAGATAAAATGTTTTTAAAGATGATATTATTTATATGGTCCACCATTACGTATGAGTGATATCTAACTAAAATTTGTTTTATATATATATATATATATATATATATATAATGTCCTATGGGTCCTAAAGAGGAACAAAGAGCCACAAATCGGTATTAGTTGTGGTTTCAGTAATAATTGTTGTTTAGGACAAAGCGACTGACTGATTGGGCCACCTTGTCCGATCCTAGTGTTGGGGATGCCAACAATATCCAGGCAGGCTAGCCGAAAAAAGCGGCATGAAAACAGTTGAGTTTCAGCGACAGTTATCACCTAATTACCTGAGACGGTGTTAGCTTGCCCAGCAGGTTACTCAGCTGCGCCTTCTCACTCTAGCTGCTGCTGGACGGGCGCCTGAACCGCATTCTCAGGGGATACTTGGTGTAAGACCGGAAGTAGTGAGCTGCTTGGGAAGTTCGACAAAGGAATCGCTCCTTGATATCCCCAAGTGGATAACAGACAGAAAGCTTTCCGCCCAAGTGCACCTCTGTGCAATAAAATTTTATATACTAAAATAATTTCTTTTTAACATCTCTCATACTAATGTGTGAATTGTGTTCAAATTAAATTTTCTCCCAAAAAAAAAAAAAAATATCAACATAAATTATTTTGCATGCCATTTCCTTTCATATTGTTTATTTATTTATTTATTTCAAATAGTTTTAACTCAAATTTGATAAATCAAACTAAAATAAATTTTTGCGAAAATTGTATTGCCCTATACATACAAAAAAAGTTGTGCCTGTATAAGTGAGTGGGTGTATCTGCTGTATATGTGCATTATATGCATTATGTCGTTTTATATAAAATGAAAATACGATTGAATAATTCAATTCCAAAAACTTAACTGATAAGTAAAATAAAATAAAAATGGAAAAGAAATAGTTTTAAAATAAAACAAAAATCTTCACTAAAAGACATGCCAGTAAAAATAAAAAAAAAAGTTATACTACTAGTTTTAAATAAATAAAAATAAGAACTACAAAAATAAATGCAATAATTCAATTTGAAGTTTAACTACAGTATTATATACGAATACATTCAAACAACAGAGAATAAGAGATTTAAAATAAAATCAAATACACCCACATCGACAAACATAAATACAAGAACACACACTGATACTAACAAAAGTGTATTAGAACTTATAAAAAAAAACAAATGAAATGTAACCGTTTGCTACGGAAATGGTCATACTGGTACACATGCAACAACATCAACAACAATAACAGTATCAGCAACCACTGCTACTCCTTAAACTACAACAAACAAATAACAAATGCTATTAAAGAGTTACCGAAATAACAAACTAAGCTCTTAACAAATGCTTAGATACTAAAATATGACCAACTGAATATGGTTGGTACGACTCTGCCTAAATGATTATCCAAAATTTACAAATAAATGTCCTGGGCTAAATCTTGATACTATTTTTATTTTCAAAAAAATAATGAAAATAAGAAATTAATGCCCCAAAAACGCGTTTTTTATATAAATGTAAGTATTTAATTTTAGATTTATTAAACTAATTTTTAAGGGAAGAACAATTTGCAAAATGCATACAAATATTGCATATGCATTAAAAAGTAATAATAGAATATATCGTAAAAACCTTATAAAGGGTCCGCCATCTAACTTTTTTTTCAACTAGTGCTTATTTCGTGAATGGTAACACTTAGCTCATGTCTGATTTGACAGTTAATTAGTTTTATCCTTCCGCTGAACGAATATGGTTGTGTATACGCTTGAACAACGCTGGGAAATATTGCGACATTACTTTGAAAATCATGGCAATGTTGCAGAATGTGTGCGAAAATTGCGTACGGATTTTGGAAGAAGAGAAGCACCGTCAGCTCCGTATGTTCGCTATCTTGTCAAAAAAGTAAAAGAAACTGGCATCCTCATCGATAAAACAAAGCGTGAAAAGCCAAAACAGTGCGTACACCCGAGAACAATTGACACTTTAAAGGACAATATTCGTGAAGCCATTGGTGAAATACAGCTGCACACAATCGATAATGTGCTTAAAAATTGGACCGATCGTGTAGGCTACTGCATGGCCAGCTGAGGTAGCCATTTAAATGAAATTATTTTCCAATATTAACCGGAAGGATTGTACTTTCAAATAAAAAAAAAATTTGAGAAAATATTCAGTATTTTTTTTTTATAGCATTTTCAAAAAAAAAAAGTTATTTGGCGGACCCTTTACTTACCGGTACCGGTTTAAGTTTAAACGAGTTTAAAGTTTTCAATTTTCTCCCACCGTGAAGATAAAAATAACGACATAATTTCTCTGAAGAGGTAAGTATACAAGATATCAATACGACTTTTTTACTCAATACGATACGTGATATAACGAGTAATTCTGCATCATTAACTCAAAAATCATGTTTTTTGAGTTGTGACGTTCTTGAAGTAAATGAACATTTCCCTTTTCAGTATAAGCTACTGTCTAAGCGGCATTAGGTACACATTTACTTAATTTTAATTTTCTCGCCTAAGCGTTTTTTCCAGGCCATTAGGCGAAATACTTTTCCGTTTTTCCTCTTCCATGACCCTCCTGTAGGAATTTTCAAAAATCACGTTTAAGGAGTGGACATTTTCTGGAATTAGGAACCCACATACCATATTTCAAGTATTTCGTTTTGGGGGTTTGGCCATCCGTCAAGAGATTATTTTTTTTTAATTTAAACCAGTTTTTCGTCAGAAATAAAAAAAGTAATGAATCGGAGAGCTAGGTCCTATTCGAAGGAACACATATTTTTAATTTCTCTCCAAAGAGTAATAAGCTGGCCGCCAAAGGGGAGACTCTCCTCTTTTTGTCTATCCCGTCTTAGCAGACGTCTAAGCCAATGAAGCAACCTGTGAGCCTAGCCTTAGCGGTTTAACCAAACCGTTTAGGGGAGTATTTTTCCTATTTCCCCTACCCGTACGAATTTTAAAAATTCCCTCTTAAGCGGATGTCTTAGCGCGATAAGAAACATGCCTACTAAAAACCCTCGCTTTCGCAGTTTGGTCAGTCCAGAAATTCAAAAAGTATAATGTCAGTGGGTTAGGATATATTCAATGGAACATACATGTTAAATTCCGAATTCCTAGACGAAGGGGTTTGGTCAAGCCTCCAAGGGGGAGACTTTTTAATTTTTGGCCCTTCCCCATCGAAATTTCCATAACATCCCATTTTAGCGAATGTTTACTCGGGATAAGGAACCCACGCACCAACTTTCAGTTACCTTACTTCAGCGGTTTTCACAGGCCTCAAAGTGGGTGATTATACCTCTTTTTTCTACTACCCGTAAGAATTTTCAAAAATATCGTTTCTCACTTTAGGTTTTTTGGGCAGGCCCCAAGGAGGAGACTTGCCGCCATCTTAAGTCTCATTTTAACACGATCCTGGACAAGATTAAAAAATTGCCTTTTAAATGAGTTAGGTCCTATGCGAAGAAACACATATTTAAAATGTCAGCTTTTGAACCAAAATTGTTTGGTCAGGCCGACAAGGCGGAGGTTTTACCATTTTTGAGCTCTTTATAAGTATTTCCAAATCGGGTTTTATCGGACGACTACGCAGAATGCTAAAATAAAAAAAACGATAGCTAAAAAAAATATTGCTGCAGTTCGAAGAAAGCGTGCAAATTAAAAACAATAAAAAAACACTACACTCATATAACAAAAGCTAGTAGAAAAATTAGTAAAGTCGTTAGTAATAAACTTTGCAAAATTATGAATTAACTGTTAATTTTTGTTTTTTTACTTGATTAGATACTCAATTTATAAGTATTTTTTTCTGAATTTACTAAAGTCTAAAAATACGATTTTGATTGCGATGTTGATCGCTGGAATGTTGGAATGCGTTGTTTGCGTTATAGACAAGTGAATTGAACACATCATATTAGGAAACTATTTAGAAACGGTTTTATTATAAACTAATAAAAAATAAAACTTAAAAAACAATGAATTATTTTTTAAAAAAAGTAAGAAATAGAAAGACTATTTTTGAATTGAAGGACCCTGAAAAGTGCCTTTTGTGTTTAAAAAATATTTTATAGTTTTTAAACATTATAAAAACATTACAAAACTATATAAAATAATTACAAAACCTATAAAATAATTTTAAAAATAGTTTTCTTTTAACAATAAATAGGTATTGGAAGTGCTTATTTCATTAAATTTTTACTTATTTATCTATTATTATCATTGTTTTAGATTACGCTTCAGCTTTTGACATACAGCATTCCGATGTACATACAAAATGAACAAAGGTAAGGACAGATAGAGCTCTACATTTAAATTATCTTATAAATGCAGAACTGTATTTATAGTTATAGTCGACTTGTTATTTATTATTAAAATTGTCACCAAAAAATTTTGTATAGTTTTTATGACACGAACTAAAAACTGATCTAAAATTTAGTCGATTTTACAGTTCTTTTTATGTTTTCATTTTACTAGCATATTGTGCTAATTTTACAGCTTTTTCCTGCAACGAAATTGTTAACTAATTTTTAGTAACTTTTTCAGCTATTTCTATAGACTAATTTGTATGTGCGTAGAATTGGACCTACACCATTTATCATTTTTATTTAACGGGGTTTGGAAAATATATAAAATAATTAAAAATAAAAATACGCAAAAATTAATACACCAAATATAATCACCCAGGAGAAAACCCCTTAGCCCGGCCGAAATCCGGTCAAGCATAAAAACTTTACTCAGTGAAGCCACTAAATCAGTAAACCAATTTCCCGGTTCTAGTCTTATTTCCGGTATGCCCGCGAATACCGGTATTCTCAGTTCTTATGGTAAGCCCGGTTCCAGTGGTAATCCCGGTATTCCCGGGAAAACCAGTATAACCTGTATTAATATCATAATTATTTGTATAAAATTTTGTATATTTTAAGTGGGTTCCCACCACCGTAATTCTACATTATTCTACAAACTGAACTGAAATTAAGCAAAAGCCAATTCAAGCGACATTAATAATAACTGAAGAAAAAATTATGACATTTGGATAGATGCTGTAAAAATGCAACTCTCGTACTTTTTAAATAAAAACAATACTGAAAATTATTCAAGTTCGAGGCCATACTCTATATTTCTTTATTGGGATATTGTCCTAACAAATAATATATAGAGTTTTTAGAAAAGTTGAGGTTCAGAAGAAGAATAAACGTTCTTCTCTAAAATTTATAAACACTATTTAATTTTTAAATCAGACTAGACTAGACTAGTTTCTGCCTTTTTTATGGACAGGCATCATCAGTGATTTTCCATTTAAATTTTATTATTATTTGTGTCTTATAATTGTCAGATTGTCTCTATATGATAAATTTTTCAACAACCTGCTACTGTAAGAATCAAACCTGCGCTCTTCTTATATTACAAGCGTAACAATACCAAGTCATGACCGTTTAGCGATCGCACCCAAGTATGGCCTCGAATGTAATGCAGCTAAATTGCAGTTTTCTTTCCTATTAGCTTTTTCAGTTATTGTATATTATACTCAGAAGTGAACAACACTAACAAACACAAATATTCTATTTTTAGATTATTTGTTTGTTTTTCTAATCTCCTCTGTCTCTATTTCACAACGTTACCAGATTGACGTATGGTTCCTACGTTCAGTGTTCACAACTTTTGCGTTTAAGTTGAGACATTTTTTTGCAAATTTATTAATTGAACACTTTCAGGAATGTGTTGATGGACGTATTTCGGGAATTTTCCAGGTTCCCACCTTCAAAACACGTTTGGAAAGTAGTGGCATCCTCATGCAAATCTCAAACATTCATATATCCCACTAAATGAGAACTAATATATGAGCTTTAAGTAAAAGATTAACACCACTGATCAAAAAAAAAAATTAAATATTGTTCGTTTTGTGCAAGCTTTACCTTTGGTAGAGCCGGGAATACCGGTATTTCGGGGATCCCGGTACTCACCGTAGGCACTACACTATACTGCATATTACATAGGAGAAACCAACTAAGCCCGGCCGAAGGCCAGTCCCGCAGAAAAACTTTTCTTAGCGAAGCAGGGCTTTGGACTTTGTACTAACACATCCACGAAGTTATCTCTGGGTAATGCAAACGATAGCAACTTAAAAGTCATATCTTCATGTAAAATTCATTATTTTAACAGTAAATTTTACAAAAATAACCCAACAAAAAACACTACAAGAAACTTCCTCTTCATTTTTGTACTTAAAATAGCTCTAGTTACTTATCATGGATCATAAAAATAATATAATACATACTTTTTTGTTTCTACGCATACCGGTTTTTGACGCCAGGGCCCCTGGGGTACAATCCTATATGTATATTTTTGAGTCTCATACTTTAGCAGTATCTATTATTAAAATTTGTTGAAAAATCGAATTGTGGGTAAGAACAACTGCTACTCGAAAAAACTCGAACACTTCCATAAAAATGTGTGAAAATATGCAGGTTTTAAACATTTGATGTAATTTTCCACAAATTTTTTAAGAAAGACTTTTTAATAAAAGTATGTTACAAGATTTTCTTAAAATTTTGTTTCTAAACTTACATCAAATTATCGCCCAATTATTGTCGGAATGTAATTAAATTTTAAAAAGAGATTCTACCAACTCCTAAATATAAATATAAAATTGTACCAAATTTTTTAATATTTTTTTTTTTTTTAATGGAATCAAACTTTTAAAAATACCATATTTCGACAATTTTGTATGGAAATGGTCGAGTTTTCTAATTTTTAGCGAAACACCATAATACAGCTATCTACGAATGTAGTCCGAAGAAAGCTAAAGTTCCCAAAAAAAAAATTTAATTTTTCTGTGATTTGATCGAATTTTTTTCAAGTTTTAGTGCTTCCAGCAAACAATGAACATTCGATTGATGTGATATTGGCTAGGAATATTGTTTGAAAATTTACATTTCTTAACACTACGCATTGGTTATGATTTAATATTTGCCTCTTAAAATGAGTTCAAACAAACAAAAAGTGCACTTTCACTACTCGAGGTACTCGACGAGTAGTGCGAACTCGCAAAATACTTGAGTATCGAGTTTCATGGTGTACTCGAGCTACTCGAGTTTGATGGCAGGCACTGAACATAACTACACTTACAATATAAAGACAACTGCAAATGTAGACCAAACAAATGAAATTTCACTTGAAAAAAAGGAGGACTTACATTTCAATAAATTCAACATACATTCTCATTTGTTTTTTTAATTAACCTAAAATGTAGTAAAAATTAACAACAAATCTAGTGAAAATCCACAATCGTTTATTTGTTTTATTTTTTTAAATAAAAACAAAAACCTGATTAAAATTAATGTGAATCATAGTCAGTAATTTAATGTAGTTTGTTTATTTAAATGAAATACAAATGTAGACAAAACTTAAAATTCTTCTACAAATTACTGATTTTGTACTGAAAAATAAAGACACTATATTACTATTCGAACGAATACAAATATTTACAGCAGAGGTGCCCTGAGTGTAGAGTCAGAGGTATTTCATATATGAATACAAATTTATATGAACAAAATTTATAACAAATATTGGTTGCAACCACCAAAATACACTTTTCAATTCTTTTGGGCAACTACGAATTAGTTTTTATGACGAGATCTGGATAATGCAACAATAGCATTTAATTATATACTGGAGCTTCTCTTATAAATTTTGAAAAGGCATTTGATAATGTTTGAATCCAGGGTCTGATTTATTAATTTCAAAAATACAATATGCCCTTTCACTTCAGGATACTTATACAAAATATGTTAAATGAAAAATCATTTATAGTGAGTAATAACGATAAGATGAGTACTAAAACATTTGGTATTGTTAATGGGTTACAACATGGTATGGTAAACTCTCCAATTCTTTTCAATACATACTTACTTACATGAATAATTGTATAAAATGGAAAATATTTTCGCTTTCGAAGATGACTTAATAATTTATCATGCTGATAACACAGTTGATAAAATAAATAATAATCTCCAAAGTCTTTTTAGAACAGTTGAACACTAAGCCTCAGATTGGAAATCAAAGATCAATCTAAGCAAATGTGAATCGATTCTCTTTAGACCTCCAACCAATAAATGCAACTATAATATTAAAACAAAATTGGAAATCATTTCGTATTAAATCTAATCTTAATATTGAAATTCCAAACAAGGAACTAGTTAAATATCTAGGAGTGAACATGGACAATTTTCTATATTTTAATAAACATGTTCAGATACAAGTACAAAAAGCAAAACGTACTTTTTTTATGTACAAGAAACTTTTTTACTCAAAGTATATACTACCAAGGATAAAGGTGATTCTATATCAAACTCTCATTAGACCTATATTAACATATGGTTGCCCTATATGGTTTAATATATCCCCGTCATATATGGAAAGATATCGTGTTTTTGAACGCAAATGTATTAGAGCTTGTGTATCACTGTTTAGAATACCAGATAGTAATTACACTAAATATGTACCCAATTTAAGATTATACGATGTTGCAAAATTAAATAGAATCAATAATTTCATTATTTATTTAATAAGAAACCATGTCTTAAAAAGTACTTCATGTGACCAAAATAATCTAATATTGGCCTCATATTACTGTAGCGAAAAATATGTAATTTCATGCTTAATAAGTGGGTACGTCCCCCCAGAAGCGTTCATCTATCTACATCAAAAGGGTATATCCAGTGGTACTCCCATACTGTATCACATTTATAGAAGAGGAAATATAAAAAAATATATATTATAATCAATTAAATATAGAAAATAGCAGATTTAGTACAGGTATTTTTTTTAAAGATAAAAATGCACTTCCTAATGTAAACATTAGTAAGTTTTGGTGGCTCACCGAATGAAGCCACTTATTTTTCTTTTATTACCCTTAGACTATATATTTTGAATAAAGCAATGTTTTTAGTATAAGTTTCATTGCACAATTATAAATCCATAATTATAATATTATTTACTTAGTATTATATAAAACATATCTAGATTTAAAACTACAGAAACAATTATAATTACTTAAGTACTAGGGGGGGGGGGGGGGGGGTCTTTCACAGAGGTGCACTTGTGCGGAAAGCTTTCTGTCTGTTATCCACTTGGGGATATCAAGAAGCGATTCCTTTGTCGAACTTCCAAAGCAGCTCGCTACTTCCGGTCTTACACCAAGTATCCCCTGGGAATGCGGTTCAGGCGCCCGTCTAGCCGCAGCTAGAGTGAAAAGGCGCAGCTGAGTAACCTGATGGGCAAGCTAACACCGTCTCAGGTAATTAGGTGACAACTGTCTCTAAAACTCAACTCTTTTCGTGCCGCTTTTTTCGGCTAGCCTGTCTAGAGGTTGTTGGCAGCCCCAACACTAGGATCGGACAAGGTTACCCAATCAGTCGCTTTGTCATAAACAACAATTATTACTGAAACCACAACTAATATCGATTTCTGGCCCTTTGTTCCTCTTAATGAACCATAGGACATTATATATATATATATATATATATATATATATATATATATAAGTACTAGAGCGCCCGTTAAGGGACAGTGTATGTATATAAATTAAGCTATTTATACTTAATTTATGTATGTATATAAATTAAGTATAAATACGGTAACTAATTTTATAAATAAATAAACATTAAAAAAAACAATAGCATTCAGAGAACACAAATGGAATCGATTTTATTGGTTGTTGTTGAGAGCGAAATAAACTTTATAATTCGGATTTCACTTTATTTTTCTGTGTATGATAAAGTTTTCTCTTTGGAAATCGCAAGTGAAATTCGCAGAATAACTTATTTGGAGACTACATTAACCTTTAAAAGGTCTATTAAAAGTGGACTTTTTTGGTTTTTCTCAAAAAAACGATTTAAATGTCACATAAAAAAGAAATATATTGTGTTAAAATGTTCTACAAAACATACCAATAATTTTCGTTGTAGGTTTTTGAACACGAGAAATTAAAAAAATTGCTTCTCTGCAATTTTTTATTTTGGAATGCAATCGCATTAAATGTAAAAGATTCTAATATAAAAACTTTTTCTTACAAAAGATACTAAAATGTTTGTTATTGAAAGTAAGAAAATTCTAGTTGGTCCTTTTATATATGCTCCACTCCACAAACATACACACTCAATGCATTTGACGCAGTTAAATATTTTTTTTTTTTAATGCTTCAACTTTATGTTGTTCAGTTTTTTATTAAATTTTTCTAAATTTGTTTAGTTTTGCTCTACATACTGTTATACACTTTTGGAAACCAAACGAAATACAGTTAGTATGCATGTAGTTGTTGGTTTTTTTGATAATACTCGTAAAACTAGAAAAATTCTAATGCTGTTGCAACTTTTCATCCCTATGAAAGATTTATGCTTTAAGTTTCGAGTTGAGGGTATTTTAAATAGTTTACTTGTGGTATTACTCACACACATACACACACAAAAACAGACTCATATACTTCCGGTTTTACGAACGTACATTAGAGAGGCATTTTTTTGTATGAAAAAAACTTTTTTCGGAGAATATAAATTTTATTGTAACAATAGATCTAAAAGTTATGTGGCTCGAATTTGAGGAAAAGGTTTAACCCGTGGCAACCAACATTTGTTTTAATTTTTCTTAAATTGCTTTAATAAAAATATGTCTTGTGACACATCATTGCATATTAATTTTGAAATGCTGAACACGAATATTTTTTAAAAATTTTTAAAATCGAACTAACGGCTTTCGAGATATTTCGATTTGATTTGCATTAAAAACGGCTACTCTTTTCCTATATTCTAGACATTTTAAATGTAAAGGGTGTTTTCAATACAGGTATAGAACTTTAAATTGGCAACACTTTTTTAACTGGCGTCCATTTTGTCAGCTATCAAGTGATTTATGTTTAGTTTGGTTTGGCATTGCAACTTGAATAGGCCTGAACAGCGCTTCCAAATTGTGCAAATTTATTTTAAAAATCATTGTTCTGTTCGAAATACGAATCGCTTACGAATTTTGCGAATTTTGTTTAGCGATGAAGCTCAAATTAGGTTAAATGGATACGTCAATAAACAAAACTGCCGTATTTGGAGTTATGGTAATCCTCAGTGTATGTTGAGACACCGTTACATACAGAAAAACTGACTGTTTGGTGTGAACGTTACAGTCAATGGTGACCGCTATAGAGCCGTGATTACTGACTTTTTCGTTCATCAATTGAACAACCATGATGTGCAGGAGCTGTGGTTTCCACAAGAAGGCGCAACATGTCACACAGCTAGTGCCACAATTAATTTATTGAAGGAAACGTTTGGTAACCGCATAGTTCCACGTTTCGGATCAGTGTATTGGCCTCCAAGATCGTGCGATTTAATGCCGCTGGAATATTTTCTGTGGGGATAAGCCCGAAACGATTGACCACTTGGAGGACAACATTCGCCGCATTATTGCCAATATACGGCCACAAATGTAGAAAAAATTCATCGAAAATTGGAACTTCAGATTAGACTACGTCTGAGCGGTCATATGCCAGAAGTCATATTTAAATTATAAAAGCCAGAAGATTGTCTTTCAAATAAAGTAAATTTCCCGTCATTTTTTCATCTTTGTTTTATTCCATTTAAAAGTTATATACCTTTATAAAAAACACCCTTTGTTATCACAGACTTTTTTGTTTGCTCTGTCGATTAGTACACAAAACGTGTTTCCATTTGATCATAATAATGTCTGAAATTAGAAATGGTGAATCTCAAAATATTTTTTTTTAAATTAATTAAAATTTTTTAAAATATACCAGAAATTGATAAATTAATCCAAACAATAATTAATAAAAATCAAAAATTAAACCACAAATATCTTCAATAATCCTGTGTATAGGTTCGAAAAGCATAACAAGTTTACCACACACATTGAACAGATTCCTTGTGATAACCGAATTTGTAGCTTAACCGAAGTTAGGTAGTCACATGTACTGTCGCATTATTCGGTTACTGCTATAGTCACTTCCTGATATGTCTACCATATAAGGACAGCATATTCAGTACACTCACCGAAATTTTTTATAAAATTATTTACAAAATAAATAAAATACTGTTCCCAATATGGTTACTTCTGTTTTATTATGTTTTATACATATAAAAAAATTATTAATGCTAACAAACACCAAAACAAAAATCAAAAACATAAAATAGCTTGCTAAATATGCCACCTTCAAATTTTTAGCTGCAAGTTCTCTCCTCTGAAAAGGTCTTCCTACTGAGATTCCAGGAGTATAATAATAATTTTTTCATTGATTGCTTCTTTCAAAAATCGAATTTTTTTCAGATGGAGCCGCGAGTTATTGGCTTCCGATTTTTCTCAAATTCGCACCAAATAACTTTTAAACCTGGTACTACAACAATAACAACAATAATTGATAAAAGTCGAAAGTTGAAAAAAATACCACTCTAACGTACATTAAAACATTTATCGAGATCTTATTTCATTCCACATGTAGACGTTATATTTTTGTACAACATTCTACGAGTACCGGAAATTCTTATAGTAATGCCAACAGCATTATTTCAATCGAATACACACAGATAGTTTCTTTTTTAGTTTAGTTTTATATGAAATTATTGCATACAAGTAGTGCATATATTTTTGTTCTGGTAAATCATGAATATAACTTATGTTTAGATTCTCTTCATAATTTAAACTATGTGAGGGAATAAAAAAAAATTGTAAAACAAAATTCAATGAATATATTTATTAGGAAAAATATTGCTCACTGTTCGCGGCTTCATCACAACTAGTGAAAGTATATTACAATAAAAAACTTTTAACTATTATAAGTTCTTTTAAATATAAAAAATTGCAATCACATTGCAAAATAATATCTATAGCATATAAAAAACTATATTATATTCCATCACTCCATAATATCCTTTTGTAGAAAACAAATTGTAATCATCTTTATCTCTTTAATGTCCACTTGCAATGTTAAAACAAAGTTTTGTTTTCTAAGAACAATATTTAAAAACTATCATGGCAGCTTTTAACAATTATCTTACCAGTAAGTGCTTACCTACCTTAAAAGTTTTATTCATCTCTTGGAATTCCGACATGTTCATCTGCATGTGCCAGCTAAAACCCAATAAAGATTTAAGCGACATATCACAACAATAAAGAATATTTTTCATGTTAAAAGTATTTAAACTCCTCGCTATCCAAATTTTGCAAATAGAACACAATATACATGGTGTTCAATATGTACTCAAACATAAACAACATGTGGTTTAATAGAGAAATCCTACTAACATTGCAAAGAAAACACCCAAAGAAAAAATATGGTTAAGGTAACCATATTCGAAAAGCATCATACATTTTTGGATTTATGATTGCGACAACCATGCTAATATAGTTGTAGCAACCATACTCCT
Source organism: Delia radicum (assembly GCA_021234595.1). Lineage (NCBI taxonomy): Eukaryota > Metazoa > Arthropoda > Insecta > Diptera > Anthomyiidae > Delia > Delia radicum. The sequence goes on along the minus strand of CM037854.1, from coordinate 37,500,305 downwards.
ATCTGTCTCTGCATCATGATATGATAATTAGATTGCCATATTATTGCCATGTATTCAAACATAAGCAATATGTGATTTAACAGAGAAATCCTACTAACATTTCAACACGCAAAGAAAAAACATTGTTAAGGTAACCACATTCGAAGAGCATCATACATTTTTGGATTTATGAATGCGTTAACCATGTTACTATAGTTGTAGCAACCATACTCTTATCTGTCTCTGCATCTTGATTTGATAATTAGATTACCATATTATGGATACAAATAGATCCCAATATTATCATATAATGGTTCAGGAAATGGTTTTGAATTATCATAGTATGAGCCCTACAGTATTCTCCCAGTATTCTGTTGAAACTGGATTAAAAAGTGATACGTGTTTGTTTTAAATGGTACAAATGTGTATTTATTTGATAATTTGCACATTTAAATAAACTTAGGTTTTAAATAATTGCGTTGAAGAATAAGCTTTGTGAAATATTTTGTCAGCTATACACGCTATTCATGTGATTACAGCATAGAGCACGCATACAAATATTGTTAAGAATACAATTTCACAATACATTTATACAGATCATAGTCATAATTATCATATTATGATCATGGAAATAATTTCGTCATCATTTGTTAGCATATTATGATTACTGCAAACATATTATGATTATTTCGGCATACATACATAAAATTACCTGTATTTTGTTTAAATGTTTATGTTACATTTGTCTTGTTTTTGTTTTGTTTCAATTAAAAAATTTATTGAATCAATTATTATTTTAATTGATGTTACACCTATCACGGCAATGATACTATCAATTAAACATTTTATTAAAATGAAGAAGGAAAAAAAAAAGTTATAAATAACTTCTACAAAAAAAAAAATATGATACCACAAAAAAGTGTGTGATCTATACATTGGTATGTGTGTTTTTTGCAATGCTGGGTCTGTTTGTATGTGTGATTGTTTTGTTTGTTAACTTCAAATGTATTTTGTATTTTATACTGAAAAAATAATATGATAATTGCGTCTAAAATAAAATATGTATTTATATATTTAAAAGTCAATAAAAATATTTATTGATTCAATTAAATATTTGTTTAGAAACAAATTAAATTCAAATCAAATCTTTAATTAGATATTTCAGGTTGATAATTTTTTCTGTGTAGTGAATATGGTCAAATAATTTAAAAGTTAAAATAAACATAATTTCAAAAACTACTAAATAAAAGCATTGTTTTGCTACTTTCGCTTTTATCAGTAATAAAAAAAAAAATAGTCGCATGTAGGGCTCATAAGATTTTTTAAAATTTGTTAATTAAAGTAATTCGATTTAAACACAATATTTATGCAGGATAACAAAACGTCTGTTTGGACCAGAATTTTTTTTTTTTTATTTGTTATAACATTTTAATGCTACACTGTAAGTTATTCGCCACATTTTTTAAAAAAGAGCAACATTCAAAAAAGTTTTCACAGTCTGCTGAAAAAATGTCTTGCCTGAGTGTGTGTGTGCTTAGATCTCACATTGAACTTTTAAGCTATTTTACACAGTGCTTCAGAAGTATTATTAGAAATACTAGAAAGCAATAACTAAACCTGTCAAGCATTTTGTTTATGATTTTAAAACCGTTTAGATTGCCAATGAGTTAACAATGTTATAACATTTATAGTTCTAAAGAATAGTTAACGTTTTAGTACTAAAAACTATGAATTAAAAAAACAATTTATAAATTAATTCAGATTAATTTATATCATTACTAGGCTCATAATTTTTATGTTGACTTTTTTAAAAATTCGTAAACTATTTGAACCCAGTGTAAGTAGTTATTTGGTTTCTAAATGCCTGTGACTTTTTTATAGCATTCCTAGTAAAATGTCTCTATTTTTACAAAAACGTATGCGGACACATACCAATACACATTTAAAATTATACTTGTTCATATGTTAATATGTGTGTCTTTATACAACCACACTCGCATTTATGTAAAAGAGAAAATGTTTTTTTTTTATTTTTTATTATGTGTGGCTTATGGTCAGTTTGTTACATTATCTTAAAATTGCCAAAAGGTCTTTAAAACAAATTTTTATTACATGTCTTTATGTCATTTTAAAAATAAATGAAAAAATTCCACAATACCAAATTTATGTCAAAAAGATTTTGTTTCTATTTCTACTTCTTATTGTTTGGTGTGGCTTTTTGTCATTGTGGGAGTAGTTATGTAGTAAATGTTAAATACTAGGGTATCCCTGAAAATTAGATTCGTCTTGTTTTGTCCAAGTTTTGTTGGAAATGGTTCTAAATTGAAGACATCGATTTTATTTCAAAACATTAACAAGTGATGAATTTTTTGCCTAAATGCCCCATTTTTTTTTTACGTGTATTTTTATTAAAATTGAAAATTTTTTATTTCATTTATTAATTTAATATATTCAAAGTTATGCACATATCGTCACCTTAAATGCAAAAGGACGTAACTAACATATTTACTTTTTTACAATATAAACAAAAAACATCCACAGATCTTTTAAAAAAATCGTTAGTAAAACTGATAGTTTAAATCATAAAACCAAACAATTTAGTGGAGAAATGTAGTTCGATGCAGTGCTTCATAATCACTCAAAACTATTTCAATATTTTAAAGGGCAACAAAAAAAAAAATGCCTAGAAACTAAAACTTATAAGATTCGAACTATATTTATAAAACCGCTATTTTTTAATGTAGAAGTACAAAATTTTGTGTAAGCATGTAGTTTAGCCAAATGAATCATAATCATCAATAAACCCGGTTTTTGAAAATTTGTTAGTTACGCCCTTTTGCATTTTAGGTGACGATATGAAGCTCTGACTTCATCGGATTTGACAAAAATAATTATGATTAAGAAGAATAAGCATTCCAGTTGAGAAATTAATTGTGCATTGGTGTTAGTTAATTCTGTCTCTTCTGATCGAAACAATACTTGTGTGTACGTAGTGTGACAAAACTCCACTTAGCAGTGAGTTCGAATACCAGTACGACACCAAAAAAAAAAGTAAAAAAAAAGTTTTTCATATAGAGCAAATTAACAATATAAAATACTTTGTTCAATTGACACATAAATTAACCACTGACGAGTCGCAGGAGCGGGACGAAACTGCGGCAGTCTGGTGTATCTCTTGGGTCCGTAAAATTTTTCAATAAAAATGTTTTCTTCTTCTTCTTGCTGTAAAGAGACTAACTAAAATAAAAAAATGCAAATGGTTTCATCAAAATTTGCATACTTTTCGGAAAAAAATGTCTTAAATTTAACACATTAAAGACTGACCCCAGAATTCGTGGTCCGATTTCTTTGAAATTTCACACAAATGATATTTATTACATTTATATTGACTTGGCGTTTTTTTTATATATTTTTACCTACCTATATCTATATGCTAGTATGGTAAATTCCTGGAAACTACATTGCATACTAAGAAAAGCTGAAGGAGTTCCAATAATGAGTCAATTTGATTTTCGTGTGAGCGTTGTTCAAACATTGGTAACAATTAATAAAAATAGTGTTCGTATTATAGAAACAGTAGTAACAAATGCACAAGAAATGGCAAAGCGCATGGATAATTTTGGCCATATGATTACAAAAATTAATAAACGTGGCCGTTGTGGAAAATGTGGATGTAAAAGAGAGTTGGGTTATACAAATAAAACTTACACCCAAAAGCTTGTTTTGCACAGTTTCACGCTGGCGTTGCAAAAAACATTAGTAAAATCAAAATATCTCAATAATCAACCACTGATATAATATTTAGTTATTTAACTTTTTTGAATAAAAAAATTTATTTTACATAAATCAACACTCTTTCACTTACCAAAAATTTAATAAAAAATACTTATTTTTTGAACTCTCTAGCAGCGATTTTCTACTTTGCCAATTTTAGAGAGCCGTTGCCGTGCACTTTTTCCAAATTTGAAAATTTGCTGACTTTTGAACCGCTTACTTTCCTAACATAAGGGGGTAAAATTTTACTTTAAAAAAATGTTTAAGTAGCACTATACTTTTTTCTTTCTGTCTGTAAAAACCTATTTGCGATACCACTTACCAGGCCTTAACTAAAATGTTTCTACGATCGCTCTGTTTTGGATATTTAAATACCCTTTAGTCCTTAATGAGTTAATTACAAAAAAATATTTAACCCTTAGTGACCTGGGGACAAAAAATACCCAAAAACGATATTAAGATTACAAGAGTGTAAAGCTTTTAAATTTGCTTAACAAAATTCCACATGATGCAAATAATTAATATATGCAATTTGATCCATGTTGTATTAATGTTTTCACTTTTGACCTCCATGAAATTCACAGAATGACTTCTTTGGATATAGGATAAATGGCACTAATTTAACGAGCAAATGAATTTTACCAATTAAAAAAATTGAGGGGTTTAAAAATTGTGCCAGTTTCCTTTTCTGTTTTAACATTTTTTTTTATTTTTTTTCTTTTATTAATTAATAATCATATAATTACAAATTATATACTATTACCCTAACAGAGCACGAGCTACTATGGCCTTCGGAGAGTTGTAGGGAAAACAGACTAGTGCCTCTGGTGGGAATCGAACCCACCACCCCCGCACAGAAAAGCAAACACGCTACCAACTAGTCTGCCGGTGCGCTGTTTTTACATTTATTTCAAAGATATTAAACAAAAATCAGTATCAAATTAAAGATATTTTAAAGTATTGTCTAACGATTTACCAAACAAATTTTAGGTGGTTCTTTTTCCTAAAATCATTTTGGATGCCACCTGTTTAACACTTAAAAGTAACATTGGTACGATTAAGAATAGTACTTGTTCATAAGTTTAGTACCATTTATAACATATACAAATTGAATGAAAATCTGAAAGAAACTATTCTGTAAATTTCCTGGTGGGTATTATTTGGTCATGTGGGTATTTTTTGTGTTGTAATGAACGAAAATCCTGACAAATCTTTATTTTTTTATGGGACATCCTAGAAAATACTATTTCATTTTCATTCACTCTACATATTTATGTTTCTGTACATAAATGAGAATTTTATGTTAAACTATAACAATAATATTTTAAGTTTTTTACTTTATTCTAACCTCAAAGATTTCAATATTCTGAATTTTGTTTGAATTTAATAATAACTTTACCAGAAGAATGGCTAAGTAATTAAGGTTTTTTTATTATAAATAACAAAATGTTATTATAGAAATGATTTCTATCATAAATTTAAACAATTCAGTTGTACTTTTGAAAAAGGATAATGAAATACACTTTAAGAAATATAGAAAATAAGGGTAATTTTGTAGAGACAATTGATGTGATGACAGACCCCATCATGATATTCTTCTTAATATTGTTTCTTCCAGAGTAAGTAAACATAACTTTTAGGCAAAATGCGCTTAAAAACGCAACGGTTTTAATGAAATTCGATAATTTTATTTGAATTTTACCTTAAATGACTTTTGATTAGGACTGGTAACTAAAACTAATATCGTATACGGCGTTTAATTCAATTTGAATCGGAAGTTTTGTGGCTATTTACAGTCTCCATTCCTGATTTTCAGCTTTCGTGGTAATTTTAGTGGATACCTAACGAAAGAAGTCATGAAAGAATTGAAATAGTGGAGTTTGAATAAATGTTCCTTAAAATAAAGATTTAACCCTCTAACTGGCAAACGATGTTTTGCAACGAAATTCATACCATGTACTCCACTCGAAAAACAAATAATAAGTCCTTCAACAAAATTGTTTATCGTTGCCTGATTTAGGCGATAATTTAGAGCGCATTTTGAAAACTAAAGCATATAAAAGAGAAGTTTTGAAAAAAAATTATTTCTCTTACCAAGATATAACCACACTCCCATAACTATTTTTTCTTCTGCTCCTATTTAAGAAGATAGCGCGATTTTCGCATTTTGGAAAAAGCGAAATTAGGCGAAAAAGTATTTGAACTTCAATTTATATTGTTCAAATTTCAACGCTTTGCTACTAGTATTTAATGTATTCTTTCTGCAAAATTTCATAAAAAGCCGCGTTTTAGTTTATAAGTTAAGACGATGTCCTTCAGATGAATCCTGATAAAATCATGTGAGTCCTTGGACTAAAGTAAGGACTTATTATTAAAGATAAAGCTTCAATCTTATTTACATTTTATTATAAAGAGTTTTTTGTCACCTAAAATTGGTTTTTTAGATTTCTGAAAACTTTGTTTTTTCAGAAATAATTATTTTTTAAAATATTACGAAATTTTGATTTTAAAGTTTTTTCGCTTTCAAACCGTGGGCGGCACACGAAAAATTTTCATCACAAAATATTAATAATTTCTAATTATAAAACGCTCTTTTGACGCATTTGTGGTAAATTTTATGAAGACTACCCTGAGGCAGCCTTAGCCGTTAGAGGGTTAAGAGAATTCTTCTGAGGATATTAGCAGTCCAAGAAAATATAACAAACTTCAGACATTTTTCTAAATGCTCTTTTTCAATTTAAATATATTTTACTTAAAATTCACTTAATTTTTTCTTTGTTCATTTATTTTATTACCATCCACTGAAACCCATCAAAATATTTCGACACAAAGACTTCTTAAAACCACACTGTTAAAATACTTTTGAACAAGATTATTAACACTGGTCAAAACTTGGTATTTCAAAGCAAAAACTATTAAAAATTTTTAACTTTGAGTTTAAGTGTGGTCAAATGTGGTTTGACAAACCAAGAAGAAATAAAAAAAAAAAACACTTTACCCAAAAACAAAATAATTTGTAATGATCTAAAGAAGAGATAACATTTTGTATACAAAGGACATATTATTTTTGTATTCACACAGACATTGCAATATTTTTCAAGTATTTGAAAATGGAGTGAGATTATTTGCTACAAAATTAAATGGAAAATGTGTCCTAACAAGTTACACACAGATAACAATAGTCTTGAATGGTTGTAATTAAATTTGGAATTTGTAATTAAAACATTTTTATTATTTTTCATTGTAACTAAGGGAAAAACGAAAAGGGTTAACAGAAACGATGAATTTGTTATAACAATTTTAAGAAAATGGCGTTGATAATTAAGAAAACAAACTTTTATTGCAACAGGAATTATATTTTCTTTTCTTCTAAGTTAATTTCTGAACAAGGGCCAGTGGTAACCTGCGGGGTGTGCTGTTTTCTTGTTTTCTTTAATACTTTTGTATCTTTTAACCCTTAATGTTATTGTAACGTATGATTAATATCAAATATAAGTACAAATCATAAGCAACTTTGGTCTGATTATTTGCATAAATTGATCCAATAGCATCTTTCACATCAAACTTTTTCAGTTGGTAGCAATTTGTTTAAACTGAACGTTTTTATACCGAATGAGTGAGTATGGAAAATAAATATTAATCATACACATGAAAATTTAATGAATATGAATTTGTTTCTATCTAGGATTAACCTAAACCATGGTTCCTAGGAATGAACCTAAATGGTAAACTTGTTAACGCATTATCCAATTTTCTCGAAAACTATGCGAGATACCAAAAACAAAGTTATGATGAAATTATTCCTGAAGAAAAATGCAACTGATATTTTGTACTAAAAAATTTGCATTGCCATTTTATAGCTTACAATAAACACGTGTTGTCAATATCGAACATTTTGAATTTTATACATAAAAAAAGAAAATAAACCGAAATTGCTACAAAATTGCGCATCCACTAAAAAGTCAACGCTGAGCTAAATGGTGATATATTTTTTGTTGGTGGTCTTGTCCTTTTTAGAGCGGCAATATATAATAATAAATATTACTTCATAAAGCAATGCTAGCTATTTAACTTCAACGATTAGGGGGGAAAATTTTAATTTTTTGCTATAACCTGGCAGTAAACAGTGGTAAAATACGGTCCTAACTCTATAATGTCTTTGTTTACAGGGGCTGGCCAGGTTAAAATGCATTAACAATGCACTTAAAGGCTACAAAATTGATCTGATATTTGTGAAAACTATTAATTAATATTGGCTATTTCCTGATATTGAAAATTATAAAATTCGGTTAACGCATTCAGAAGTTATGTCTAAAAAATTAGATTTTCATAAATTTTTTGTAAAACTTTTATTATTTCGACGTAGTTCGATATAAATTGCTTGTGATAAAAAGAAAGAGCCGTTTTAGGGTGAAATTCACGAGCTGAGACTGAAAGAGAAACTGAAATTTTTGTAGGGTTCTCAGATTTTTTCTAGAGTTACCAAATTTTTTTGCCGCAACCCTAAACAAAAGAAAGATGAATTTTTAAGCTAATCGGATGATTTTCACCATTGAAAATATTATTAAAACGATCATCTTAAATCGCTAGTCTCAAAAAAAATAAAATATTTTGACAAAATGTATGCACTTACGTAAAAAATTCGGTTGTGTCAACAGAATTTCATCCAACCTAGTTAATTTTGTTGCTGGAACCTTGTAATTTCGGTTGTCACAACTCAATTGGGTTGTTGTAACCGAATTCGGTTACAATTTGTATGGCTAAAATACAATTTTTATGACTTTTTTACTAACATTTTGTTTGAATTTACTATGGAGGGAGTAAAAAAATTATATTTTAACATGCACGCTAATTAACTTTTGTTGAAATTTACCCAACTTGTAGTAGGAAACTGTGCTCCTACTATAAATTCGGTAAATTTACTCTATGTGAGTAAAGGAAAAAAATACCTATGCAGGTTTGTGCACACATAATTATACAGAAAGTGTGTAAGAACTAAATGAAAGTTTTAAATTTGTTCGTAAATGTACACTTAGGTAAAGACCACGTAAGTAAAGACCACTGCAAATTTAGTTAAAACAAACGAAATGTCACTTAAAGAAATAAGACTTATATATCAGTAAAATCAACTGACATTGTGATTTGTTTTTTAATGTTCAAAAACAAACCTCAAAATTAACCACATGTAAAAAATAAACAAATATATTTATTTTTTTAAATATCAAAAAACTACTGCAAAAAATTAATGTAAAATCATAAAACAGTCATTTGATGTTTTTCGTTTTTTTAAATTAACTAGAAGGTTAGTAAAAATTTTAATTTCTTCTACAAATGACTGACATTTACATTAAAAATAAAGAAACTGTATTAAGTACAACCCAAACAACTACAAATTTTTAGAGCAGAAGTTCCCTGAGTGTTCTACATTTGTGAGTGCAAAAGCTTTTTTGATAGCAAATTTATGCATAAAGTGTCTGAAAAAATGCAAAAATCCCCCAAATAATTTTTTATTAAAAAACGCAATGGTTAAATTTAAAAAAATTCATTTCTTTTTTATAGTAACAATAATATTATTTTAATGAAAATTAGAAAAGTTAAAATAATTCACGGAAACATAAAAAAATTAAGAATTTTCAAAATAAAAAAAAAATCGCAGGAGTGAAAAAATCTAAATCTAAAATCGATAAAACTGAAGAAGCCCCCACTTTTTTTTTTTATTTGGTGATAGTTTTTACAATTCTAAAGATTTACGAATATTATTTGTGGCATCTCTCTGTAGCACCACCTCCACCAGATCTACCAATTGGTACTGCCAATTGGAATTCAAGTTCCATATAACTATAATTATATATATATCGGACATGATGATTTAAATGGCGTACTTAGTTTTTTAATCAATGTAACATACTTCGAGAAAATTGTCTTAACAATTTGGCGGCTTTTCGAAAGTAATCAATCTGCTTTTCTGTTGACGTAATTGTGTTTATATTTATGGCTGACTTTTAATGCACAAAACTTTATATTTAAACCACTGCTTCACGATTATTGAAGGTTTTTAATTTTTTACGGTTTATTGGCTAAATAATTTGATTATATTTGAAATTCCTCTTTAACCATAAAAAAGTTCACATGATTTTTATAATCAAGCCGCACTACCACACCCCAATTTACAATAAGAATTGCCAACAAAATTCTGTAGTATATATTAAATTTTCCAAATGTGTCAGATTCGTAATCAGCTACCTCTAAACCCTCTAATGAGTATTTAAAGAAGATCTGAGAATATTCGAATTTTTATGAAAACATTTCATATCGCTATACTGGATCTGTAATTTCGAATTTAAAATTTTTATTTTAGATTCAGTATCAGCCACTGGAAATGGTTATAAATAATGTGGCTAAAATTCAACACATTCGTTTTTTAAAATGTATGTCCGCTATATAATAATATTGAATCCGCTATTAAGTATTTAAAATTTATGGTTTCAGATTCGGAATCAGCCACCCCAAATTCTTTAAAAGCAATTGTTTCAACATATTTAAATTTTCAAACTTAAGTCCGCCATATTGAAGAAATAGTTTATCGCCATATTTGATCAGCTGTAAAGAATTTAAAATTTTTGATGTTAGATATTGGCTAAAATACAATATATTTAAATTTTAAAATTTAAAATTATATACGACATTTCGCTTTTTTGAATATTTTAATTTTGGTTCTAGATTCGTAATCAGATGCCTCTAAACCGCCTGCTCCCTTATACACATTTAAATCAGACAACAACATATTGGATCCACCATTTTGAATTTTGAATTCAGATTCAGAATAAGCCACCGGAAATGCTTTAAAAGAAACTGATTAAAATTCAACATATTCAAATTCTAAACTTTTTCCCGACATATCGGCGTTTTGAATATTTAATTTTGGTTCCAGATTCGTAATCAGCTACCTCTAAGCTGTCCCCTCCCTTATTTATATTTAAAACAAATCGGGCAACAACAGCAATTTATTGAAAAAATTGGTTATCGCCTAGGGGCGATTTAAACATCTTAATGGGCGCTTCGCGTTTCTGATTCTTGGGACTGTACTGAGCAAAAAAGTCCACTAGACCATAAGTCTACGGTGAAAATCGAGCTTCCAGATTTTGACTTGCAAACAGATTTTGACTTGCTTGTAACAATGTGTTGGATGGACATATATCAGGAAGTAAGAGGTGCTTATCCAAGATTATGGTATCAATCTCTTCTTTTTAAGATTCTCTAGCAGATTAATGCATCAATCATATTTGTGGGTGGGGTTTAAGGGGCTAATTTTTAATTTCAAAATAGGGCTTTTTGCAGCATTTTGTGAAAGTAATAAGGTGTGATGGACATATCTCAGGAAGTAGGAGGAGCTTATCCAAGATTATGGTATCAATATCTTCTTTGGAAGATTCTATAGCAGATTAATGCATCAGTCATATTTGTGGGTGGGGTTTAAGGGTCTAATTTTTAATTTCAAAATAGGCCTTTTTAGCCGTATTTTGTGAAAGTAACACTGTCCCTTTGCACTTTCGCAAGGCCAAAACTGCCTGAAGGAGCGTTCCAATGCTTTTGCGATGTACTAGAGAGTTCTTAACTATTGTCTTGGCTACAATTTTTGTCTGAGTATTGGATCGAAAATCTCAATGGTTTGGCTGTTATAGGCCAAAATAAAAAGTAAAAACTGCAAGTCAAAATCTGGAAGCTCGATTTTCACCGTAGACGTATGGTCTAGTGGACTTTTTTTCTCAGTACAATCCCAAGAATAAGAAACGCGAAGTGCCCATTAAGATTTTTTTCCTTCCATACTAATCGCCCCACCCTATTATCGCCATATCGGATCCACCATTTGGAGTTTTAAATTTTAATTTCAGATTCAGAATAAACCACGGGAAATGCTTTAAAATAAATTGATTAAAATTCAATATATTTAAATTTTAATATTTATTTCCGCCATATTGGACTCAATATTTTGAGTTTTAACAATTTCACTTTAGATTCGTAATCAGCATTTGCATGTGAAGCAAATCAGACAACATTTGAAATTGTAAATAAAAACTATAAGATGACATATTGAATCCACCATCGTTAATGTTTAACACAATTTATTATAATTTTTTTTTTTTTATATATTTATTTATTACAACTAGTTAATTATAACTAACAAGCAATTTTTTTACAATAAATTACAGAGAACAATACTGCCAAAGGCAATTTGTAAACATAGTTTTAATAAACTTGTTATGGAAGGCTAACCAAGTCGACAGGTATAGTACGTTTTAGTCTTCGCGATTGGCCATCTATATGAGTTAGGGCTAACGCTTCGGGGTTCTCGTGTTGTCTGTGCCTGGTATCATGTTTTGTAGCGAATTTCCGAATTACATCTCGTACTTGTTCTATGCCAAGATCCCTATGTATATCAGCATTACGAACATACCAAGGTGCATTAACTATATTTTTGAGGACTTTATTTTGAAAGCGTTGAATGAGTTGAATATAACAGCTACTTGTACAACCCCAGAGTAGTATTCCATAGCTCCAAATAGGTTTTATCAATTGGTTGTATAATAATATTTTATTTTCAATGGAAAGTGAAGATTTTCTCCCAATTAGCCATTTCAATTTGTTATATTTGAGATTTAATTCTGTAACTTTGTTTTTTACGTGTTCATTCCAACGAAGCTTACAATCTAGGGTCATGCCTAAATATTTTGCTGTATCGGCGTAGGGAACTTCTAAGTTATCCATGCAGATTGGTAAACATTGTATATTTTTATTTGTAAAAGCAATGTGAACTGATTTAGCGTTGTTAAGTTTGACTCTCCATGCTTCTGTCCAAGTCATGATAGAGTTTACTGCAGTTTGTAGTTTATTTCTTGCTAATTCTTCCGTGTCAGAAACCGATAAAATAGCAGTATCGTCTGCAAAAGTTGCTCTTGTAGTGAATTGAATATATTAATGAAGTATTTAGAAGATGATCTGGGAAGAAAAAAACTAATAATCAAAGGATTAAAAAGCGAAAAATCCTGTTTCAGCGCTGTAAAGAAGATGTTTAAAAATAATCTTAAAATTAAAAACAGAATTGAAATTGAGCAAACAAGAAAAATTTTTGAAGAAGATAATCAAATGGTTGAGTTAAAGTCCTCATCAATGGTATCTGAGGTTTTCAAGCACACAAAGAATCTGAAAGGAACGTCTATATATATTGAACGGGAATTATGCAGTGAAAGACAGACAGACAGACAAAAAGATAATGATTCTACTGAAGAAAAACATTCTAGAGGTGGATAAGAGTAAGAAAGTTTTTGTAAGGGCTGATAAGCTTGTGGTGGATGGAAAAAAGTTTGCCTGGAACACAAATAAAATTCTTATGTCTGGGAAAAGTACTGGCGAAGAAGTTTTTCAAGAAATATATGGTGAGAAAGCACAGAATATTAGTTTAATTTATACAGATATTGCTGATAAACTAAATTCAAAAAACTAAAAAATAAATTTAAAGAAACTAATTCGAAATGTTATTTAAAGAAAAATGTTAATATAATAGTAAAAAATGTATGTAATAAAATTAGCTTGAAAATTGTATCTTATAATGTAAACGGGCTTGAAAATAAGTATTTTTACCAAGACTTTTTTAACTACGTAGAACAAAATGAAATCTTTTTGCTGCTAGAAACACATGTTGAGGAAAAAATATAAGCAAATTCGACAATAAATTCCGAAAATTTAAAACCATTTGGAAACCAGCCACAAGAAATAGCAAGTATGGAAGAGGAATTGGGGGATACGACTGTGGGATCCGGAAGGATTTAGTAGATATTGGAGTGAAATACGAATGTAGAACTCATGGTAATTTAGATTTAATTGTAATGAAAAATAAATCTCTCGAATTCACAATAATTCCACTTTATGTAAGGGGCGCAAATTGGGTACAAGAATTTAATATCGTAGAACAATGTATGCAGACAATTGATGTTAGAAATCCAATAATTATGGGCGACATAAACGTGAGAATAGGTCAGGAACAACAGGTACTGGATACAAATAAAATAAATTTTCCGGCTGACCTTGAAATAAGAAAATCAAAGGATACAATTGTTAACGCAAATGGTAGAACCTTTCTGGAGTTCTGTAAAAACTACAGGTTAGTGATTCTTAATGGAAGAACATTGGGAGATGAAACTGGTGATTTCACATATGTGAGCGAAAATGGAAAATCAGTAAATGATTTTTGTGTGGTCTCAATTGACATACTTAACCTTGTGGAAAGATTTGAGGTTGAAAATCAAATATGGTCGGATCATCTACCAATAAAACTTAATGTAAATGTAGAAAATAATTCACAACAAGCCTCCACAAAAATTAATCTGCCACCAAAACTAAAGTGGAACCCTCAGAATAAAGCAGTCTATAAAAATAACTTGGACATTCAGCTATGCATTTTGAAAGCACAAATCGCGCAACCTGAATTAAAAGATTTAAATAACCTGATTTTAAAAGCTAATCCAAATCCTATAGTAAATCCCAAGCAAATTGTTTTTAAAAATAAGTGGTTTGACAAGGAATGTAAAAAGGCAAGAGAAAAATCTATGGATGCGTTAAAAGCTTTTAGAAATTCTCAAAACCACAACGATAAGCAGAAATACACTGAAAACAAAAATATTTTTAAAATTTTATGTAAAAAGAAAAGATGCGAATATTTTAATCAAATAGAACGAAAATTGAACACAGTAAATGATAGCAAAATGTTTTATGCGTTAGCTAGAGAGTTAAGACAGGAGGAAAATCGTATTGGTTGTGATGTAAGTGTCAAAAGACTTCATCAATACTTGAAAGAACTTCTTAATCCTACAGTTAGATCAGGAGATATGTTTTATGCAAAAAATCACATTGTGGACGATAATCTTGATTCACCTATATCATTACTTGAAGTGAAAAACCAACTGAAAAAAGCAAAGTTAAATAAGTCGCCTGGTGAAGACCGGATTCCCTATGAGTTCTTTAAAGAGGCTAGTGATAATTACTTAGAAGCTTTAACAAATGCATTCACTCAAATATTAGAAGGAAAAACTAGTTACGATGCTTTTCAAAAAAGTATTATATTTCCCATTTATAAAAAAGGAAATCTGAACCAACCGAATAATTACAGGGGCATTTCATTCATGAATTGTTGTGCAAAAATAATGATGGGAATAATACAAGAAAGAATATCAGAACGGTCGCATCGTAATAAAGTATTAAATGAATATCAAGCTGGGTTTCGAAAAGGATATTCTACAATCGACAACATTTATAATCTCACAGCTATAGTTAACATAAAATTTGCGGAAAATCGAAAAGTATATGCATTTTTTGTAGATTTTAAAGCGGCTTTTGACCGAGTGCCACGAAAATTACTCTTATATAAGCTACATCAAATGGGATTGTCAACAAAATTGATAAATTGTTTAGAAAAAGTTTACCAGAATACGAAATCTGCGGTATGGACTGGTACTGAACTTTCAAATTTCTTCGAAACAGATACGGGAGTTAAGCAAGGATGTTTGCTGTCTCCACTGCTTTTTGCCTTATACCTGAATGATATGCATTATGCTCTAAATGGTGGTTTAATGGTAGGAAATATAAACGTTCGAGTACTAATGTACGCTGACGACATTGTATTGTTGGCGGAAGATGTAAATATTTTGCAAAAGATGATCAAAAACCTAGAAGAATACTGCAGCATCTGGGGAATGGAGGTGAATCTCGTTAAGTCAGAAATAATGGTATTTAGAAAAGGAGGTAAACTCAGTTCAAGGGAAAGTTGGTGTTTTAATGGAGAAATTGTCAAAGTTGTATCAGAGTATAAGTACTTAGGAATGCTTCTAACTCCAAAAATGTCTTACTCCAAACATGTGAGTGTCAAAAATGATGCTGCCAAAGTCAGTATTAATGTAACATGGAAGAATTTTATAGGAAGATGTGATGTATCCTTAAAAGCTAAGTGGAAAATGTTCCTGGCGGTGTGTAGATCTATACAGTGTTATGGTGCACAAGTATGGGGAAATTCATGTTTCAGCGATATTGATAAATTGCAAAGATTTTTCACAAAACGTATTTTGAGACTGCCAAATAACACTCCCAACTATGTTATTGCATTGGAAACCAATCAAGAAGAGGGTCACTTTTACTCATACAGCCTTCATCTCCAATATATTTCAAAGACCATATTTGATTACGACAGAAGCAGACTGCCTCACAAATTATCGAAAATAATAATATCAAAAAATATTTTTTGGCACAAGGATTTTAAACAAAAACTCCAAGACTTTAATATTGAAATGTTTGATATAGAGCAGCAGAAAACAACATGGAATAATGCTTGCATAAATATAATAGATTCCATGAAGCGCAAAACATATCAAGATCATAAAGCAAACGCCCTTACTAGCCAGCAACGAATTTATAAACATCTGGATCATTATAAAGGTCAAACGTATTGCAATGAAAATTACAACCAAGATCAAATCTGTTACATAATGAAAGCGAAAGCAGATCTTTTGTGGCTAAATGGTAACCAATACAAAGAAGAGAGTTTTAGACGTTGCTCTTTGTGTAACATGAACGAAGTTGAAACAACAAATCATTTCATAGGCAGATGTCCCGTTCTTAAATTTATAAGATTGCAATATTTTAAAAGCATGACATTATCAGAGTCTGAAGTTATTGAAGTACTTAATGGTGGTAAAGATACTTATTGGCTAAGCCTATACAACTATGTGAAAAATGCCCTTAAATATAGAAGCTTATTAGTAAACGAATTTAATTTCTAATTTTAGCATTGAATTTAATTTCTAAAATTTTTATAAATTTATATATAATAAAATCAAATCAAAATAATAAATTAAAACCAATTCTCCAGCAGACGGTTCTAAACCATGCTGAATTATCTTTATTTCAAATATTAAATAAGTTATTTTAATAAGAAATATTTTGTAACTTTTTTTATATTGAAAAAAATAAAGATCTTATCTATCTATATTAAACTTTAAAAATGTATTTACCCCATATTGGATCCGCCATTTTGAATTTTAAAATTCTGATTCCAGATTTAAGACCAGCAACTGCCAAAACCTTCTTTCTTATACTTTAAAGACTTTGTTGACACCTTATTCTATTTAGTTATGGCCATAATTCAGGCATGCTGGCCCACAGCGTAACGTATGAGTAATGAGTAATTTTATAAAAATATTAATCATACGCACATTAAATTATATTTATTACTTCTCTCAAAGAACATTTTTTTTTACTTTGAACAATTAAATTACTATTTATCTCTAAACATTTTCATAACCGTAACAATAGTAAAAACTAGATATATCTGTTTTGTTTACGACACATTTTACATTAAATTAAATCCAAAAATTATTTTTACAAATTAAATATGTACTTTACAATGATGACAATTATTATCTTGACCCTTTTGTCACATTCTTTTTTCTTGTCTTTTCTGCTGGTTTTGGGTAATATGGCACATCACCAACATTTATTTATAAGTTAATTAAAAATTATGACAAAATGTTGAAAACAGTTACTGGCTACAAAAAATCAACAGCACCAACAAATCCAAAGAGACAAAAACATTTTTTGAACACTTAAAATTTTATATCAACTTCTTGAAGTCAGACAGTCACAAAAAGTTTAAACATAAAAACACTTATTACTAATAGCAAAAACAAGATAACCGGTAAGAAAAAAAGGTAAAATGTTTTGCATATTTAACTGCATACAAATCTGAAAATTAAGTTAATAAATAATGATAAACAACTCAAAAAGTGTTGTTCTTACAATTCTATAGTCAGTTTGTGTAAAGATATGTGTGGTGAGACTTTTGTGTTGATATAAAATATTTCCAGAACGTTTAAATTATCTTGTTTTTTGTTGAATATCTTATGGAAAGGAAAGAAAGTCTTAGAAAAAGTTATTTAAAATTTATATTTATGTTCTTGTCAATGTCAAAAGATACCAACACTAACTAGAAATTATTTTGTTACCTTTGTATGTATGTATGTTTGTGTGTCTTATTCTTTTTTTTATACATTTCAGTAAGTCTGTAAATATCATCAATCATAAATCTAATAATAAATTAAGTCGTCACAGAAAAACTTTGGTGATTTAAAGGCAAATTATTTAATTGAATTTATAATTTTATGCATTTTATTTTGCTTTCCAAGTGGATTATATCACATAATTTTTGGGAATAATTCAGCCATTTCTTAATTAGTGGTATGATTGTAACGAAATTTGAAACAGCTAAGTTTTGATATTGAAACTCCCAGACTCCGGGGCGTCAATATAACCCTACAAGTTAGGGCACTTTTTGCATAAAAACTTTTGGGGTCTCGGCACTTTTTTGTTTCTCATCCGAAATCTGCTAGCAGAGACTAACAAAAAAAAAAGCACGATTACTTGTGTGGGTTATTTCCTATAGTTCCCTATACACGCAGAGAAAAAATATTTTTGCACTATGATTGCGGCCACAAAACTATGTTTCCTACAGCAATAAATGGTTGTTTCAATTAAACTATTATTGTATCAATCATATTTCACCAATAATATGGTTGCTTTTATCATGTTCTAGTAAAAATGTCGCTCTTTTTTCAGTTATCATATTATTGTGTTGTCTACAATCATACTATAATATTTATTATCATATTCCTTTATCTAACTGCAGCCATATTAGAGTTGCACCAATTATAAGATGATCAGTTGGTTTTTTATGAGCGTCTTCGCTCTTTTAGTTTCATTCTTGTTTGAGATTTTGAGAAAAGAAGTTGTGAGAAACAGTCAGCTCCAACAAATTGAATAATATTAAACAAAAAGACATTAACAATGGACAAACAACGTAGTGGTGTTAATTTTAATGGTGATCTGTTTTGTGAAAGAAGGAATAAGTTTGCAGTCTCAACCCGGTCTACCGTGGAAGTCTAGGCAAAAGTTTAATTGTTGCGTACAAAGAACGTAGTGCTGGTAATTGTAATGGTGATTTGTTTGTGGAAGAAGGAATAAATTGTATTCTCAACTCGGTCTGCCCTGGAAGTCTAGTCAAAAGTTTAATTATCGCTCACCCGTTAAATAAAGTTGTTGTTTATTATAAAAAATTGATAAAAAAGTGCTTTATTATTTAATTGTTTATAATTACTCAAAAAATATTGTTATTGTTATTATTTTTCTGCGCAAAGACAATTGGATTACTTAAATTATTTTAAACCTAAGTTTATTTAGATATGTGAATTATTAAATAAATATGCTATTAAAAAAACACGCATATCTTTTTAATCCAGCTTCAATACAATGCTGCGAAAATACTGTAGGGCTCATATTATGATAATTCATACAAATTTCCAGAACCATAATATGATAATATTGGGATATACTTGGAACCATAATATGGCAATTTAATTATCATATTATGATACAAAAGTAGTTAAGAGTATGGTTGTCACAACCATAGTAACATGGTTGTCGCAATCATAAATCCAAAAATGTATGATGCTCTTCGAATATGGTTCCCTCAACCATGTTTTTTCTTTGCGTGTAGTTCACTATAGGTCGAGATATTCAAAAATGTAAAATTCTAAATGTGGCCCGACTCAGGTCGCGGCCAATTTTTTGCTTAAAATAATAGTTATTTAACCAAATAAATTCTTTATTAAATAAAAAAATTAATTAAAAATGAAAGTATTAATTATAAAAATCAAGTTTTTGCGATTCTTTTCCCACAAGGCACCTACATTTTCTTTTAAAACATAAAGAAGTATGCATACTATGCTGCAGACATGGGCGGTGTCAATTACATTTCACAATCATGCAATAATGAAATTTGTAATATAATTATTAATATCAGACCTACGCTCACACTTGTTGGCTTAAACGCTTGCATGGAAAATTTTAAATTTTGTCAATACCAGACATGGGACAAAATACCAATATTTGTGTATTTCATTTCATAACATGTAATTGGGTGTAATTGAGTAATTGCCCTGTAATTAAATACCCAGATATTGCCACTAATCTCCATGTTTCGTATTAAAAATTTAACAAATTTTCTAAGTAAGCGTTTAAGCCTTCAAGTGTCGTACGCACACACTTGTTATGATAAAAATTTCACTTAATGATTGTTAAATGTAATTGACGCCGCCCATGTCTGCTATTCTGAACGGTGTTTTCATGTAAAAGCGAGCTGCCACAATTTTAAGTCAAATATCAAATATAACCCACTATTCGAAGATTTTTACGCCTCCAATGAGGTAGCGGAAGCTGTTGTAGCGACTCCAACATATATTTAATATATTGAGTTTACAGACAAAACTAAAAACAGGTTTCAATTAAAAAAATTTGTTGAATCAACTAATATTTTAATGGAATTTACACCTATCGCTGAAATGGTAATGTCTATTAAAACTTTTATTGAAAATAAAAAAGTAAAAAAGTATTAAACAACTACCCAGCCAGAAAAATACGAACGGCAAAGCATTGACCCAGTGCTTTCAACGGTGGTATGAGCGTTGGCAGAGCGTTGGATATCTGAAGATTTAAGTGCTTTGCCAACCCCAAATGATAACACCGGGCAGGGCTTGGACATTCCTTTTTTAAAACGTTGGCAAAGCACTTGCATTTCGATTTTTTTTTTGATTATATATTTTTTTTTTGCACACTAGAGTAACAGCTTTTTTTTTTTTTGTTTCCTAAATTTTTGTTAAATTGTTAACTACACGTAATGGGCAATCATGTATTAATAATAGAAATCGCTTTCTCAGGTCATTGTGCAACAAAAACCTCCCCAATAAAGTGCATTTCCTTAAAATGCATTTTTTTTCATTTTTTACTTATTGTGTTCATTATTTTGCGAATTTTGATGTCCATATCTGTTTGATCACAATCCGCGAAACACGTCAAATTTGAAAACGTTTGTGTACTTTAAGTTGGATATAAATTTTTAGCTAAATATTTATTTTTTGTTTAATTAAATAAAAAAAGGATTATGCGGAAAACTTTTTGAAAACCGCGAAAAATAAAATTTCGTTACTTTATATTTTTATGTGCTAGTATACGTCTAGGGTAGCTAAAACTTGATAAATGTAAAAAAAGTAAAAAAGTTTCAACTTCTAATAATCCGATTAAAATTAATATAATGCTTTATATAATCATACGAAATTTAATATGAGTCTTAATACAGTTTTATCCGAGAAATGGGCATAATAATTAAATAACATCCGAATAATGACGCGATACAATTAAATACGATTTTATATAGCGGTATAAATTTATATCTGAACTGATACTGATATATACAAAATAAGCTTTAGTTGTATCCGGTTTTTGATTTTAAAACATCATGAAAATCCGAAATATCTATTAATCCTTTTAGACTTTAGCCACTTGCAAAAGGTTTACAACTTTATAATTTGTAACAAATATTATTTGGAAATTTTATTATATTCAAAAATAGAAATAATATAATGAAAATGAAGATTTTGTGGAATTTATTAATTTACATCATTGAATAACAAACACGGAAAAAACGTTGAAACTAAATTTAGAGTTTTAGATTAAAAAAAATCTTAGACTAAATTAAGAACTCATAATGTTACAAATGTACAAAACGAATATAACATTCACGGAAGAGAGTAAATGGCTACTTTCACTAGGGTCAAAATTTGCAATTCCCGTAAATAATGACAACTATGCGGCAATAAATCTAATAGCAGATCTGGAACAATGGGTCCAAACATTAACCGATGATAAGGAGAAAGATATAATCAGATCGAAAATAGCCAACAGAATAATGACACATAAGAGAACGATTAAGAACAACCAAAAGGAGAAATTCATTCTTAATATTTATGAGGACACTAAACGATTTTTAAGAAGACATAAAGATGAAATTGTTATTACTAAATCAGACAAGGGAAATAAAACTGTGATAATATACAAGAACGATTATAATAAAGGAATGGAAAAACTATTGGATGATAAAATAACATACAAAGTGATAAAAACGGACCCAACTCTCAAATTGCAAAGGGCAAACAACAAATTAATAATGGAGCTTTACAAACAAGAATATATAACAGGATATGAAAAGATGAGGTTAACGTCGGACGCAGCCACAGCCCCTAGATTGTATGGACTCCCTAAAATCCATAAGCCGGATGTACCATTACGCCCCATTTCTTCATCAGTCGAAGTTCCATGTTATAATCTCTCTAAATACATTGGAAACATTTTGAAGAATATAATTTTAGAAAAATACAATATCAAAAACTCGTTGGAGCTGAAATGTAAGTTAGGAGAAGTACTTTTGGACGAAGACGACATTTTAATATCTTTGGATGTGGTATCACTGTTTACCAACATACCAATTCATCTTGCCATTAGCAATATCATGGCTCAGTGGAATGCTCTAAAGGAGCACACGAAAATACCCAGGGCACAATTCCTTAAATTATTAAAATTCTGTCTGAACGACAACAATTATTTTGTTTATGGTGATACTTTTTACTCACAAACATATGGCATGCCGATGGGAAATCCGCTTTCCCCAACAATTGCTGATATTGTCCTGGATGTGCTGCTTGAAGAAACCACTAAAGAATTACGGCAAAATAATATACAAATAAAAATCTTGACGAAGTATGTGGACGATTTATTTGCCATCATAAAACGTAAGGACGAGGAGATAATTTTGAAAACTTTTAACAGCTATCACAATAAACTTAAGTTCACCATTGAAAAGGAAGAAAACGGTTATATTCCATACTTGGATATGAAAATTTACAGAGAAGATAGTAAAATTATAACAGATTGGTACAGCAAATCGGTAGCATCAGGACGCTTAATTAATTATCATTCTACACACCCGATAAAACAGAAAATTAACACTGCGACCAACATGATAACTAAAATAGTACAACTAAGTGACGACAAGTTTAAAAACCACAATACACATAAAATTAAAGATATGTTAATTAAAAACAGCTATCCCAAAAATTTAATAAATTCCCTAATAGATAAAGTCATGAACGATAAATCCGAGAAAATCTACAGATCTGGTAACCCTAAATATTACAGCTTACCATACATACCAAAGCTCACAGAAAACAAACAACTTAAAGAAATAATAACAAATGAAGAAGTATGCATAGCACACAAACCAAACAAAACAATAAATGCACTGTTCACACAAACAAAAACAAAAATAGAAAAGAAGGAACAAAGTAATATAGTATATGAAATCAAATGTATTGGCAAAACGAATGAGGCATGCGGTAAAGTTTATATAGGAACAACAAAACGCAGTCTGGGTACAAGACTAAATGAACATGAGACAGATATAAGGAAAAACAAATATACAACTGCACTTGCACAACATTGCATAGAGACAGGCCACACAGCTGATCTTGATGACGTGAGAATATTGGACAAAGAGAGAAAATACAATAAGCGCTTTACCTTAGAAAGCTTAAGAATTCAGCAAAAAACGGAATGTGCAATAAATGAAAAGTGAGATAAGGACAAAATTAATGCAAATTATACACTTGCAATTATTTAGTTTCTAGTTAAACCTCAAACTGTGATACGTAGCTTAAGTAAAATTTTTTCAACTGTGATATTTAATTTTATTTATTTTTGCAATTATTTTTTAAATTAATTCGTGTTTTATGTCGTGATGTCAACGTATTGTAAATCCGTTTAATAATTTGAAAATTTTAATGTGCAAATTGACTAAAGATTATTTGTAAGTTGTTTAATTTTAGTGTTAGGTTATTTTCATTGTTTGTATTTAACACTATTCCCTTTTATATTTATATGGTTGCCAGATTGAAATAAAAAATTCATCCCTGAAGATGCTGGAAAAATTCCCCAGCGAAACGTCGGATAGTTTAAAAATGAAATAAATAGTCTTTTATTTTATGTTTTGAAGTGACCTTGAAAGCCCGTTTTAGATTATTCTAAACAAATTAAATTAATCAATAGAAAAGGTCGATATAATTTATTAAAAAAAGAAACAAATTCTTTTTTTAGGGTTAAGAACCAGAAAGAAATTAATTCAAAAGACAAAAATTGGGGTAAATTTTGCAATTAATTGTACTATTGTATTGATGTAATACATATATACATCCAAAATATAATTGACAAATTTTCTAGTGTGACTCTGCATGGGGTAATATACAATTTTATCTAAAATAAAATTGTATTTTTTAAAATATGATATAATATCAAAATATATATTATTTTGCAATGTCTAGGTATATAAATATAACGTAATTATTAATTGGTTTAGTTTTAGCGTATTCTAAATGCAATATACAATTATACGCAACTATATATGACATCATATTTCATTTTTTCTACAAAATTAATTTTATATATGAATTTATATAATTATGTCCAGTTAAATGCACTGGCAGACAAAACCTTATAAGTGCATATAAAATAATGTATTATTTTATGCAAACGTTTTAACTCGGGAAATTAAAGATTTATAACCGTCCAAAAAACAAATTAAAAGCAAATATCCTATATAATTTGCCTGACACTCATAAGGAAGCTTTTCCGATGGGTTCCCTTTGAAATTAATGAAATTCGGATAGGTGATAAAGCAGCAAAAATATATGAAAAACGTATCTTTTTTTAAAATTGGTTGTGAAATTTGACACATCTTTGTATGAAAATATGTTTAAAGTTTAGGAAATTTAGACTTATTTACAGCTTATTTACAGCGTTTAAATGCTCGAGAAAACACACATTTTGAAAACCATTTTGACACTATGTCGTGGACCCCGGCTGCCACTTGTTTGAATTATTTTAACAATTTATTCACTATTTTTCCCCTTTTTCATATATCCGACTTCATGTCTTGTATTAAAAAAATCGTAAATTTTACAAATTGTTTACATTTAGTCTAAAAAAAAAATTGAGAAAATTTGAGTCACATTGGACCACGTTAACACATTATGCATATCGATCAAAGTTTGAGGCTTAAATTTGTTTCAAAAAATTAAAAAAATATATGAGATATCGTAGTATATATCGTAAAAAAATACTGAAAACTATGTTATCAGATGCGTGCGTACCAAACCAAATTTAAATAAAAAGATTGCACTGTAAGTAAAGTAACGACTTTTACGGCACAAGTAAACTTAACTTTGAGTCTTAGTGGTACCTCCATTTTAGAAGATTTGGTATAAAAAAAAATTTTCAGTTTTTATAACGTATAATAACAACATTGAAACAAATGCAAAAATTTTAAAAAGTCTCCAAAATTAAAAATATCGTTTTAAGTTGAAAATTCGCGTTTCTTTAATTTTGGTGATTTTTTTTTAAATTTTTTTTGAATTTTGGTGTTTATTTTGGGAGTTTTTTTAATTTCTGCAATTTTAAGGATTGGTTTTTAAATTTTGGCAGTTTTTTTTCAAATTTTGCGATTTTTTCAAGTGGTCTCGATTTTATTAAATTTTGGCGATTTTTTTACAATTTTGGTGATTTTTTTTTAAATTTTGTAATTTTTCCCAAAAGTAAACAATATTCAATTAAATTTTTAATAGATGTGAATAAAACTATATGTAATTGAAAATAATATTAATTAAATAGATACAAATGATTTTAATTGTTACTATAATTGCATCAACACGAGCGAATTCAGTTTAACTTTTGCTGAATCAACAAATATTTTAATTAAAACTCAATTTTAGTTTTTTCTGTGTAGACATATTTAATTTTTAGTTTGTATTGTCTCAAACAATTTTTTGATTATATTTTAAGTCAAAGACATCGAAATCTCTTATGAAATGATTTTATTTATTGCTTTTTGTCGAAAATCAACGCTAACAATGATAGCCGCCCATTTGCAGGCGATGTTTTCTAACGAAATTTTAAGATTCGAATCATATAAAACTATTTCCTATTTGATCCAAGTCAAAAATAAATATTTTCATATTAAATTTATCAATAACATTGTTACTTTCTAACGAATTGTATTAAGTTTTTAAATTTGTCAAATCATTTCGGGGGGGGCTCTGCCAGTGCTTGATTTTTCAGACCATTGGCAATTTCTGGCCGGGTATCTACAAAAAAATTGTGATACTCAAAAAAAAAAAAAAAAAAAAACGGTAGTTTATGAGTTTTTAGAAATGCTGTGTTTGTTTCCGTGTTAGTGTGTGTGCTTGTTATATTTGTAAACTTGAAATGTATTTGGTATTTTATACAAAAACTTCCCTATTTAAACATACAGTTTGTAAAAAATAAAATGAATAGTATGTCTAATATAAAATATGTACGAGGTGATCAATAAGTCTATGACTTTTTGAATGAAACACAGTTTTTTTTGCAAAAAAAAAAATGTATTTTCAACATAATCTCCTTTAAGCTCAATACACTTAGCTCAATGTTTCTCCAATTTTTGTATCCCTTCCAAAAAAATAGGAAAACTATTGCAATCACCTTATTGGCCACGATTACGTTTATGGGCAATTGAGAGCAAACGCGGCACCCATCTTGCAGACAGCTTTCTTAAACACAACCGATCATTTAAAATCGAAACCACACTGCCATATGAAATGCCTATGGCATCAATAATCTCACACTCGATCGGCCAACACCATTTCGTGGATTTTTTCGACATTTTCTGGTGTATTGACCTCAATTGGCCGTCTAGAACGTTAAGCGTTATTTGTACTTGTGCGACCACAACGAAAGTCAGTAAACCACTATTTTTTACCATTGAAATTCCTTGGTTTGATTGACGGTTTATTTTTCGCAAAAAATAATGTTTAAGGAGCACTCGAAATTCAATTTTTTCCTTTTCTAAAAAAAACACGAGGTTGTATGTTTTGAACAGCTGTTAAACGCAAAGTAAATGACGGAAGTTGCTCAAAATTTGGCAGTAGTATATTAACAGGCAGTGTTCGATTTCATATAACTAAGAGGGAAGCTCGAAAAGTCACGGACTTATTGATCCGCCCTCGTATTTATACATTTAAAAACCCATTCAAATATTAATTGATTTAATTAATATTTGTTTAGAAACAAATTTAATTCAAATCAAATCTTTAATTAAATATTTAAGAATATTTATTTTTTCTATGTGCACATAGAAAAGACTTCTGAATATACACATTAAATTAACTGAAAATCAGTTGAAAACAGGACTACTTACTTTTCGTTTAAAACAATTGTATTTTTTAGTTTATTTTCAACTGTTGAAAAATTAATTGACAAAATCGGTAAAAACAATAGATTGTTTTCGTTTATTTCAATACTCAATATAATATAAAAATTTGTTTTTAATAGATAATTTTAACTGAATATTTTAACTATTACCAAAAATCCGTTTGCTTTACCGAAAGTCCGTTTGTTTGTTTATTTGGTTTATTGAATAACAGACAGAAAGTTAAAAAATATATTTCTTTGGTAATTTAACTGTATAGTCCATTGAAACAACTTTACCGAATACATTTTTAATAACTGTTGAACTCACGGCTTAACTTGAGAAGTTATAAACATATAATTAAGTGTTTAGTATCTGTAGATTATTACATTTTCAAAAAGAGTTTTCGCTATTCAATAAAATATTTATTAATATACATAATCGAATGATATTTGGGACTTAAATAGACTGTAAAGTAAAAAATATATCGACCGTTCTACTGACAACCGGCCCAAAAATGGCATTTTTTTACCTTCGGTCTTCCGATTTCAATTAAATTTTACATTTAGAAACTCAATGGAGCCGCTTAAAGATTGGGGTTTTTATTTTTTAAAATTTCTAAAAATCCAATTTTTCTGCGCGTTTTAGATTTTGTGAAAAATGAGAAAAATTCAAAAAGGTGTGTGAATTTGAATATTCGCATTTTCTTTAATATTTATGGTATCATCACAATTTAAATTGCATTACAATCATACGGTACTCTACTTTAATACTGCGAATCATAATTAGCGTTAAAAAGAATTGCATTTTTTATGCAATTTAGTTTTAAAATGCATTTCTCTAAAGTTTATCCACTTACTTACACCCTTTTTGCATATTTTTCATTCTCTAAAAAACTACATCGCAAAAAAAACCATTGATTTTTCGAAATTTCAAAAATTAAAAAATTAAACAATAATCTTTAAGTGGGTCCATAAAGTTTCTAAATGTAAAATTTTATTGAAATCGGAAAACCCAAGGCCAGATTTTTGCCGATTTTGCGTAGAATGGTCCATATATATTTATATTCAAATTACAGATTTTTTTAACTCAGCTCGCTTTTGCGTAAAAAAACCTTTCAGAATAGTATGCATACCCAGTGAAAAAACAGTAATAATATGTTATTACTTTTCTCACTACCAGTAAGGAAACCAGCTTACTATCTGCATTACTTCAACACAAATAACGCTGTGCGACAAATTTTGAGTTTTTCCCGAATGAGAACAACGGGAAATGAAAAAATACTATAAGTACACCAAAAACCCTTAAGGGTTTTAACAAATTAGCTCATATTGTTAAATTATAGCATCCTGAAGTTTAGCTATTTTGAGGCAAATTTTCCAATTATTTTTTATATGCAATCCAGTTAAGCAACTCAGTATTTAAATACAACAATTGGAATTAACATATAAATATTTTGGTAAAGGGTCCGCCAAATAACTTTTTTTTTTTGAACTCCTGAACCAATTGGACTTTGTATGGCATCATACCAATGTCTTTATGCAAAATTCGTCTCAATGATGTCTCCGAAATGTTCAATTGTTGAGACCGACGGTGAATTGATGTTGATGGCGCTTCACGAAATAAGCACTATTTGAAAAAAAAACGTTAGATGGCGGACCCTTTATATTTAGTATTCAAATTTCAGTTTCAGTTTTAGCTTTTTTTTTGTATATTTTCAGTGCGTTTTGTGTACTTTCGGACAAATTTCACAATATAAATAAATCGAGTGTTTCGAGTGATTTATTTTATTTAGTTTTTTTTTTTTTTTTCATAAAAAAAAATAAAAGGATTAAAAAATTTTATAGAGAAATTTACGAAGAATGACAGATATTTTATTTTTTCAATTCAGATTAAAATTTCGCCGGTAGTCGTGAGCAAGATTTAGCTTCTTTTTAAAAAAAAGTGTTTTAAGGGGTCTTCTGGTTGGGCGGCAGAGTTTTAGCTGCTTTTTTATAAACTTTGGGAAGAAAACGGCTTTTTTAATGCTGTTTTTTGTATTTGATTACACTATTCATCAAGCAATAAGTGGGCCGTTTGAAAAGTTATCGGCCTCCAAGTTAGGGCAAACAGGTTGTGTTGTTGGTACGCAGCTCTGCGGGACTCACGGTTATCTGAAAGCAAAACGGTAAATTGGTTAGTATGAATGATTTTATCGTCCCATGCTCAATCATAAAAAAAATATGTTATCGAAATGGCGGCCATTCGAAGATGAAAAAGCGACATTTGACAATTCTAGTATAAAACAAGGCAATTATTTAAACATTAAGAAAATTTTTGCAAGGAAACCCTTTATAAAAACACACCAGTTTTTTTTTATTACGTGTGTGATGCATTTATTTAATTTATATATTATTTCATTTTAATAAGTCTTGATTTTAAAATGGTTTTTTGGAATAAACATGATGTTTTTTACATTTAATACAGTGTTGTACAGCTTATTTATTTAAGTTTCTACAACACTGAAACAATAAATCGTTTCGTTTCGAAACGTGTAATATTATCAGCAAAACTTCCGCTTTATAAATAAATTTCGATTCGGAATTATTTCGGTCATGAATGCAGAAATTTGGCCCAGGTGTGTGGCCACGTTAGAGTACATTCCCTTATGATTTAAAAGAAAATTGTATATATCGCAAACAACTAAAAGAAAATTAACACATATTCGAAATACATATCTTCATCACCCACAACCTGGCATTATTTAATTTTTCGGTTTTTGTTTTGTTTTTTTTTTTTTTTGGAAACCCAAAACAAAATGACAGCTTGTTAAAAGTAATTTTGTGTGAAATGTGATTTTTATGAGTTAAAATAATGTTGTTTAAACCGCACATAAACACGCACACCCAAACACATATACCTAAACTTTTCACACACACACACACATCCAAGTAAAACAAAATGCGAATAAAGCGCATACGATGAAACAGCTAATGTTTTAAGAATGAACGAAAAACACTAACAATAAAAGCAACATCAACAAACACGTCATAGGATGGAACAAAATGTAGCAAAACTAGCAACACATGGTGTTATAGAGAATTTTGTGGTGTTTCTCTATAAATGCAAAAATAAAAAGGTAAAATGTATTTTAATGTTAACATGTTCCACTAGTTCAGGGGTGGCAAGACCATATTAATCACATATTTTTAAAAAGCCCTTTTCTAGGGCGATCATTTGATAATTCGCAAATTTTTTTCTATTAAAAATATAAAAAAAGATGAATTTATTTTTTTTTTTTTTTAATTTTAGGATTTTTAATTTTCGAGCGCTTGTGTTAATTTTCATTTTGAGCTTCTGGCTTTAAAAAATTTGTTTTTAGTGAATTTTTAATGTTGATCTATAAATTGTGTGTGAGATGTTGGTTAGTTCGGTTAAAGATCATGAATATTTTTTCCATATTAACAGAAAAATTATAATTTTATTTGTGATAATTTACTTTAATGGAGTTAACTCCATTCATGCAAGTGTCAAATAACTTTTTTTCTAAGTGTTTTTTTCTGTTAATTAAAGTAAATAATCACAAATAAAATTATAATTTTTTTTTTTTTAATTTAAAGTTTTTACAAATGAAGCGCTTGTTGTAAAAACTTGATAAGCCACATTTAATTTTTAGTTTGTTTTCGCCTTTTAAATTGTGAAAGAATGAAAGAAATATTAGTTTTGTAGGACGTTTAAACTCTAGGTACTTGTAATAATTGATTAAGCATGATCCCTATCAAATATAAAACAATGGACATCAAGTAAACAGCGAAAATTCATAAATCAACAAATGTGGTTTATCATGATTGTACAATAAGCCCTTCAAAAGTTTTTTAACAGGATTTTAAGGTCATTCTTCAAATAATGCTAATAAAAGATTACTTTATAACATATTTTCATTCTGTAACATTTTTGTTTGAAGATATAGAATTCTGAAATTTGACATAAACAATCTCAAATATATGTGCCACTAAGGATCAATAGCTAAAGCTCGGATGTTATCTGACAGATTATTAGTTTTTCGTTATTATAAGTATAATTTAAGCTAAAAGTGACCGATAAGCTAAAGGGAAGATATTGTTGCCTTAAACTTTAAACGTAAGGTTTATGTCTTTAAAGTTACCACATTTTCTACTCTATAAAGAAGAAGAAGAAAATACAGAATTTCACAACCGAATTTCACAAATTATTGTTTGTTTGTAAACAAATAAATAAAAGTACGTTGCCACTACGTATTTTTATAAACCAACTCATAAACCAATAATCGGTTTTTAGTTTGGTGCTGCCACATTATCAAAAATATTAATTTTATTTTATTGGGAAGTTGTAATAACGAAAAACATTATAGCTCACTTTATTCCTCACTTTAGCTAAAGTTACTAACATTTACTTTAAAGGCAAGTTGTAATAACGGCCCTAAATGTGTAAATATCAACGCGTTTAGAAAAAAAAAAGTTATTAAAAGAAATTAAATTTTGAGATTTATATTTTTAATAGTGATGACTTGTATTTGTATTTGGCACAAAATGGTGTTTATTTACAACTACGAAAATTAATATCCCAGTATAGAAAAACTTAACCATATAATTGGTTATATAAGTACATATTTAACAATGGCAAGTACTTACAATTATCATTATTTTTATATGGGAATGTGGTGCAAAATAATGACATATCATTACTTAAAACCTTAAAAAAAAACAGAATCTAAAAATAAATTTCAAAAAATCTAAATTTAATAAAAAAAAAATATTTTTTTTTGAAAAAAAAATTTTTAATAAAATGTTCCCACCCTGTATTTGAACCCGGGCTTCTTCACATGTTATTATTAATAGATAAAAACATTAAGGACTTGCTTGCACACAATGTCATTATATTATATATAAACTTGCTTGAAGTGAAAAAATAATGAGTTTAAAAATATAATTTCAAAAACTTCTTAGATCATTACTTCCCAGCAAAATTTTTTAGAACAGATTACTTCTGAACCTGTTCTAGAACAACTTCTTTTACCACCGGTTACATGGAACCGGTTCTAAAACAGGTTCCTAGGAGTCGAAATGTAAGGTGTAACTATCCCAGAACCAGTTCTATAACTGGTTCTAGAACCGGTTCTAAAGCAACCTGTTCTTGTTTGAAGGTAAAGAACCTATTGCAAATAGGACAAACTCCATATAAAAAGAACCAGGTGCAGAACAGAAATTAGAACCTGTTATAATACATTATAAGTTGTTCTGCAACCAGTTATTTGGATTTTACTATTTTACTGGGAACGAGATTCAGCTTTAATAACAGAGTTTGTAAGGTTAAACAAATTGGTTCTAAATGCTGAAAAAACTAAGTTAATAAGATTTAAGCCTTACTCTGATAACCTAAACTTCAGTATTTTTATAGATGGGAAAGAAGTTTTTGAAACCTTTCAAACGAGATACCTAGGTGTGCATTTGCAAAGTAATTTGTCATGGGATACACATATTAAAAGCCTCAAATCAAAAATTGGGTCAGCTAATGGTTTAATTTATAAATTTAAGAATAAGTTTAACACAAGAACTAAGTTACTTATCTATAATGCATTGATACATAGTCATCTCAATTACCTACCCATTATATATGGTTACAAAAAAAGCAGCGAGCTTAGGTCTTTACAAAGAGTTCAAAACAAAGCGCTAAAAACTGTTTTTAATCTACCTCAAATGTATTCAACGTTATCGCTTTATAAAAATGTTGCTGAAACAGTGCTGCCTGTACATGGATTGTATAAAATGCAACTATTAATATATGTCTTTAAAGCTCTGCACAATATTGGCCATCATACCATAAATTTTTCTCAAAATCAATCAGTATTTAATACAAGAAACAATACGAATCTTTGGATAGCAAGATGTAGGCTGGAAACAACAAAGCAACGTGTTGAACATATGGGTAGTTTGGAGTACAATGGATTGCCTCATGACTTAAAGTGTATTGAAAGAATATCTCTTTTTAAGAAAAAGCTAAAAGAATATTTACTTCAAAATTTGGAAATGCTTCTTTTGTAATAATTAATTGAATTTGTAAAATTTAACTTTTCTTTTCAAACTTTTATTATTCTTATTTTTTTTTTCTTTTTGTATAAAAATTTAAGCTAATTTTTTTTAAGTACATATATACCTTTTTGCCAACTCGCCTCAATAATGTCCTAGCGACGCTGAGGCAACATCTTTATTTGTAAAAAAAAAAATTTTCTGAATAAAAATAAAAAAAAAAAAAAAAAAAAAAAATATATAAAAAAATGATAAAACTAAGTTCTTATGGGTAACGCATTATTTTTCGTATTGAAATAATGGGAAAATTAACTAGTTATTAGTAATTCCTTATTATTTGAGTTAAAGTAATGCAGAGATAGTGTTATTACTGGTTGTGAGAAAAGTAATGACATGTCATTGCTGTTTCTACATTGGGTTATATGACATGAGCAACATTATAAATTAATAATTTTATATTATTTTTAGCATGCAACTTATTACTATAATAAGCAAAGTAATGCAAATAAAAATTATTCAAGTTCGAGACCATACTCTAAATTTCTTTGACATTGTCGTAACAAATAATCTATAGAGTTTTAGAATTTCAAATTTACTAATTGACCACTTTCAGGAATGTGTTGATCGATTTATTTCAGGAATTTTTCAGGTTACCATTATCAGAAAACGTTTTGAAAGAGGTTGCCATGAAATCATATATGGTGATGTATAAGCTATATAATTTGAGATATAATAATATATACTGTCTTATAAAAAATATGTTTGTGTGTGATATAAGATATGCTTTTATATGTTGCCATATGTATAATACAATTCAAGATATAATTATATATGAATTATATATTATGTAAGATATTATTATGTAAGATTTCAAATATGACACAAAATTAAGAATTTAGTTTGAGATATCATTATATATGATCCAACATCATTAATATTTTTTATGCATACAAGACATAATTATATATTTGTATATATAACTCCATACAGAACTATGTATGCCCAGATGTCTAAATTATTTGTATTTAAAATTTCATTAAAAATAATATATGCCAAGGGATTTAAGTAAATCCAATTTAATCTCAAAATATCTCATTCGATCCACTAAAAATTACTTATTTATTTTGGATCTAGTTGGATACATGTAAATCTAAA
Source organism: Delia radicum (assembly GCA_021234595.1). Classification (NCBI taxonomy): domain Eukaryota; kingdom Metazoa; phylum Arthropoda; class Insecta; order Diptera; family Anthomyiidae; genus Delia; species Delia radicum. Next base: position 37,466,147 of record CM037854.1, on the reverse strand, counting down.
TTAGTCCCATGTGATAATTTTAGGATCTATCAGGATATTAAATAATATATTATTGGAGACTCCAATTTTGAGATACATTTTTATCTAACTTAATCCAGTATTGTATTTGGGGAATATAATCGGATATTATTGGATACCCCAATTTTGAGATAAATTTGGAAAAGAATAAATAGCGATCTATATCAAATGAGATCTGATTTTGTATTTGAAATGTTACTTTTTTTGATCGCGTATTCAATTACATATCGATCTATTTCTGATTACATATGCAATTGCATATATTTGTATTCAATTGTATCTAACTGACTATCATTCAATATCTTCTTCAATTCACCAAATATTACTTATCTTTTTGGCTCTAATTAGATCCGACTATATCCAAATAGTTCACATGTGACATTTTAGGATCCACCGGGATCTTAAATTACATAATATTGGATCCCTTAATTTTGAGATAAACTTTGACCTAATTTAATAAAGTAATATGTTTGAGGGATATACATGAATTTTTCTGGATATTGAGATTAACTTGGATAAGATTAAACATCGATATATATAAAATGGGATATACTTTATATTTGAGATATATTTTTTTTTTTTGATCGACGTGTTGTTTTTAAGTGTCTTTTCTCAACCTTTTATACTTTTGCTTTTTTGCGGTATTTTTAATTTCAATTTTATTGCAGAATTTAAAATATTTTATTAGTACAGTGTTATTTTAACGCAATTAATTTTTAATTAATATACATTTGTCAAATTTAATTTAGAAAGGTTGATGTTAAGAAGAGTTATGAGTGTTTTTCGCATCAGAATATTTAAACTGTTATAAATCTGAAATTTCACGAAATTTTTAACCATTAATATCTCACAAAATGTCTTCTATTGAAATTTGTTGTTACACATTGTAAGGGTGAATTTGGACACTTTTATGGATAAAAAAGGTTTAATGTTTTGAAAATCTTGTTGAAATTTGATTCTTGTTAAACGAAAATTATGTAAAAAAGAATTATAAACTTATCCATAATTTAATAGAAAACACAATCAAACAAATGAAACACAATACTAACAATTATCAACAAGGTAATAACCCTGATAATGTTGGGAAAAAATGTTACGGTGTAAAATACATTCCCGGGTTAACTGACAGCAAACATATGAGGGCAACCATAGAGTCACAAAACATATGTTTTGCTTACAAAGCCAACAAAACAACAAGTGCAATATTTTCTAAGATTAAGGCGCCTATTGACAAACAACAACAAAATAATGTTGCTTACGAAATTAAATGTAAGGGAAATGACAATCATAATTGCGAGCTAATATTCATAGGCACAACAAAAAGAACTTTGGAAACAAGAATGACAGAATACAAAATGGATATAAATAGAGGAAAAGAGACAACGGCATTATCACAACATATGTTGGAAACAGGTCACTCAGCTGATTTCAACAATGTGCAAATAATAGACAAGGAGAGCATAGAAAAGAAGAGATATACTATCGAAAGCTTACGCATACAGCAACAAATACACAAAACGATGAACTTAAAGCAGGACACCGATAATATAAATCCTAGCTATAGGGTTGCATTATACTAGACTGTGATACTAAGCTAAGATGTGTTTAAATGTAAAATCTGTGTTTTTGTTTTTCTGTTTTATGTTAAATGTAAAAATATTTTAGTTTAATGTGAAAAAACGTAAACATTGTTAGTTGAAAATTGTTCTGATGTAGGAATATTGTAATAATTAATGTTTTATTTTATTAAATAGACAACTCCTTGAAAAAGTAGACAAAAAATCTACGAAACGTCGGAGAAAATTGTAATTTAAATGCATTTTTAATTACACTAAAAGAAGACAGGTCTAATTAGCTTAATTAAACACAAAATAAATGAATTCAGACTTTTGTTTATCATTTTAAAAGTCGATTTACAACATTTACAACATTGCCATTTTCGTTTGAAAGCACAAATTTTAATAGCGAAAACAAATATTTAAGCCTCTGATAACTTTTTTAACATATATTTTTTTTTTTGTATTAAATAAATCCTCTAACTGGTGAACGATGTGTTGCAACGAAATTCGTACCATGTGCTCTACTCGAAAAACAAATAATAAGATCTTCAACAAAATTGTTTATCGTTGAGTAATTCAGGCGATATGAGAAAAAATATTTTTGGGTGTATTTTAAAAACTAAAGCATATTAAAAAGGAGGTTTGGACACAAAATATTTCCCTTACCAAGATATAACCACTCTCGAAGAACTAGTTTTTTTCTGCTCATATTTAAGACGATATCGGGATTTTCGCTTTTTGGAAAAAGCGAAATTAGGCGAAAAAGTATTTAAACTTAAATTTATATTGTTCAAACTTCAATGCTTTGCTATTAATTCTTAATGTCTTCTTTCTGCAAAATTTCATAAAAACCCGTCTATTAGTTTATAAGTTAAGACGATGTCCTTTAGAGGATTCCTGATAAAATCCTGTGAATCCTCGAACTAAAGTAAGGACTTATTATTAGAGATAAAGCTTCAACCTTACTTATATTTTCTTATGAAGAGTTTTTAGTCAACTTAAACTGTTTTTTTATAATTTTGAAAACTATATCTTTTTAAAAATAATTAGTTTTTGAAATTTTACGAAATTTTGATTTTGAAGCTTTCTCGCTTCCAAACCGTGAACGGCACACGAAAAACTTCTTCGGAAAATATTTAGCAAATTTAGTATTCTATCGGAATATATTAATTTCTAAATAATTTGACGCATTTGTGGTAAATTTTATGAAAGCTACAATGACGCAGCCTTACCTGTTAGAGGGTTAACCTATTTGGTAATATTCAAAAAAATGAATAGTGCCACCGAAACTCCGCTCGCGTGAATCTACTTACACGGTTGTCATAGTTTTGCCATCCCTGTACTAATATGTTGTATACAAGTCAAAGCGTTAGGTTGTATATATTCTGGAGTATGTGTTTACTATATGTGTGTGTGTATTTGTATTTCGCTATAGTAAATTTATATATTTATTCCATAACATTTTTGGTTTTAAGTAACTGAATAAGTGCAAAACACACCAACATTTAGAAAACTGAAAAAAAAACCGTTGTTGTTAATCGTTTTGCGGTGTCACACAGGAAAACTATAAAAACATAAAATAAAGTTCCATTTTCCGTTTATACCAGTTTATTTTTACTATTTTTTCGAGTTTACAACAAAACTTTTACCAACAACAATATTGTTTTATTTTGCATAAAGAGACAGTTTGAACATTTAATTTACTATAAAAATTTCTCAATTCTCCTGCGGTTGAAGTGTTTTAACAACATGCATACGTATTATTGTCAAAAAGTTTTGATTTTAATAAAATTGTGTAATTGCGAACTTATGGCTTTTTTTTGTACTAAATGCAATTAACTTTAAATTTAAAATTAGTTGTAACTTTTTCTATTTGGTACTAAAAGCATTATTTTAGTGAAATTTTAAAATTCATTTGAAATGTGTCGGCGAATTCATTTCAGATGATCGTAAGGAAGAGTTCTCTACTAGATTTAACCATGGTTTTCAAGTCACTTCTGAGTATAATATACAATAAGAGAAAAGCTATTAAGAAAGAAAACTGTAATTTTACATTCCAGGCCATACTTGGGTGTGATCGCTAAACGGCCATGACTTGCTATGGTTACGTTAGTAATGTAAGAAGAGCACAGGTTTGATTCGTACAGCTGCAGGTTGTTAAAAAATGTATCATATAGAGACAATCTGACAACTATAAGACACAAATAATAGTACAATTTAAATGGAAAATCACTGATGAGCCTGTCCATAAAAAAATGGCAAAAACTAGTTTAGTCTGATTTAAAAATTAATAGTGTTTATAAGTTTTAGAGAAAAATGTGTATTCTTCTTCATAACCCGGTGCGCCCCGGTAGGCTAGTTGGTAGCGTGCTGGCTTATTAGTGCGGGGGTCGTGGGTTCGATTCCCACCAAAGGCACTGGTCTGTTTTCGCTATAACGCGCCGAAGGCAATAGTAGCTAGTGCTCAGTTAGGGTAATAGTATATAATTTGTAATTATATGATTATTAATTAATAAAATAAAATAAAAAAAATAAAATTATTCTTAACCTCAACATTTATTAAATATATATATATATATAGGTAAGGGAGATTTGCTTACTTTGGGGACAGTCCAAAGTTTTCATTCATCTGGCGTATAAGATGAGGACAATTTGTTCGATACACTGCATACTTAGGGGAGAATTTTGGGAGTATATACAGATGTCCCATAGTATGAGCTGTGCATACATATATATATATATATATGTATGCACAGCGAATACTCTAGAGTCATTTATTCATTCCCCCGCATATTTTAGGGATATTTGCTTACTTTGGGGACTGTCCCCAAAATTTTAGCGCCTTTTCATACATCTAGCGTTTAAGATGAGGACAATTTTTTCTATACACCGCATATTGGGGCGACAATTTTGGGCGTGTCCCTAAAGTATGCGCTGTGCATACATATATATATATATATATATATGTATGCAGAGCGCATACTTTAGGGACACGGTACAATTGTCCCCGAAATATGCGGTGTATCGAACCAATTGTCCTCATATTATACGCTAGATGTATGAAAATGCATGAAAACTTTGCGGACAGCCCCAAAGTAAGCAAATATCCCTTAACTATGCGGGGGAATGAATAAATGATCCTATAGTATGCGATGTTATATATACAGTGGTGTTCAAAACATTTGCAACTGAAATCATGGTTTAGGTAATTATATTTTTTTTTGATCAAAAAGATTTGTGGTATAAGTTTTTGTTTTTTTTATTAAATTCAGTTATAGCATATTATTTTACAAATACAAAAATTATTCATAACTTCTCAAAAAAAAAGTGATTTTAACAAAATAAGTCGCTAGTACAGTGTTCAAAACATTTGCAACTATTAAAGTAATTAACAGGAAATACAAACAATGGTTTTAACGCTCAGTATTTTGTGGCGTAGCCATTATTTTTCTTTTGAACACCTCTTAGGCATTAAGGCAATGAGCTTTTTAATATAATCGTCAGAAATTTCATACCATTGCTTCTCCAACTCGACGAAAAGTTCATCACCATTTCGGAATACTTTATTGCCGATATTCCGTTTTACAATCATCCACATGTTCTCAATCGGTTTGAGATCGGGAGATTGAGCCGGCCACGACATGATATTAAATTCATTTTCCTGCAGCCAAACTTTTACAACCCCCGAATAAGAGTTTTTCTCTAAAAATTATAAACACTATTAATTTTTAAATAACACTAGATTAGTTTCTACCATTTATGGACGGGCGTTATTAGAGATTTTTCCATTTAAATTGTATTATTATTTGTGTCTTATAATTGTCAGATTTTCTCTATATGATAAATTTTTAAAAACCTGCGGCTGTAATACTCACCCCTGCGCTCTTCTTATATTACAAACGTAGCAATACCAAATCATGACAAACACAAATATTCTATTATTAGATTTTTGTTTATTTTTCTAATCTCCTCCGTCACTATTTGACAACGTTACCAGATTCTGTTAATACATTTGACGATATTTCATCACAATAACATTCAACAAATAGTTAAACATCAAAAAAATACTAAATAATTTGTTAAAATGACAGACATTTTTCGTTGGTTGTATATTGATCACCCATTCATCAATTCAACATGGTATTTAGTTTAGTTCCACCGCTATTTTTGGTTCAGTGTAGCTATCAGTATAGTTAAGCAGTATTACCTAATCTGAATTAGCTGTTGGACCAAAAACTGATGGCACCTTCTTTCAAAGGGCCCATTGATTTTCAGAATCTTTGCATAAAAAAAGTGGTCACCAAACTCACCAAACCGAATATACACAGAAAAAAATAAAAACGGGTTTCAATTAAAAAATTTATTGAATCAATTAATATTTTAATTGATGTTGCACCTATCACGGCAATGATACTATCAATTAAACATTTTATTAAAATTAAGAAGAAAAAAACGTTATAAATAACTTCTACAAAAAAAACTATGATGCTCACAAAAAAAGTGTGTGATCTATACGTTGGTATGTGTGTTTTTTTGCAATGCTGAGTCTGTTTGTGTGTGTGCTTGTTTTGTTTGTTAACTTCAAATATAATTGGTATTTTATACTGAACATTTTCTATTTATGCATACATTGTATGAAAAAATAATATGATAATTGCGTCTAAAATAAAATATGTATTTATATATTTAAAAGTCAATAAATATATTTATTGATTCAATTTAATATTTGTTTAGAAACAAATTAAATTCAAATCAAATCTTTAATTAGATATTTTAGGTTGATAATTTTTTTGTGTAGGTTTTTACAACTCTTTGGTAGCATAATCGAACCTATTCTGATAAGTCGGTGTTTTTTTTTTTCAAAGTCTTAATTTGTTGCTTACTGTAGTTAATTATAAAACTAAGGGGTTTTCAAAAAACCTTTAACGACCACATTGAACGAAAACTTTCAACTTTGAGCGCCTATATCTCGGTTCCACTTTTAAACTCTAAACTTTATATATGTTAACTTTTTCATTACGTCAATCTAATAAATTTTATTTTCCAAGTTGTGCTCAGTAAAGCTTTTTAATCAATTACGTTGATTTTTTTTCGCATTTTCATTATTTTATTTTATTTGTTTTGTTTTGTTTTTCTTTTGTTTTTTTTTCAAAGTTTTCTGTTTTTGCAATTTTATTGTTAAAATATATTTCACATTCAATACTTTTCTAATATAATAAACAAGATTGAACTTTGTCGTTTGCTTGTTGATATTAGTTTTGTTTCTTTTTCTTTATATCATTTTTAATTCAACATAAAACCATTAACGTTTCATGTAGATTAAATAAAAAAAAACAGGAACAATATGCGTAAGAACTTGAAAGTAACAACGACAGCAGCAAAAACAACAAGAAAACTAAAGCAACTGTAACAACTGTTGCTGGTGATGCTATTGCTACGTAAATAGGGTAATTTACTCAATAGTCGGCACTTAGTAAGATGATATTGGGGTGAAAATCCAATAGGATTAAAAAGATGTTACAAAAACCTTCAAAAGTTCTTTGTTTTAAAAAACCAAAAACCGGTATAATAAATTTATTGACAATTCGTACAATCTTACCTTACCTTATTTTTTATAAATGAAAAAACATTGTTTAATTTTTTTTTGTTTTTTTTTTGCCGAATTTCAGATTAATAGTGTTTTCTTTTCCACTGAAAAGTCAGAACTGGTTCCGAATTGAAAAAAAAAATATTTCCATAAAAAAGTCTATTGATATACACTCTAATTAATTTCTGTTGAAATTTACCCAACTTATAGTAGGAAACTGTACTCCTACTATAAGTTGAGAGTAAGTTTGTAAACACAAAGTTGGTAAATTTACAATGGAAGTGCGTAAAATTTTGATAAAATTTATAAATAAATGAGTAATTTTACCAAATTTTCGTGTAAAAAAACATGATAGATAGATAGATGATAGATAGAGTTTCTTTATTTTTTCTTTCAAAAATTTAACAATAAATCTTACACTAGGTATAAATAAATAAATTATTAAAAAAAAAAAAATTAAGAAATTTTTAATAAAGAAATATACAGCTTGGTTTTTAAAAAACCGTCAGCCGGAAAATTGAGTTTGATTAATTTTTTGTTTTTATAAGTTAGAAATTGAATTCAGCTACTAACATTTTTCTATAGTTTAAAGCTATTTTAAGATAATTAAAAAGGTTAGACCAATTAGCATCTTTAACACAATTTAAAATATTTATTATTTGTCCATCAGACAATCTTATGCTGCGAAAAAAGCGAAGACGAATCTCATTTAGAACTGGACATATACCCAAAAAGTGTTGCATTGTTTCTATTTCTCTTAGATTACACATAGAACAAAGTCGGCTATCCACTAATTGGTAGGAGTTGCCATTTAGCCACAACACATCACCTCTAGCTTTTAAAATTAAAGAAATTTGACTTTGTGTATACAACATATTACAATACGTAGCACCTTTGGAAAAGTCTAACAACCTATAGAATCTAGTCTGGCTTTGTTGTGCACTTGTGACATATTCGAGGTGAGCCTGATTTTTCATCTGTTCTAACAACATGCAGCTAGCACTTTTCCATTGATTTTTACTGTGATTGATGTAGGCATTTTCTACATTATACTGTGTCATCCGGTTTTTAAGATCCTCGTACCAATAAGTATTTTTCTCGATTACTTTTAAAGAAAGTTGGTGTGGTAATCTACCATTTCCATAATCAAAAACTGTTTTCAATAAATATTTTAGATGCAAAGCATATGTGTAAAAGTGTCCATCTTCTAGACCTGTTTCCAATGCAAGTACATAATTCGGTGTGTTTTCTGGGAGTTTGAGAATTCTTTTTATGAAAAATCTGTGCAGTTTATCTACGTCCGCAAAACAATAGTAACCCCATATTTGAGATCCGTAGGACTGGATGGACCGGCATACTGCCAAGAACATTTTCCATTTAGCCTTTAGAGATACTTCACGTTTTCCAATAAAGTTACTCCATGTAACATTTAAACAAGTTTTAGCTGCATCGTTTTTTTGGTTAACAAAAATGACATTGTTGGAGTAAGAACCATTCCAAGATATTTATAATCATTAACAATTCGTACAAGTTCACCTTTAAACGTCCAACTTTCGTTTGAGCTTAGTCTTCCACCATGTTTTCTAAACACCATAATTTCCGATTTGGAGAGATTTACCTCCATTGCCCATAAACGACAGTATTTCTCCAATTTGTTAATCATTTTTTGTAAAACTAACACTTCGTCGGCAAGCAAAACTATATCGTCTGCATACAATAAGACTCTACCGTTAATTTCATCAATAAACAAACCACCTTCTAGATAATCGTGTAGATCATTTAGGTACAAAGCGAACATAAGAGGTGACAACAAGCAACCTTGTTTAACTCCAGAGTATGTTACAAAATTATCAGACAGCTCTGTGCCTGTCCAGACCGATGAGTTTGTATTTTGGTATACTCTTTCTATAAAATTTACAGTTTTTGTGGACAAACCGATTTGCCTTAGCTTGTAAATTAACAAATTTCTGGGAACACGGTCAAACGCAGCACTAAAATCAACAAAAAATGCGTATACTTTCTTCTTTTCATTGAATTTAAGGTTAACTATTGTAGCAAGATTGTATATATTATCAAAAGTTGAAAAGCCTTTCCGAAAACCAGCTTGGTAATCATTTAAAATATTTTGTCTGTTGACCCAGTCTGTTATTCTTTCATTGACAGCACCCATCATAATTTTTGCTATACTATTCATTAGCGAGATTCCTCTATAGTTGTTGACTTGATTTAAGTCTCCTTTTTTATGAATAGGAAAAATTATACTTGTTCTGAAACTATCATAGTCTTCAAAACCATTTAATATTTTTGTAAATACCTCTGATAAAGTTCTCAAAAATTTTTCGTTTGCATTTATGTAAAACTCGTAAGGAATACGATCTACCCCAGGAGCCTTATTGGGTTTAGCTTTCTCTAGTTGTTTTCTTATTTCTGTTAGCGTAAAGTTGCTATCTAGATATTCACCTGAGATAAAATTGGGCGCATATGATATTTCTTCAACTCTTGTTATAGGATTTAGCAAGGTTTTAAAATATTCTCTAAGAATGTCAGCATTAATTTTACACCCAATGTAGTTTTCCTGTTGTCTAATTTCCTTTGCTAGTGACCACCATTAAGCAATCAGAGACTAAATCCAACTTACGTTCCAGCTCTTCAAAGTATTCTTTCTTCTTTATTTTGCATAGAGGTTGGTACTCGTTTCTTTTATCAATATATAATTGCTTATCGTGTAATGACTTCGAGTTTCTGAAATCATTCAAACGTTCCATTGATTCATCTCTAGCTTTTTTGCAGTACTTATCAAACCATTTATTTTTAAATTGACAAACATTTTTGGAACTTGTGGGCTGACTATAAGATTTCAAAATTAAATTATTAAGGTCAATTATATTTATATTTGGTTTATGCTCTAAATCAATCTTTAAATTTGACTCTAACTTTTGCTGGTACCTTTCCTTATTACACTCTTTCTATTTAAGCTTGGGTAGAAGATTAATTTTTTCAAAAGAATTATTTGAACTATTTATTTCCAAACTCAATATAATTGGCAGATGGTCTGACCATATCTTATTTTCCACCTTAAAACTTTTTACATATCTCAGAATATCAATTGAAACTGCAGATATATCATTTGCCGAACATGCATTATTGTTAACATAAGTATAACTTCCTTCTTCGTCACCAACAGTTATACCATTTGTGATCACCAAACCATAATTTTTACAAAATTCTAAATACTTTTTACCATTTGCATTTATCTTAGTTTTATCCATAGATTTTCTTGACTCCAAGCCAGAGAGAAATGTTAAATATACTATTTCTTCTAAATTCTGTTGTTCTTCTCCCAATCGTACATTTACGTCACCTATTGTTATAGGATTAACTAGGTCATGCTCAAACAGATTTTTTATTTGCTGAAATTCTTGATTCCAATTTGCACCTCTTATATATGCTGGGATAATTTCAAACTCTAAATCTTTTGCTTGAATCTTTATTGTAAAAACATCATCATAACTTTTAAAAATGTGCTTTACACCACGTTCTGCCAGATCTTTACGGACACCACAGACACTACCGCTTATACCTCTACCAAATCGACTGATTCTTGTTGCTGATTTCCAAACGGTGCTAAAATTTTTGAAGTTGTGATCAAATTTATAAAAATTTTTGCGTTTCTAACAAAATAAAGATTTCACTTTGTTCGATATATTCAAAGAAACCTTGTTGAAGATGCTTACTCTCTAAACCATTTACATTGTATGCAATTATGCTTAAATTAATTTTATTTTTTTATATTTTCTACATCTAAGATGACATTTTTTTTTTCTAGTACAATTTTTTTCCTTTTTTACACTAGAAGATTTTAACAGTTTTTTGAATTTAATGATACATTAGCAGATAAATCAAGAGATAATTTAATAGATTTTAATAGGGAATTGTATTCCAAACTAACATTGATAATAGAGTCTTCGTAAATATTTTGCAATACTTCCTCACCTTCACTTTGGCCACACATCAGAATTTTATTCTTATTCCAAATGAAAAATTTTCCATCCACAACTAGCCTATCGCTGTTTACAGAAATCTTCTTGCTTTTATCTACCTTTAATATCTCCTTTTTCAGCTGCACCATTACTTTTTTATTCTGAAGTCGTTCTTTGGATAGATCACGTTCCACTGAAATAGATGATCCTTTAAGATTTTTTGAGTTGCTTAAAATTTCAGACACCATTCTGGAGGACTTTAACTCTACAAGTACTGTCATTTTTTTATCCTTTTCATAAATTTTTGTAGCATATTCAATTTCTATTTCTCTTTGTATCTTTAAGTTTACTTTGCACAATTTCTTTATAGCCCCATAAACAGACCGTTGACTGGGGAGACCCCGGATTATTAATTTTTTTCTGGCTAAATCCTCTTCCATTCGTCTCATTCTGTTCTGGTCTAATTCTTTACTCTCTCTAAGCTGTTGCATTTCTTCTTTTAAATTTTTGTTTTCACTTGTCAATCTGTTGATTTCAGATTTCATCTCATTTATGTCTTCTTTAACCTCTAAAAGATCGCTCTTTGTTGGTAAATTCTTTAGTTTTTCATCTAATAGATTTGACATCGTGTTTATAAGTTCAATAGTGGACATGTTTCCAACTTGTGAACTTGTTTCTGGTGATGTTTCACCAAACCTCCTTTTCGCATTTTGCGTTAATATGCCCACTGTGTTGATTACTTGTTGATTGCTATCTTCCTGATGATTTTGCATAACTTCGCTTATATGTTACTCTATAGATTATAAACTTGGCAGCACTGTTAAAAAACACCAGTATTTTGACAGAAAGAGACCAGCTGATTTATGTTGTTTATTCTTTGTCTGCAGTTTGAGTAATTTTCACAAAATTCACTTTCCAATAAAATAATATCAATTAAAAAGAAATTAAAAGATTTTAACAATTTACAATCCGATTTATAGAGCAAAAAGCAAACTTGTGAAAGAAAATACAACCAACACAACTGGAGATGCGCCTCGCCTTGGTAGCCAAACACTTTTCGGGTATGAAATTGAAATCTTTACTAAGATTTATTCTAAACAAAAGGGAGCCGTCTTAAACACGTCTAGAGTCCAACCAACCAAACTTACTATATGATTTACGTGCAATTATACGTATAAAATGCGTAAAAATACATATTTATAAGCGTAAAAACCCCCTAAAAATGCGTATCTTTACCTTCCGGTAAAAAAGAATAACAGCTCAAAAAATTTTTCAAATAAAACAAAAAATTTATTTTTAGAAAGAGTTTTATTAATGTGTTATATAATAATAAATTTAATAATAAATATATGTATATAAGTTCTTGTACATATACAGAGCTTCAAAGATTGAATTCTATTTTAAAAAAAATTAAATCGGATTTTTTTAAATCGAATGATTTTTTTTTTCTTCAATCATTGCGAATTCAATAATTGGGAGTTCAATCTATTTTTAACTTAATCGATTTACAATTTGCCGAAATCGGCGAAACTGAAAATTACCGCCAGAATTGAAAAAAATCGCTAAAATCGAAAAAAATAATCGTTAAAATGAAAAAAAATCCCAAAAATTTAAAACAATCTCCAAAATTGAAAAAAACGCCAAAAATGTAAAAATTACTTAAATTAAAAAAATCGAAAAATTTTAAAAAAATCGCCAAAATTAAAATAAATTACTAAAATTTGCCAAAATTAAAAAATCGCCAAAAATAAAAATATCGACAAAAATTTCTAAAAGTAAAAACATTGCCAAAATGAAAAAACTTCAAAATTCAAAAACGGCAAAAGTAAAAAATCGCGAAAATTTAAAAAAAAAATCACCATAATTGACAAAAAATTGATCAAATTGGAAAAATTTGCCCGTGTCTTTTATTTATCTCTGTTAGTTTTTGAAACATAGGCGATGTTTCAAATAAATACTCTTTTTTATCTGCGATGCTCACTTTTCGAGAAAAACGCGATTTAAGAATCCAGCCAATCAAATCGAACTTTAGGATCGTTGTAGGGGTAATGGGGTTGAGTTTTGAACAATGGTGCAGCAATTTTTCCCCCAGCTCCATTAGTTTTCGTAATATGTACCTTTTAAAAATTGGCTTAATAAAAAACGTCCATAACTCAAAAAATAAAAAAGCAACTGGACAAATGTTTGCACAGGTTTTCAAAACTCAACCACAATACCGGCCTGATTGGCTAGGTTCCTATATCGCGTTTTTCTCAAACACAAAACATCGCAAAGCAAAAAGAGAATTTATTTGGAACATCGCCTGTGTTTCGAAAACTAATAAAGATTCATTTACAGCTATTTTAAGTTTCTCGTCAATATTTTTCGTTTTTCAATTTAAGCTTTCTTTCCAAATTGAAAATTTGTTTAATTTTTGGCGATTTTTTTTGCAAATTTTTTATTTTTAACTTCGAAATTTTTTTCATTTTAGCTATTTTTCTAATTTTTGGCGATTTTTTTAATTTTTGCCGATTTTCTTTTAGTTTTAGGGATTTTTCTAATTTTTTGCGACTTTTTTAAATTTTAGCGATTTTTTCATTTTTGGCGATTATCTTTAAATTTTAGCGTTTTTTTTCAAATTTGGAGATTTTTTTTTAATTTCAGCGATTTTTTTTTATTAATTTAACGTTTTTTTTTTCATTTTCGGTGATTTTTTTTTATCTTAAAGATTTTCTCAATTTTAGCGATTTTTGCCGATTTTTTCAATTTTGGCAATTTTTTTCAATATTGGCGATATTTTTAAATCGATTGAGTTAAAACCGACTGAATAAATCGAATGAAGAATTTTATTCTTTAAAGCTCTGTACATATATTATATTTTGAAAATATTTTTCCACAATTAGGCTGCAAACACTTGGAAATAAACTATAAACTGAACACTATCACAAATACTACAGTTATACATTTTTTTTCATTAAAATTCTCAATAAATTAAATTTTTTAGATTTTTTTGGCTTTTTTCAATTTGTTTAATTTTTTTTCAATTTAAAAATGTCAAAATATTTATTACTATTATAAGTTAGTATATTAACAAACTTTGTGCGTAAACATTTTATTTAACAAAATAATACTACTTTTAGGCATAATGTGTTTAATTGTAAACACATAATTGGTAAAAATACTGTAAGTGGGTATTATTGTATATAAAAGTGTGCGCAAAATAGTTTAAAGCATTTTTATGTATAAATTTACCGAATTAGCGTAATAATACATGAAACTTTACTCGTTTTATAGTAGTCAAATTACAATCATTTTTAGAGTGTAGTCAAACATCTCGCAGTTTTCAGATTCAGCTAAATGACACACGAGGACAAAATTTTAACTTTTAAAAATTAATAAGGTTTTTTACAGCTTTTGGACGTTCTCTCATGGAATGGACGATATAGAATTGGTGGTCATAATTCTATATCGTCCATTCTATGAGAGAAAACTGTAATTTTTTCACCTTTGTTAAAATTTGGCATACGTCTACTCTAGGATATATGTTACTCACTACGGGCTTTAGTTCCTTAAAATTTTGTAAACTCGCGTTGTTGTTCCCTCTTTTAATTTTATAAAAAATCAAAAATAAAAAATGCTAACAAAAAAGCAAACTTTGATGAGCCATAAAGAGCCAAAGAAGATTAATTATTTCAAAGATTTATTCTTATTTTTTATTTTATTAATTAATAATCATATAATTACAAATTATATACTTTTACTCTAACCGAGCACTAGCTACTATGGCTTTCGGCGCGTTGTAGCGAAAACAGACCAGTGCCTCTGGTGGGAATCGAACCCACGACCCCCGCACTGATAAGCCAGCACGCTACCAACTAGCCTACCGGGGCGCACACGATCAAAGATTTAAAAAGCATATAAAATATGGAAGTATCTAATTTATAATTTGTAATAAAAAAATTACCACCTTATTGCGAAAATGCATTCATAATGCAAATTCAATTTTTGATTGTTTTTTGTAACAAAGAGTTTTGGCCCCAAAAAAGCCGAAGTTGTTTTTTATTCCAAAAATAATAAATTTCTTAAAAATTACAACGGTCCAAAAACAACGGTTTAAAAAATGTATTTGTATTACACAGTGCAGCATTTTTAAGGTCATCGTTTGGTTCCTCCTTCATACCCGTTTTTTTTTGAAGTGTATATCGAAACTAAAAAAAATCCGCAAAGGACTTGGCCAGATTACATCGAAATTTTCTTTTTTTGGACACCCTAAGTTTTTGCACCCAAACATGATTTTTTTAAAAAAGGAAAATTTTTATGGAATCCATATATCATAAACCGTTCGGAATTTTGTTTTTGTCTTTGGCAAAGTTGTAGATCCAAACCAAAGCAAAAAAATTCTCATATGGACCGACCCAAAAAAATTGCATCCACTGCATCAAAATTGCAAAAAATTGGGAAAAAATGCTATTTTTGTATGATTTTTTCATGATTTTGTCCTGAAATGGCTTAAATACTGGGAATTTAAGAAATCTTTCTTCAGCTAAATTATAGCTAACAACAATATAAACAACTCTCTAGTACATGTCATCTTAATACGAACATTCCTTAACCCTAGAAAGCACATCTTTTTGCTCACACTTATTTTGCATAGCCAATGTTTGTCGTTTCGACAAAGAAAGACTATATAGGTTAATGCCGTTTTTGTTGTTACTTGTTTTCAAATTTACTATTTAAACATTTTATTGTTGTAATGCTGATATGTTTTTGAAAAAATTAATATATTTATTTTATTAATAAAAAGTAATTATTTTATAACACAATTAACAATTTCATAATTTTTTTTTTATTTTTTGTTTAAGTTTTTTTTGTTTATTTATACAAATGCAAAACATGTGTATTATTAACTGCCGATGATTTTATTCTGCTACGATTTTACCCGAAAAAAGTATAGTAACTTCTGGTCAAATGAGAAACACAATTACTTTCTTATCACGCTCTCATTTACCGAATTTTTGTTAATAAAAACGCTTTTTGGTAAGATGGAGTCAAAGCGGGTTCGCGAGGTAACGTTTGTCGAACAGAACTAAAATAAGAAAATATATAATTTTAACAGAATAAATAAATAACATAACATTGCTACTCACGCCTGTTAAGGTTTAAATATTTTTGGTGGTGGTTCAAGGTCATGATCTGACTCTGCACTACTACAAGAAGAAAGAGGATCCAAAGGCACATCTCTAAATCCAGTGTCTCCTGGGTCTTCCATATCACCATCCTCACACAGGCACACCTTGTGGCTCCACCAACAAACCTCTGCAAGCATTGCGTCCAGCTTCTTGCCTTTGAATCTTTTTTCCATTGGCATTGTGACCTGGTGGAATCGCTCCCCTTGCTCATCTGATTCGGTGGGCAATTGTTTTAAAAAAACATCAATATGATGATGCAAAAAATGCAATTTCAGCGTCATCGATACATTTATATTTTCAAAATATTGCAGCATTGTTGCCACTAATTTCTTTGCTTTATCTAGCTCTGCTCGATCCTTTCCTAAAACATTCTGAATTACAGCTTTGAGAGCGTCCCATGCGTTTCGGAGATTAAAATTTACATTTGTAAGCACAGCTGTAAATGTATCGTTTTTCATTAACTTCCTGATATCTGGGCCGTTCAGGACACCTGTTCAATGTAAACAAATTTATTACAAACGATTAAGATAGGTATAGATAAAGCGGGACCCGCGAAATCAGATATAAAAATAATTAAAATTACATAATTACCAGCTTTAATTTTTGCATCGCTGAGTTTCGGAAATATAGTTTTCAAGCAATCAAAAACTTCATCACTACTTCCAACAGCAGTTTTGATGAACTTTGAAGCGATTCCTAGTTTTATGTGGAGCGGCGGAAGTAATATATCACTAGTCTCCCTTATGAACACTTCATTTTTCAGTTTAAGTTGTTTTACGTTTTCGGCATCTCTTGCACTCCAGTTTGTGCGCTTATACTGATTGCCCGGGTATCGTGAGTCCCAATCGCAAATAAAGCAAAAGAAGCTAGGGAAGCCACCTTTTGAAATTATTCCTGAAAGAAGAGCACTTGAGAAAGGATACTACTAAATACAAATAGAAAATAGTACCTTGCATTATGTTCACGACTTTTAAATCGCAACAAATTTTCCATTTGTGCTCCTCATATTTGATTTTCTCCAATATATTACCTAAAGTTTCATAGCATTCCTTCATATTAGTGCCATATGCTAATGGAATTGAAGGCTTGTTGTTAGTTTTATGGAGCAGCACAGCTTTTAAACTTGATACTGAGCCATCAATAAACAATCGCCAGTCATCAGCAGCATACGCCATTCCCAACCGATTCACTAATCCTTCGATGTCAATGCAGTGGGTAAACGTGTTCGCTGCATCGACGGTGTAAAATGTTTGGAACTCTGTTTGACGGCTCCGGTATGATGAGGCACTAACGGTATGCTCTGTAAGCTTTCGGCGCTTCAAAAATGAGGCTAGAAATTCTGGATTCCGCTGTGATAAGCCCATCTTAGCCACAACATAGTCCATTTCGTTTTGTACGAGCGGTTTTGGTTTATCGTCGTCAATATCAGGCTCATAATCGGCATCTTGGAAATCTGGTTGATTTGTGAAAGTCGTAGTGGATGACCGTGTGGACATAACATCCGGACTCGGAGGCTTAGGTGGTTTGACACCATCAGGCATTGACACCGGGACTATGCCTGTATAAGCGGCCACATATGTTTTGCATTTTAACATATGTTTATTTAACTTAGGGGAGTAATTGATACATGAGTAACACCGGGATTTGTCGTGTGAATTTGGGTCTTTTATCCACACCATTGGCTTCATGAAACTTAAATTTCTACCTCGTCGATGATACCAATCCAAAAGGCGGAAGTAACAAGTGCCACACACTGTATTTGGAGTGTAATCTTCACCGCTGGGATCAACCTCATCGAAATAAGATGCATAGGCTAGCTTAAATTCCGGAGTAGACCTTTTCCTTTGCACACTTGTAGGCACCATATGACCACAAACTAAACAAAAATAATCAATGTTTGGACACCGGCTATTTTCCATATTGCGCAATAGTTGAATTGTAAAATTTTGCACAAAACACGGATATAATTAGACTTTTCACTTTCGAATACACTTGTTGAATGACAATGAAACGATACTTGAACTGTTATTTATACTGCGTGCTAGTCTGATTGTCAAGTGTGTTTTATCTTCGTGTTGCACTTTGTAGGTAGAACTGGGTTTTTACAACACCCTTTTTTAAAAACTTCTTAAAAAATGTTTCTGAGTGGGTGTAATTGTCAAGTGTATTTTATCTTCGTGTTGCACTTTGCAGGTAGAACTGGGTTTTTACAACACCCTTTTTAAAAACTTCTTAAAAAATGTTTCTGAGTGGGTGTGATTGTCATGTGTGTTTTATCTTCGTGTTGCGGTTTTTAGGTGGAACTGGGTTTTTACAACACCTCATCTTCCTAAACAGGATTTTAAAATTGGATTTTAAAGTTTGGCTATTTCCATATTATCATAAAAAAATAGCATTTTTTCCCAATTTTTTGCAATTTTGATGCAGTGGATGCAATTTTTTTGGGTCGGTCCATATGAGAATTTTTTTGCTTTGGTTTGGATCTACAACTTTGACAAAGACATAAAAACAAAATTCCGAACGGTTTATGATATATGGATTCCATAAAAATTTTCCTTTTTTAAAAAAATCATGTTTGGGTGCAAAAACTTAGGGTGTCCAAAAAAAAAAAATTTCGATGTAATCTGGCCAAGTCCTTTGCGGATTTTTTTTAGTTTCGATATGCTCTTCAAAAAAAACCGGGTACGAAAGAGGAACCAATTTATGTGTTGCACTGTGTTATGAATGCATTTTCGAGAAAAAAATTGTTGTCTTTCAATTACAAATCGTGAAGTAGACAATTGAAGCTTTCATATGCTTTTCAAATATTTGAAAATATGATTTTTCAATATTCAGTACTTTAAAATATATTTGATTTGTTTAAAACAGAAAAATTGCAGTAAAAATTAGCAAAAACTGAAAACGGTAGTGAGACAACAATATGCGTGAAAAACATAAAGGAATTCAAATTACCACTTTTTAGATTTTGGTAGATCTAGCATGGAATGGACGATATATTTCAGGTACGCTGATTTCAACGATGTACTTTATTTTCCCATTACTTGTACAGCTTTTCCGCGAAATTGCTTTAAAATTTGGCGCCTTTACATGCAGTTTTTTAAATACACTCATAGAAAATAGTCAACTTTGAAAGTTTTAAACTAGTTTTTAGTTCAAATTGAGATGTTAGTTAAAAATTTTGCGATTTTTACAAAATTTTTAACTATTTTTTTTTTTGCTGAATTTACCAAAGTCTAAATCAAAACCAGCAGACGTCGTTGTAATGCGATATTTTGTTATATTGGGTCAGCATAAAATAAACAAGTGGAGTGAGCACGTCGTAAAAATATTTAAAAATAAGGTTTTATAATGAACTAATTAAAAATAACACTGTAAAAACTATTCAATAGTTTTTTAAAAAAAGGAAAAGTAGACATTTCCCTTTGAATTGAAGGACTATAATAGGTGGTTTTTGTGTTTATGTAATAATTTATAATTTTTAAAAAATTAATAAAATTAGTTTAAAAATATTATTCTTTTAACAATCAATTTTTACTTATTTTTGTGTTATCCTATTTTTTTCTATTACGCTTCAGTCTTTGACATACAGCATTCCGATGTACATACAAAATGAGCAAATTAAGTTAAAGATAGATACAGCTCTACAATTGAAGGTGTTATTGTAATAACTTGATAAGCCACATTTAAGTTTTTGCTGGTTTTTGCCTTTATAGTTTTGATTTAATATAGAAATTAGAACTTTTGAAGGACTTTTGTACTCTTGACACTTGTTATAAATGTGTAAGCTAGACTGTTATAAAATATTCATCAAAATATGACTACAAACGAGCTAAAACCAGCAATAAAAAAATGTGGCTTATCAGGTTTCTGCAATAAGCCCTTCAATTTATGTATCTTATAAATATAGAGCTGTATTTTAGTTGTCTTATTATTTGTAATACAAATTTTCACGATTTATGGCACTTAGTTTTCACGCAAACAACTAAAAGTTTAACTAAAATTTAGTAAATTTTACAGTTTGTTTGCTGTTTTTATTTTATTAACAATTAACAAAGTAATTCTTCTGACTTAACGGCTTTTTTAGTATAATTTTTCTTATAATTTTACATACTTATTTGTATGAGTGTGCTTAGGTTTTTTTACAATACAATCAATATGTCCTCTATCTGTGTAAATGTAATACCAAATAAGGTACACTCAAAAAAATAAGTTAGTAGAGAAGTTAGTAAAACCTAGTTAGCACATTTTTTTCAAAAATTGTGTTTTCAGCTAAAATTTTAGTTACACTTATTCAGTACTTAACTTTAAGTTATACTTATTCAGCACTTAACTGAAATAATGTTTTACTAACACTTTACTAATTTAGTTTGCTAAAAAAAATTGTGCATTAATAGTGTGAACTACAACCAGGTTTAAAGAAGATATGTTTAAAGATATAGTACCTACTACGAGTAAAATGAAGCAAAAAAGTACAAGCCATATAAATAAATCTACCATGCAACAATTCTGTATCTGTTTTTCATACATAAAAATTAATTTTGGCATAAAACAACTTCAATTGTGTTGTCGTCGGCATATGAATGTAATTGTCTGTTAATCAAATAAAAGACAATGTAAAATATTTAAATTTAATAAATGTGTATTTGTAAACAAAATGTTTAGAGAGATTACCAATGCAGTGTTGTCAAGCTGTAAACACATGTAGACATGTGTTTCCTTTTTCTTATTGCAAAAATAAGAATATTTCATATTTTTTTTTGTTTTTGCGTTTCGTTTCTAGACTTATCTACGGCATTTGCCTTCCTTTGAAATATGGCATTATTTAGGCAACCATTAACGTAAGTAGTTGAAATATAATTTTGTTTATGTTAAATATAATTATTTTTATTTTTATTGTAAACTATTTTTAAAACAATCACAAACATATGTTTATTATTTTCAGCAAATAAATTAACTAAAGTAAAATTTTTCTACAAATTTTTAATTTTTACAAATTAAAAATCAGCTCGCTGATTTTCAGCAAAATACTTTGTTAAAATGAGCAATTTTTTTGCAAGCAGCGTTCTGACTAATATTTTGCTGACTCAGCAAAAGTTTTTGCTGACTTTACTAACTTTTTTTTTTGAGTGTACATACTTGATTCAGAAAACTTTAAATTAAACCCGCTGATTAATGGTATTTCTTGTTTTTCTCAATTTTTTAAGTTTTACCAAACTTTTCAGCTAAACTTGCAGTTGAGCTTGACAAATGGTCAACAGAATGAGCATTGTTCAGCTAGAAAATAATTAAATGCGCGCTTTGTCAAGAATTTTATATCGCAGCAAAGCTTTCCGATATAACCCCAAATTTAGGTATGCTATGTGAATATCTTTGAAAAGAATATGGACAAAACATCAGATAAAAATATTTATATTTGCAAAAGTTTTTCTAACTAAAATCATTAAGTACAAATTTGTGACAAATGACTTTTGCAAATGCAATTATTTTTTGGGTGAAAAATTCGACATATACTATTCAAAAGCATTCTCATAACATAATTAAAGTTGAACCTTGAAAAACTGTACCAGACATTAAAAAATAAAGTAAGCCATTGAAATCAGTGTGTCCGAAATATATAAAATTGATCGTCACAATCTCATTAGTTTTTTTGTTATCCTGCAGTATTGTTATAAATAATGTAAGAAAATTAACGTGTGGTTAACAAATTCTCCTAATTTTTGAAAATAGTGTGAAAATTGTTTTATTTTTAATTCGTGTCATATATGATAACAAACAGTTTTAAGAGTCGGCACCTCAATGCCGACCCTTGTAAATTGATAAAAATTATTGTTTCCAATGATCGGCACCTCAATGCCGATAAAATTTGATAAATTTATCATGTCGGCACCCATTAAAATGAGAAAAACTAAATGTTTTTACTGCATCGTCCTCATTCAGAACAATATTTTAAGTAATATTTACCTTTACAAACTTCCATGGTTAAAATAAAACGTATATTAACAGGGTCACTTACATTTTTAAATTATCCTATTCAATACAAATATCACTTAAAAAATAAGGCTCCCACAAGAGTTGAAAACGTTGTTAGAGTAAAAATATAAAAACGACGACAAAATTCTTATCTCATTTCCATATAATCATTACAAAGACAATAACGAATATAGTGTTAATGCAAACTTGATCTTTTCTAAATACTAAATTACCGTTATTGTTATTTATTCGCGTTTAAAGTAAATACATGACGACTACTGGGGGTGCCGAACTTAAGCTACTTTACCCTATATGTTCTCGTCGTTTGTAAAAAGAGAAAGAGCTCAATATTTAAATCCCTGCCATAAAGTAAGTGTATATGGATGGTATGGTTTTCAATTAGTATGAGAGTCATTCCATGTCAAACCGAACGACTTGTTACACCACGATTTTTGTTTGCTTTCAAATTTGCCAGATGTTTTTTTTTTTTTTTTTTTTTTGAAAAAACTACAAACATCAAATTATTTTAAAGTACTTAGGGCCATTATTACAACTAAAGTTCGGATGTTATCTGACAGATTATTAGTTTTTCGTTATTATAAGTATACTTTAAGCTAAAAGTGACCGATAAGCTAAAGGGAACATATTGTTGCCTTTAACTTTAAACGTAAGGTTTATGTGTTTAAAGTTCCCACATTTTCTGCTCTATAAAGAAGAAGAAGAAAATACAGAATTTTACAACCGAATTTCACAAATTATTGTTTGTTTGTAAACAAATAAATAAAAGAACGTTGCACTACGTATTTTTATAAACCAATTCATAAACCAATAATCGGTTTTTAGTTTGGTGCTGCCACATTATCAAAAATATTAATTTTATTTTATTGGGAAGTTGTAATAACGAAAAACATTATAGCTCACTTTATTCCTCACTTTAGCTAAAGTTACTTTTTACTAACATTTACTTTAAAGGCAAGTTGTAATAACGGCCCTTATTTGTGTTTGAAAATTCAAAAAACATGTCAAGTGTCCATATTTAAATTGATGCATTTTAAAAACTAGTAAGCTGATTTTAAAAATTACCAAATATATATTTGGTAATCTTTTAATTTTTTTTTGTTAATATTTGCTTTAATTTTTTACACCTTTTAACCCCACCTAAAAATAAAAATAGTATATCGGCCTACTTCAAAAATTTCGACACCTGTTGAAACTGACTTTAGATGCCTCTTATTTTTAAAGATTTTGTAAATTGAGAGGAAATATGGACAGGGTTAGGTTGACTATATTATGCCATAAAGTGCAAAGTTTCATGTTGAAAAATCTTCACAAAAGTCGAAAAATTTAAAAAACGTACTTGGAACTAACTAAGATTTTTTTTTATCTAAACAGAAACTCTAATGAAAATGAAAATTATTCAAGTTTGAGGCCATACTCTATATTTCTTTATTAGAATATTGTCTTAACAAATAATCTATAGAGTTTATGTTTTCAAATTTATTAATTGACCACTTTCAGGAATGTATTGAATTCGGGAATTTTCTAGGTTCCCATCATCAGAACACATTTTGAACGAGATAACAATCCCATGCAAACATCAAGCATTCGTATAAACTAGTTTTCTCACTAAATAAGAACTAATATACAAGGTGGCGCAAAAGTAATCCTCCTATCAGAAAATGCTATAAATTTTGCGATTGGCCCCTAATGTCAGTTCTGTTTTGACATTTGTGTAGTAAACACATGCGAAATACACGTTAATAAACAATGTTACGCTTTACTGCTCCAGAACGCGGAATATTGGTGACTATTTATTTGACCAATAATCGGTCGGTGACTTTGGCACAACGTGAATTTCGTCGCAGATTTCCTGGCCGTCCAACGCCTACTGGTGAAACACTGCGACGTTTAGCCGCTCACCTCGAAAAGACTGGCACAACACGAGATGCTGCCAGAGTAGCCGTTCTGCAGAGAATATTGCTGCTGTAGCCGAGGATGTCATGGAAGCGCCGTCGACATCGACCAGACGACGTGCCACGCAAATTTGTATCAGTCGACGGTCTTTACAGCGAATTTTGGTACAAGATTTGAAGCTGTTTCCGTACAAAGTCCAGACGGTGCATCAGCTGTTAGCTGCTGACCGCCAATCGCGTGTAACATACGCTCAAGCCATCCTTAATCACCACCAAGAGGAAGATGATTTTTCATCAAAAATAATCATGAGTGATGAGGCCCATTTCCATCTTAGCGGGTACGTTAATAAGCAAAATTTACGCTTCTGGGGCACTGAAAATCCGCGCGTAACCCACGAAGAGCCATTACACCTGCTCAAAGTCACTGTATGGTGAGCTGTTTTCGCTGGAGGAGTCATCGGACCTTTTTTCTTCGAAGACGTCGCGGGCCAAACGGTTACTGTGAATGGTGAGCGCTACAGAGCAATGATCAACGAGTTCTTTTTGCCGCAACTTGATGAATTGGGATTGGAAAACATGTGGTTCCAACAGAAAGGTGCAACGGCACACACTGCTCGTGCCACAACCGATATGCTGAAGGATGCATTTCCCGGGCGCCTAATCTCCCGTTTTGGCGATTTGCACTGGCCATCAAGATCGCCTAATTTGACCGCTCCAGACTTCTTTTTGTGGGGCTTTTTGAAGTCGCGGATTTATGTCAACAAGCCTCAGACTCTTGCAGTTCTTAAAGACAATATCCGTCAAGAATGTGAGGACCTAACGCCGGAAGTTTTGACCAAAGTGATGGAAAATGCCATAAAGAGGGCTCAAATGACAATCATCTGTAGCGGCGGCCATTTACATGACATCATATTCTCGACTTGATGTAAAAAAAATTAAAATAACAAATAAAAATAATCCACAAGAAGAATCAAAGTTTTTAATTTTTTTTTTAAATTACAGCCAAAAAACATCGGAAGGTTATTTTTGCGCCACCTTGTATAAGCTCAAAGTTAATGGTATTTTGTGTGCAAGGTCTACCTTTGGCAGATACTCAACACACGTTTTTTGTTTTATTTTTCTCTTTTTTATTTGTACACTTGTTTTGTTTAAAAACAAAATGTACAGGGGGGGGGGGGGGGGGGTCAAGACCGTACTTTGTCTTTTAGACAAGTTGATATAATTTTTATTAAAAATAAAAATTATGTTTTTTGGACCTTTAATTGTGCAATGAAAATGAAATGTATTCAAGATCGAGGCCATACTTTATACGTCTTTATTATGATATTGTCCTAACAAATAATCATAGAGTATGGCCTCGAACTTGAATAATTTTCATTTTCATTGCACAATTAAAGGTCGAAAAAACATAATTTTTATTTTTAATAAAAATTACATTAAACTTGCAAAAACTCTAATATTAATATTTTTAATATGCTTGGAACTTAAAAATAACATCTTTTTTGATCCGTTAAAGATAAATAATTATCGCCAACGTATTTAGTATTCTTAAACATCAACACAGAACATCGGCTAACATCCACCTCAATGTGTTGAAAATTTTTGAAGTTTCCCATATTTTCAAATATTTTTTAACAATTAAAGTTAGAAAATTAAAAATTGTTGTAGGATTGTTTTATTTAAAATTCTTAAAAAACCAGATCACATCACCGTCCCCATCTGAAAATGTTAATGTTTATTTAGTAGAAGTGTGTGTGGACGCTGATATATTAGTTTTATTTGTAGGTGTGGTCGAAAGTGTTAAAAGATACAAGTAAAAGTTAAAAACTAAAAAAAGTGTAGTGTACAATACCATTCAAATAAGACACCAACAATTAATATCTGCCAAATAGCTTTTAAATGAATTAGAATATCCACATGGAGGAAGATGTATTTTTTTTTAAAAAATTTTAAACACAAATAACTTCTTCAAATAATTTTTTTTTTTTTTTGTTTTTGGAATTTTTAAACACAAATAACAATCTTAAATAACAACTTTTATTTTTTCCAAAAATACGTGTCAAATATTTCTTAAATACACTTCGGTTTACTTATTTAAAGGCACTAAAAATTCCATATTCAGCAGCCTGTATCTTTTGCAATTTTTAACCGATTGCAGAACCATAAAATGAAAATGGAAGCTAGACATCTTGAGATATAAAAAACATCCTGGCAGCAGCAGTTTCTTACCTAAAGATCTTTTTTTTGAGCAATTTATCAAAAAAAGTTAAAAAATTTGCTATTTTTTTTTTTGGTTCACTTGGATAAAGGCATTTTAATTAAATTTAATGAAGAACGGTTTTTCTTGTTTTTTAATTAATTTTACTTTATTAAAGAGTTTTTAGTAATGGGTACAAGCACCTTTGTTTTTAATAACTTCAAATATACGGGTTTTCATTGACAGATAAAGCAAATTAATGTAAACCAACGAAATTTGAATCCAAGCATCCTTAATGGCCTGAATTAGTGACTCCTTGTCATCGAATTGTCTTCCTCCTTCATAGACTTTACGAGATAACCAACCCCAGACATTTTCAATAATGTTTAGATCAGGAGAATAGGGTGGCCAATCAAGAATATTTACATTCTTTCTTGAAATGAACTCCTTAACTACTCTCGCGTTATGTATAGGAGCATTATCCTGCTGCAATATCCAATATATGGGACCAAATAGTTCACTGAACTTCAGAAAATCCGATTCCAATAACGTTTTATAGCTTGCACCAGTCATTTTTGCACTTTGAAATTCAAGATCGATGGTGCCATAGTACGTAATAGCACCCCACACCATAACGCCGTCCCCTCGGCTGTGATGTCGGTTCAAAAATCGCTTTTCTTTCCGCAGATCATGGAAATAATAGTTGTAGCCATCTTTTCATCCGTAAATATTACGGTTCTCCAGTCATTTACATGACCTCTTTGCTGCACATCCCATACCATGTAGTCTCTTGCGAATTGAAGCCGCTTTTCCTTACGCGGAGCATTAAGTGGCGGCTTTTTTTTTAATTTCAGTTATTTTAGATACTCACAGCTTTTTATTACTCTGCGTACTGTTGACTTGCTCGCTTTCACTCCAGCTTGAGCTCTTATTTTTGACAAGGATAAGGCAGAATTAGATGCATTTCCTATGATTTTTCTTTTCTCATACGCAGATAAAGACAATGAAACCCTTCCTTTAAATTTTGTTCCATACCTTTCGGGGTCCTTAATGTAATTGTCAACAACTGTTGGGCTTCGTCCAATTTTTTGAGCTATTGCGCGGTTAGAATAACCTTCAGAACGGAAAACATCGATTTCAATTTTTTCCGATAAATTTAAAATTTTTTATCTTGCCATTTTGACTTGTAAAATTATTAATATGCAATAAATTGTAATAAACAAATGCTCCCTACGAAAAATCATCGCTTACTTTAAAAATTATAAATAAATAATAAAGTGCCTTTATTCAAGTGAATCAAAAAAAAATAGCACAGTTTTGGACTTTTTTTAATAAATTGCTCAAAAAAAAGTTGTAAAGGTAAAAAACCACTATTGGCACAATTTTTTTATATCTAAAGGTGTCTAGCTTCCAATTCTATTTTATAGTACTACAATCAGTTAAAAATTGGAAAAGATACAGGATGATGAACACAGAATTTTTAACGCCTTTAAATAAGTGAACCGGAGTGTAAGAATACTTCCGCCAATTTTCAAATCACCAAAAATCGTGACGTAAAACTGTGTTCGGTTTGACACGGAATGACTCATGTAGTAAGTGTATAGTGTAGAAATTTGTATTAGTTCATTTAATAAAAACATAAAACAAGAAACCCGAATGAAAAGCAAATACGTTTATTTTTTTTTTTCTTATACTTTTCAAAATAATATTAACTGAATGAAATTCAGTTGGTATGAAATGAATGAATACCAAATGGAAAATTGAATAAACTTTATAAAATAAAACGTAAAACAACAAAAAACAAGCGTAATTCTTTAGAAATAAGTTGAAACAGCAAAATGACACTTCTTTACATACTTACAGCTCACCAACACACATACACATAATGCTACTTTGATATACATACACACAAAGAAATAAAGTGCCAACCAATTTGAAATGTGTATATTATTGGAAACAACTTATAAATTCAGTTAATACAACGATATTTCCATTACATTTCGGAATATTTTAGGTGTTGCAATAAAAATTTAGTTGAATTAACCGAACTTTGTTATGAAAACTAATGAAAAGTTATGCCAACCGTCTGAAATTCGTAATAACCGAATTTGAGCCCTAGCAACCAAACTTCAGTTGGCAAATTACTAATTTTTTTTTCTGTGTGTAAAATATACCCCAGTATTTTTGTTTATTACAAGTGACAGTTGTTAAGTGGTAGTGGCAGTTTCACATTAAGTTGTGGTTGTGATAAGTTAAAAGTCATTTTATTCATAAAAGGGATTTACATTTAAATTGAAAGTTTTTGATTTTTTATAAGATTTAAGACAATTTAATATACTATTCAATATAAGATAAGGGTATGGGTTAACCAAACGATGTAGAACATTTCATATTTTTAAAAGAACAAATAAAAGCTTTAAATTAAACTTTTCTGAATACTTTTTGAATGCTCCTAACCACGTTACTTATAGAATTTCGTAACAAAAACATTATTTACGTAAATTATTTCGCTACAGAAAGACTTAAAATGTATTGTGTGATTTTTCGTAAAACAATTGAACATAACATTATATGACATAAAACGTCGCAAAGTTTCATAATGCACAGTGGGACATAAAAAAAATTTTTGGAAATAGTTATGCAACTTGCCACTTGTCCGCTTGCTATTTGGAACATTTAAAAAAAAAAAAAAAATTAAGAGGCCTACAAAAAACTTGCATGGATTACACACCTCAACAAGCTTCCTTGATTTGAATGCCGATATGTAATTTATAAAGTATCTGATGCCGTAATTACAAGCACTGCATTAAAAATTTTCCAACAAGTTACATTTTTGAGAAAACCGCTATTAAAGTTGTTATTTTGGCGCTTTTTTAAGCCTTTTATTATGCGATATACGTTTTCATATCATTAAAAATAAAGATAAGTATTTATAATTCACTTTACACTTGAAGATACTGCAATGACATATTCTGTTAAAATAGCACCTTGCACCAGAGTTAACCATCATATACACCGAGTTGTACATACTATTTTCATCATATATAGATATAGCGAATGCCATTTACAAAAAAATATAAGAAAATATTTAAAATATTTAATATATTTAAGGAAAAAGACGATGAATAAAATTCAAAAATCCCCAATAAAATATATCAAAAATTTGCTCCCTGGCAACTCTTCCCTAACTACGTGAATAGCAAAACTACCGTATGTACAAAAAATACATCATAGTTGCGCCAACTCACAAAATGTGGGAAATAGTGGAAATTAGATTACATATGATTTTCTAACAATTGTGAATTGTTGTGGTGTTTGTCTTAGCTATCTTCTGCAATTACAATTAAATGTAAAATCGACCCCGTGTAATTGAAACTGGTTTTAAGCCACAGCAAAAATCGACCTTACTTATATCAATTGGTTAGAGCCTATGTCTAAGTGTAGTGCGAAGTGCATGTGGCAAAGAAAGCAGGTTCAAGCCACGGTCAGGATTGCATTTAATAAAAAATAAACATTTCATATAGATGCAATCAAACAATAAAAACCATAACAAATAATTACAGTATTGTCAAAAAGGATTACTGATGAAGGTTGTGTTACCAGAAACTGCGCAGTCTAATTCAATAAAAAAAAAATTTACAATGTAGTTATGATTTTTAGAAAAGCATGCTTAATCTTCTCTACCACGCCTATCTCAAACAATTGAAAAATATGTGCATATTAATTATAGTATTAATTGCGCACTGTCTCAAAAGACGATGAATAAAATTCAAAAATCCCCAATAAAAGAATTATAGTTTCGTACAATTTTAAAGATAACTTATATTTTGAATACAATTTCAACAAAATTGATGCAATCATTTTAACGTTTTTCGCCGACATTTAAAATGGAAAGTTCAAAGTTTATATCTTGACGGTAAAATAAATTTAGGCTTGGCAATTTTTTTCTATAAAACACAAATTTTAGAAGTTTGTTAACTTAATATCAAGAACCCAAAATAATTATTATCATATTTCAGAACTACTTAAAAGTTAAATTATAATTATTAATAAGCAAAGTAAATATTTTTTTTTTGTAAATAAGTTTGATATAATTTTTATTAAAAATAAAAGTTATGTTTTTTTCGACCTTGCATATAAACAAGTTTTCAATATATTTTTTGATCAATGGTTATAATCTTTAACTTCAAGCTCATATGTATATTAGTTCTCATGTAGTGAGTAAACTAGTTCATATGAATGTTTGATGTTTGGCATGGGATTGTTACCGCTTTCAAAACGTGTTCTGATGATGGGAACCTAGATAATTCCCGAAATAGATCTATCAACACATTCCTGAAAGGGTCAAATAATAAATTTGAAAACAAAAAACTCTATAGATTATTTGTTAGGACAATATCCTAATGAAGAAATATAGAGTATGGCCTCGAACTTGAATAATTTTCATTTTCATTGCACAATTAAAGGTCCAAAAAAACATAATTTTTATTTTTAATAAAAATTATATCAAACTTGTATAAAAGACAAAGTACCGTCGAGTTTACTTCCCCTGTTTTGTTTACAAACTAAACAAAATATAAAAAGGAGAGAAAAACAAAAAAGTGTATTGAATATCCACCAGAGGTGGACCTAGCACATAAACAAGTTTTGAATTTATTTTTTGATCAATGGTTTTATTTTTAATAAAAATTATAACAAACTTGTAAAAAAGGCAAAGTACCGCCTAGTTTACTTCCCCTGTTTTGTTTACAAACTAAACAAAATATAAAAAGGAGAGTAAAACAAAAAACGTGTATTGAATATCCACCAGAGGTAGATCTTGCACATCAAACAAGTTTTCAATTTATTGTTTGATCAATGGTTATAATCTTTAACTTTAAACTCATATGTATATTAGTTCTCATGTAGTGAGTAAACTAGTTCATATGAATGTTTGATGTTTGGCATGGGATTGTTACCGCTTTCAAAACGTGTTCTGATGATGGGAACCTAGAAAATTCCCGAAATAGATCTATCAACACATTCCTGAAAGGTCAAATAATAAATTTAAAAACAAAAAAACTCTATAGATTATTTGTTAGGACAATATCCGAATGAAGAAATATAGAGTATGGCCTCGAACTTGAATAATTTTCATTGTCATTGCACAATTAAAGGTCCAAAAAAAACATAATTTTTATTTTTAATAAAAATTATATCAAACTTGTATAAAAGACAAAGTACCGTCAAGTTTACTTCCCCTGTTTTGTTTACAAACTAAACAAAATATAAAAAGGAGAGAAAAACAAAAAAGTGTATTGAATATCCACCAGAGGTGACCCTTGCACATAAACAAGTTTTCAATTTATTTTTTGATCAATGGTTTTATTTTTAATAAAAATTATATCAAACTTGTATAAAAGACAAAGTACCGTCGAGTTTACTTCCCTGTTTTGTTTACAAACTAAACAAAACATAAAAAGGAGAGAAAAACAAAAAACTGTCTTGAATATCCACCAGAGGTGGACCTTGCACATAAACAAGTTTTCAATTTATTTTTTGATCAATGGTTATAATCTTTAACTTCAAGCTCATATGTATATTAGTTCTCATGTAGTGAGTAAATTAGTTCATATGAATGTTTGATGTTTGGCATGGGATTGTTACCGCTTTCAAAACGTGTTCTGATGATGGGAACCTGGAAAATTCCCGAAATAGATCTATCAACACATTCCTGAAAGGGTCAAATAATAAATTTAAAAACAAAAAAACTCTATAGATTATTTGTTAGGACAATATCCTAATGAAGAAATATAGAGTATGGCCTCGAACTTGAATAATTTTCATTTTCATTTTCATTATTTTTTTTTTTTTTTATTAATTAATAATCATATACTTACAAATTATATACTATTACCCTAACCAAGCACTAGCTACTATGGCCCTCGGCGCGTTGTAGCGAAAACAGGCCAGTGCCTCTGGTCGGAATCGAACCCACGACCACCGCACTGATAATCCAGCACGCTACCAACTAACCTACCGGGGCGCACCAAAAATATGAAATAAATTGTGCTACGTGGTAATTGTTCCTTAAGGAAACGTTTTAACACTTCCAAGCATGTCATAGACAATTGTTCTTAAGCTGCTTTGTTCAACCACTATCATTTTGAATTTTTTCACTCTTGAATATTTACAATAATGCGTATAATATAAGATTGTATTGACCTACATTTTGAAAAAAAAAGACATGACTACTTAGCAATAATACTCGTATAGTTGTATTTTGTCCATTAACATAGTTAGCATAGGTTATTCACTCTATTCAAGTTACTTCACAAGATCTTGAAAAAAAACAGCTGCCATAAGGGCGTAACGAATTTGTTGGCTGCACTTACCAATATTGCTTATAATTATATTACTCAGTGTTAAGAACAAAGAATTCAGTTACAGTTTTGGTTTTTATCAGTTGCGATTACAGAAGTTGTTACATAGGTCAATAGTTGTTAAAAATAGGATTTTGTTTCAGTTATAATTTTCAATTTTATGTTATCAACGCACAATGGAACTTATATCACTGATGTTATAATTATATTGTGCTGATGAAATCGGGGTAAATATGGTGATTATTGTGATATCCAACTGATTTCTTTCTGTGTGTGCCAGCAATACAAGACCTTGCTACGATTGAAATTAAAATTGGCACAAATATTACTGATTCTTTTTTGAGAACAATAACCAATTTTTTAAACATTGTAAATTGTGATTTTCCTTGCAACTATTTTGTAAAAAAAAAATCTTTTATGTTATTAACAAAATTTAAAAAAAGCGTAACAATCGGATGTTTTTCCAATGATTTATAGCGCTTTTATGAATATATATGTATGGCTGCTATACAAGTCCTTGCTGCGATCAAAATAAAAATTGGCGCAAACAATATCTAGTTTATTTCTAGAACAATCAACTATTTTTACAACATATTAAAGAGAATTGTAGCTTTTATTCAAAACTAATGATTCAGGATTTCTAAAAATTATGTTATCTTCTAGTTTTGACAAAAGAAACCAGCGTACCAAAAAAAAAAAATCCTAAATTTGTATATTCTTTATGTGGGGACAAACAAAGCACTGATGGCGCTTGTTAGGAAAATATCCTAGCCACGTGTTAGATTGCTAAGAAGACAAGAATGGAGCAAAACTGATGATTAATAGGTTTTTATTAAAACTCTGTCTTTTCTAAAACTTCGGCTTCTGATGAGTTCTTTAAAAAGATTTGCTTTATTTTTGTAAATATACGAAGGGTGAAAGCTCATTATAAATAAATACAAATAAATAATTTCGATGTATATAAAAACAAAAAACAAAGAAAACTGTATTAATATTAAAATTTATGATCGCCATTTTGGTTCCACCGTTTTGAGCTTTAAATTTCTAATATCAGATTTGTGCTAACCAACCGTGAAGAATTCAATACTAAAAATTTCAATAAAAAATTGTAATTTCAAAATATTTAAATCGTCATATTGAATACGCTATTTCGAATTTTAAATTTTCGATTCCTGATTCTGAATCAAAAGCAATTGATTAAAATTGAATATATTCAAATTTTAAAAATTATGCTCAACATATTGGATACGCCATTTTCAACTTTTTAATTCTAATTCCAAATTCGTGACCACCATAGGATACTTTTTATCTATCATATATCCCTATCTATCATATTCTAGTTTTGGCCAAAATTCAGGCTTGCTGACCCACTGTGGACACCTTCGAGTAGATTGAGCAGTGAAAGTGTACTTTTTGTTCGTTTGAACTCATATAAAAAGGAAAATATTAAAAATAGCTTTAACAAATTTATACTTTTTGGAAAGGTACATTCCTAAGAATATTCCTACATTGAAAATAGTTTGTAGTTAAAATTAACTGAAAATGTAATTTATCATAAATGATAAAGCACTTAAAACTCGGTCTACTTACTTTTCATTTAAATCAAATGTTTCTTGTTAATTATTTTTATATATCGTTTAAATAACAAACAGATCTGTGGAAAGAAAATAATACTAAGTTAAAAATAAATGTTCAAATTCTAACTACAGACCAGTAAAAATTAAAAGTTATATTTAGTTATTTAAAATTATTTCAGTTTTTTGTTTTGGTTCGTTTTTTTTTTTTTTTTAATGTATACACCACACACATTTGTGTAAACTTTTTCAATTTTTGTAATTTGAATTGAAATAATTTTACATATAATAAAACTATTTTAATAAATGAACAAGCACGAATTTTATGAATTTAAAAAAAAAAATAGCTGTAACGGAAACAAATAAACTACAATATTCCGTGTTTGTGCTTAAATTTTTATGATACTTTTAATAAATGAAAAAAATAAATTAAAAAAAAATAAATCGGTAAATTATACACAGAAAGAAAAGTTTTGCTATTTGCCAACTGAAATTCGGTTACTACGACTCACATTCAGTTATTATGAATTTCAGTCGGTTGGAAAACCTGAATATTAGTATTCAAAACAACTCAACTGAATTTTAGTGGTTAGACCCATAATATTCAGAGATCTAATATAAATATCGTTGTACTAACTGAAGTTGTTACCATTAATCAACACTTTTCAATTCGGTTGGCACTTTTTTTCTCTGTGTGTAGTAAATTATTTTGAACAATTGAACATTTCATGCGAATAAGGGCGAATAGACCTCTTTTTCGCAAACACGTTTTTTTGCATAAATGCATTTTATTAGCAGAGCCCTACAATCCTATGCAGAAATTTTGGGCAAATTTTGACTTTTAAGGCTAAAAAAATGACTTTGAAAGTGCAATAATTCGTATATTTTTATATTTTTGTTTAAATTTGGAGTTAACTAACGCACAATTTTGATTAAATACAACACAAAAACATTCAAAAATTTTACTTTAGGTAACAATGTGTTAAAAGAACATTACGAGGAACAAACCACACTTATTATATTGGCAAAAATTTTACCGTTCTTGAGTTATAAGACTTTAAAGTGTGGAAATCTAAAAGGGCGAATATCCATCCTTAAAAAATATTATATAAAAATTATTTAGCTGCGAGTTTAAAATTGATATTAGCTAAAATTTTAAATTGTACACAAAAAAAAAAAACAATCTTAGCACATACAAACAAATTAACCAGATTTGCGAAAAAAAAAATCTTCAGTGTTACCGCGTAATTAAGATCATATAACCACGAATACATGGTCTGAACATATTTTAACCGTCTTTTGAATTATTTTATTTCGGAAAGACCTCCCTTGTTAGTTATTATCTTTGAGATACATAGATTTTGAAAACCAAAAATTTTAGGAACAGTTAAAAAGGAATAAGTAACACATAAGGCTTTAACAGATTAGTCTGGACAAACTATTTTGTTGGTATTTTATTGTGAGAATTTAGAAAATCCATCAATAAAGTTCAGTTTTTTTTAAATGTTATAATGCAAATAAGGGTTAATATTATAATTCTTAAAAATTAATTTTGTGTCATTTAGTGTTAATACTGCATCCAATGTCAGGAACAAAAAAAACAAAAATTTTTTCATGTCCTTTTATGTTACGTCGTAATATGCAGTCAGTATTATAATTCCTGAAAATGTATTTAGTGTCATAAAGAATTACTACTGCATCAAATGGCAGGGATATTAAAACAAAATTAACAAAAACAATTTTTTTCCATGTCCTTGCAATCCTTAAAAAGTATATCCTTGAAGTCCTTAAAGTGTTACAAACAAATACCAACCATAGTTCGTCAAGGTTTGAAAGTCTCATGAAAACATAGTCAATATCTGCTGCAAAATAACACATTTTTATTCAAATTTCAATACATTTTTTTGGATATTCGCCCTTTTTCCATTTAAGCAAAAATTGAAGTCCAATTTTTGGCAAGTTCTCTTTCGAATACCTTACTAAAATTTTGTACATAGGTAGATGTGACTTAAATCTTTAAGCTAATACCAAAAAGTTGACAAAAATATTATTTTTTAAGCGTTTCTACAAATGGTCTATTCGTCTTTAGTCGCATGAACTGTTCAATTTTATAAAATAGTTGAAAAAAATATTTATGTAAAATATAAATGCATGTTCCTTTGCTTTTAAATGAACTGAAAACTTTTTTATTAAACTACAAACAGTAAACTACATACTATTCTGAGTGCAACAAATCTCGCCTCACTCGGATAAACATTGGTCCTGGTTCAATTACTACTCGAAAAAACTCAATCATTTCACAAAAAAATTCGTATCTCTAATATTTACCATTTTACACGAGTTCAAACACTATGGGGAATGAGGAGCCAATTTTCCTAAAAGTGAGTGGTTAAAGAAGAACTTATCACAGGACTGGTATAATTTAATACTGAAGTGGGTTAAGCAGTGTCAATTGTCCTAAACTTACCAAGCCTGTGACTGGTAAAGGGAGGATATACCACTTAACCAGAATGCTTATTAACAAGTAAAAGCCAGTTGACCAGAATTTTACCCATTGGAAGCTGTTTAGTTTTCGTTTATTTTATACGACATGGCCCTTTTGCGACAGTCTTGTGGTCCTTTTTTTTTATTTATCCAATACTCAGGGGATGCCCCATACTCATGCAGTGCATTGTATTAGACTAGAGTGACACTATGCACCGCGACCAGAAGTTGGTATTTTGTGTTGAAGCGCATTGTATTGATCAGGAAAAAAGGGTATGGGAAGGACGAAAGAGGGAGTAGTGTTTGTGGATATTTGATTTAAATTTTTTTAAATTGTAAGTAACAGGGAAGAAGCGGGAAGATTGTTCCACATGCGGGAAGTTTGTTCCACATACGAATCGTTTGACTAAAAAAACTAATTTTCTCTGTAATGAGATGTGCTCTACTAGATAAGCGAGTATTACGAATAAAAACTCGGGCTCGTGTAATAAGTTCACTTATCTCAGATGAGCATCTCCCATGGTAATATCGATTTTTATAAAAGTATCACACAACCCACATTCCGTCTTTGGTTAGTCCTGTGACATGCCACTATGTGGTTTAAAGCAGGACAAATGACCCCCTCCTATGACAAGCCAATGTTAAAGTTGCAAGTTGTCTACATTGAGCAGAGGGCTGGTCTCTGGCACGAAGTGACTGATCCTGTAGCACATGCAGAACCGGTCCCATTCACCATAGGGAACGAACAAAAAGTGCACTTTCACTATTCGAGGTACTTGAGGAGTATTCCGAACATGCCAACTACTCGACTTTGGGGTTCCATGGAGTATAGTTGTTATGACAGTTGTTAAGTGGTAGATCCCAATCTTTGAATGGTTCTCTTAAAATTTTAACAACAAGACACAGTAAAGTATCAAAAAAAAATAAATTATTATTAAAAAAAAAATAAGTATTTGGTCCCTACTACCACAATATCTCAAGCACCCTACATATAAAGTATGATATTTAATTACTCTTCATAAACTCCGTTATAAGTAATATCCCGTTAGAAGTAAAATCCGGTAAATCGAGGTATAGGAATAATTTATAAATTACATAAGAATACCTGTTAATATTTCCACCATTTCAAAGAAAAAAAAATTAAAGACTTTTTAATTTTTTTTTTTTTTTTTTCTTAAATAAGCATCTGATATGCATTTTCGTTAGTCTCAAACAGTCTTTATAAGTTAAAAAAAAAAACAATTTTCCATGGTAAGAGACTAATATAGTAACATACTTTTTTTAAGCTAATAAAAAATGTTTTTAGTTTATTTTTTCTTCATAAACAAAGACATATACCTAAATGTTGTCATACAAAGTTTTCTTTTAAACGTGAAAAAAATGTATTTTCTTTATGCAACAACTTTTATTTTTTCACCAATTTTGCTCTATTTCCTTTTTTTCTTTTTTTTACCCACTAAAGTTGGCTTAAAGTTGTTGAGATTGTATGAAAGTGCATTTACACAAATTGAATTAACTAAACACGACACAAATATTTTTGTCACTTCTTGTATAATACTACTTTATGTTGTTCATTTCTCTTTTTTTTGGTATATATTATTCTGATTTTATTTTTTTTTTTTTTACAAGCAGTTAAAGGTTTCCGCCGGAACTAGCAGTAAGGGATATGTATGTTAAGAGCTGGCTATGTTTTTAGTTGTTGTTGCTGTTGTTATTGTGGGAAGGATGTTTATTTCTTATTTCTTTTTATAAATACTGCCTGTTACAGTCGCGATTTTTTTATGATAGTATTTTTTGTTGTTGAGATTTTTTATAACTGCCACTTGTCACAGTGAAAAAAAAAAAAATTATAAAACAGCAAAGATGAAAAAAAGTTACAGAAAAAAATACTTAAGCTCTTTTAGAACAGCAACATGGCATATAGAAATAATCATATAAAAGCCTGACATTTTATGAAAAGTCACAATAGCAAAAGCATGCTTTTGTAACTATTCCTTTTATACTTTTATACCAAGATAACTTTGTAATGGACATATTAAGTTAAAGAAAGAGAAATAGTATAAAAGTAATAGCACTAAATAGCATATTTTATTTTAAATTGAATTGATTTATAGCAATCAACAAAATTTAACTCAATAAGTCTGAATGTAGGGTGCGTATGAGTTATATTTTATTCAATTAATATCGATCATACGTAAGTACAAATAATTTCTTTTGAATTATAACCAAAAAATATAATATTTTTGCGCACTGAATGTGATATATTTAAAAATGCTTTTATGAATTAGATTTTTAATTTTATTTTTTATTTTTGAGGTTTTTACCGGAAGCAGTTTGAATGCATAACAACCAATTACTTTACAGATGATGACAATTTAAAAACAAGCATAGAGCCGACCCAGTCAGAAGAAGACAAACGGAGCACCGCAGGCAAGGCACTTTAGCAAGTGGTACAGGTGCTGGCAACAAATGCTTTCTCAATCCCAAAATGATAACTTCAGTAGACAAAAGGTCAGCCTGTTCAAAAAGTGTCGGACAAGCACTAGGGAAAGTTAATTTCCAAAGTTGGCAACATGTTTCTAAAACCATGAAATATGTGGTCTAAAATTTGTTTTCCAAAATAAAATTAAAAAAAAGTTCGTGTACAATTTTTTGCTCCCGCCGGGACTCGAATACTGGCCTCCAGATTGTAAGCCAACAGCGCTAACTACTGACCTAACGAGACATATAATACTTGCTAGCTTAAACCGTAAGTAAATAAGTAAATTAGAGTTGGCTGGCCAAATACGTTAACACTGGTATAAGGTTTGTTGGAAACAACTTGCCAAAGACAGACCACGTTCTTAGCTTACTTCCACTTTACATCTTCCTTTTAAATAAACCAAAACAAGTGTAAACATAAAAAGCACAATAAAAACAAAAAGCGTGTATTGTATATCTACCAAAGGTAGAGCTTGCCCAAAACGAAAAAGTTTTCAATTTTTTATTGATCAGTGGTGGTAATCTTTAATTCCAAGCTCATACATTTGTTCTCATTTAGTGGAATAACTAGTTTATATGAATATTTGAGGTTTGCAACTTTTGATACCTTTTCTCTTTTACAGTCAAATTTTACAAATTTCTTTATGTTAATCCAAAAAACTGCCGCTTCAGCGAGTCAATAGGTGACTTAAAAAATGTGACATTGAGGGAGAAACTTCCCCCATAAAAGTTTTCAAAAGCCCAGGCTTAGCATATGAGAACTTTAAAATTAATATGAAAAGACTTTTTCTCTTTTCACCCGATTTAAACCATGCTTTTATTTTAGATTTCGAAAATTCTCTTATAAATGGAACATGTTCCTTTGTTTCTTAATTTAAATTTGATTACTTCAGCAGTTTTAACAGCCGTTCAGAGCCACACTTTTCCACCTTTGAACCTTAAGTTATGTAAAAAAGTATTTTGTCTTTGATTTAACTCTTATACATACACACAGAGTGCCAACTGAATTGAAAAGTGTATACTTATCAACTTACAAATTCAGTAAGTACAAAGATATTTTCATTAGATTTCTTAATATTATGGATGTTGCAACTAAAATTGAGTTGAATTAACTGAACTTTGCTGTGGAAACTAATGTGAAGTTGTGCCAACAGTCTGAAATTCGTAATAGCCGAATTTGAGTCGTAGTAACCCAATTTCAGTTGGCAAATAGCTAAATTTTTCTCTGCGTGTATTTAAAATATTTTTGTTGCTAGACTATTTCACGTTCAAAAAAGTATCGTATATGTGAACTACGTCTATTTCGAAGGAACACACACTCAACATTTCAGCTTTCTATCAAAATGTGTTAGAACGGACCGATCTGGGCTGAGCGATGTTGAGTCAGTCAGTCAGTCAGTAAGTGCGTAAGTAAGTTACGTTCTTCTTACACACAGAGAAAAATTTGGCTATTCGCGAACTAAAATTCGGTTACTACGCTCACATTCGGTTATTACGAATTTAAGTCGGTTGGCACGACTTAGTTTTAACAACAAAGTTCTGCTACTTAGTTAAACAACACCCAAAATATTTAGAAATCTAATGCAAATATTGTTGTGCTAACTGAATGTATAAGTTGTTACCACTAAAATACACTTCTAAATTTGGTTGGCACTTTATTTCTGTGTGTGTATATTAGGGTATAACGATTAGTATGGAAGGAAAAAAATCTTAATGGGCGCTTCGCGTTTCTGATTCTTGGGATTGTACTGAGCAAAAAAGTTCACTAGACCATTCGTCTACAGTGAAAATCGAGCTTCCAGATTTTGACTTTACGGCAAAAAAAGAACTATTTTAAAAATTAACCCCTTAAACTCCACCCACAAATATCTGCTAGAGAATCTTCCAAAGAAGAGATTGATACTAAAATCTTGGATAAGCTCGTCCTACTTCCTGAGATATGTCCATCCCACACATTGTTACTTTCACAAAATACGGCTAAATAATCTGGAAGCTCGATTTTCACCATAGACGTATGGTCTAGTGGACTTTTTTGTTCAGTAAAATCCCAAGAATCAGAAACGCGAAGCGCCCATTAAGATGTTCAAATCGCCACACCCTAGTGTATATCTATATAGACTACCTACAATCAAATTGACTTCTCTTGGGCCGAGGTATAATCGAAAAATATAAAAAAAATATATATAAAAAATAAATAAAAATAAAAGTGCGTTGGTTTTTCGATTTTCCAACAACCAACAATTTCAGTTTGTCTGTGCCATTCGCATTTGAACAGGGCAAAAAGATATTCGCTCTTTACATATTTTTCTTCCGGGAGACGTTTTCTCATTACATGTGACAAGAATGTGATTTGGTAGCAACCTATAATATAAACCGGATTCGTCGGCATTGTAGATTTGGGGAAGAGTCAGCCCGTGCTCATCAACGTA
Organism: Delia radicum; assembly: GCA_021234595.1. Taxonomy (NCBI): domain Eukaryota; kingdom Metazoa; phylum Arthropoda; class Insecta; order Diptera; family Anthomyiidae; genus Delia; species Delia radicum. The sequence continues at coordinate 37,424,425 of CM037854.1, read as the reverse complement.
ATCCTTAAACTCTTTCACAAATGGATCAATAAGATGAGGTTTCGAAGACAATTTCTCGCCCGTAATTTTTAAAAATCTTATTCCATTTCTTTAACCATCTTTCATTGGCATTGAAACCTGAATTGTTTTGCTAAATTTTGGAATACAATTGACTGGCTTTTGATCACAAAATCTCTGCTGATATTGGAACATTTTTGTTCCCTTTGTTTTACAAACCACTTATAAAGCTTTTTTTCTATTCTTGGATACTTAGCTTTCTTTAAAGTGCAACGCTTGCCAGGGCCACTTTCTGTTGCACGTACGAACTTTTTTAATGAACTTTCTTGCTTTATAATGAGGTAAACCGAAGACTTTTGCAACTTGTAATTCACGCAAATTAAATTTATGGAATCTCCCCTTTCCATTTTTTAAAATCTCTACTTTTTGAGAAATCGTTGGCTTTAAAATATGTTGAACTTTTCCCATATTAAGATATGCATTTACACAACAAATGACACGAATAAACTGACAAAATTGAAAATCAATATCATCCAAAAAGGTAAATATACCAAAAGACGGGGATTTCCGTTTTTTGGTTATAGACATTGTAATCAAATTTAAAAAAAAAAAAACAGATAAAAGTCGCGAAAATGGAACCCTTTTTTGTTAAACTGTCGCGATTATAGAACCTGCAATGTTAAAAATTAAGCCGTCGCAATAACCTGGCCGTCGCGATAATGGGTAGTCGCGAATTCCGAGCTTGCACTGTACATCAAAATTTACAAAAATTTAAAAGCACTGATATGCTTAGTGCACAAAATGCCCATAAATTAGTGTAAATTTTATTTAAGTTTAGTTGTTGTTAGATTTTAAAATTTCTCTAATTTAAAGAAATAAAAATCAAACAAATTAAATCGATTGACAACTGCAGTCACTATTTCTGAAACTAAATTAAATTGTCTCATAAAAATTCCAACAATATATCATTTATTTATTAGTTACGGAATTATATAAAACTGTCAGCAGATATATTTACATATATCAACCAACCATCGTCGTTTGGTAAATGTTATATGGAGTACATCGTTGCAATCAACAAACCAAATGACAAGAAGTAAATAGCATACAAATATGTCATGTATGTATCAAATGGTATACGATATAAACTCTGAATGTAATTTACTGTGGAAAATATTCGCACATAGATATAAATGCATAAATGCATTAAGCTACATAACACATGAACAAGAATGCCTATAGGAATGCTATAGGCAAATCCGAACAAGAAAGCAGAATACAAAATGGCCAACTAAGAGACAGACAAAGGGAAATATGTCCTTAATAGTTATTAAATCAGATCGTTTAATCTTTTTATTTATTTTTGATGATTTTATTTATAAATGATAAATTATTTTATAAATTGGATGCTTTAAGAAAATAACGTAGACATTTTTTTTTATTTGAAAGGGAAGAACTATTTAGACTAAATAAAGGGTCCGCCAAATAACTTTTTTTTTTTGAACTCCTGAACCAATTGGACTTTGTATGGCGTCATACCAAGGTCTTTATGCAAAATTCGTCTCAATGATGTCTCCGAAATGTTCAATTGTTGAGAACGACGTTGAATTGATGTTGATGGCGCTTCACGCACACTTTCTGCCACAGCAGCAATATTCTCGGGTGTACGCACTGTTTTTGGCTCTTCACGATGAGGATGCCAGTTTCTTTCACTTTTTCACAAGATAACGAACATATGCACCAAATTCGTTCAGCGGAAGGATAAAACTAATTATCTGTCAAATCAGACATGAGATAAGTGTTGCCATTCACGGAATAAGCACTAGTTGAAAAAAAAACGTTAGATGGCGGACCCTTTACAAGTTCTGATCATGAAATTGTGAAAATGTTAAGGTTTTTTTATTAGAGCTTTCTCAGCTTATATCTTGTATTTGTTTATTTTAGCTTATTTTGTAAATATAATAAGCTAATTTTTGACATTTGTTATTTGAAAATTAAGCTTATTTTAACTATCTTCCTTTATATTATTTTTTTTTTTTTTTTGCTATTTTTTGGTTAGTTAATGGTATATCAAAAAGTATTTTTTATAGCCAGTTTGAACTTTTGTTTGACTCACGAAGTTCCACGGAACATATTTTACACATGTTTTATTTAGTTAGCTGAAATGCAAAACCACGTAACTAACAAAAAAAAACAAAATCGGTGTTTTGATTGGTTATGAAGCATATTAATGAGGTCCATGTCTTCTCCAATTTTTACTGTCATATAATAAAAATTATACATATTATTAGCGAAAATCGAAAGCACGTAACTACAAGTGCAAGTACTACATAAACCAAAAGCACGTAACTACATACTTGTTGCTTGAAAATAGTAACTAACAAATATTTATTTCTATTGAATTTTATTAATTCAGAGTACTACGTTCCCCTCCCCTCATAGTCATATTTTTTCATAACTATAGTGATTATACTTCGAAATTTTGACTTTGATAATTATAATAAATTTGTATCATGTTTTCATTGATTTTTTCTGAAGATCCTACATTCAATATGACTCGTGAAATAGCGTATGATCCCTCTGGAGTCATTTATTTTAAAGTAAATGCAAAAGATGAGTGTAAGGAACTCCCACAAAGAATTGAAAACAAATTAAAAGCGTTTGAACTTTTGAAGTAGCATTTACAAGGAATAAAAATTTCAAGCAAAAAATGGCAACATCTTCAGGACCTTAAACAATTTCTTCCAACCGATTGTCACTTTTATTACAATATTCCATTTAAGAAGTAGTCAAGGTTATATTTTTTCTTTTATTGGTATTGTAGTTATTTTTGTGAATTATCTTTGTTTTTGTAGATCATTTTTTATTTTGATATTTTACAAAAAAAAAAAACAAATATACGAGGGCGGATCAATAAGTCCGTGACTTTTCGAACTTCCCTCATAGTTATAGGAAATGCAACACTGCTCCCAACAAGTACCACCTGTTAATAGAACGTAAAAATTTTTGCAAGTTACGTCATTTACTTTGCGTTTTACAGCTGTTCAAATCATACAACCTCGTGGATTTTTTTAAAAATGGAAAAAAGTGAATTTCGAGTCCTCATTAAACATTATTTTTTTTTTAAAAAAAAAAAACGTCAATCAAACCATGGAAAAGCTTGATAAATACTATGGGGACTCTGCACAATCGATTTCAATGGTAAAAAAAGTGGTTTTACTGACTTTCGTTGCGGTCGCACAAGTACAAATGACGCTGAACGTTCTGGACGGCCAATTGAGTTCAACACACCAGAAAATGTCGAAGAAATTCACGATATGGTGTTGGCCGATCGAAGAGTAAAAGTGCGTGAGATTATTGATGCCATAGTTTTTTGGGATGCATGTGTGATAATCCACATCGATTAACTTCAAGAAGGAAAAACAATAAACGTCGAATATTATGCTAACTTATTGGACCGATTTAGTGAGGATTTAAAAAAAAAACGACCCCATATGGCCAAGAAAAAAGTTCTTTTTCATCAAGATAATACACGGGTGCACACGTGTGCAGTCTCAATGGCAATATTCCATCAATAGAGCTACGAATTGGTACCTCATCCACCATATTCTCCGGATTTAGAACCCAGTGACTATTTCCTAATTCCAAACCTTAAGAAATGGCTCGGTGGAAAGAGATTTAGCTCCAACGATGAAATTATTGATCAAACAAATGCCTTTTTTATGGACCTCGAAAAATCCTATTTTTTGGAAGGGATACAAAAATTGGAGAAACGTTGGACTATGTGTATTGAGCTAAAAGGAGATTATGTTGAAGAATAAATATTTTTTTTTGCAAAAAAAACTGTATTTCATTCAAAAAGTCAAGGACTTGTTGATCCGCCCTCTTATAAATATATAAAGCGATACTTAAATATCAACAGAGCAACTTCTTTTATTCTACATTTTACGAATGCAAAACAAAATTTTCCTTGAAATTTCATTTAGAAAGTTTGAGGTTAAGAAGAAGAATAAACGTTTTTCTCTAAAAATTATAAACACAATTAATTTAAATCAGACTAGACTAGTTTCTGCCTTTTAATCGACAGGCGTCATCAGTGATTTTCCATTTTTAAATTGTATTATTATTTGTGTATTTTGTAATTGTCAGATTGACTCTATTTGATAAAATTTTCAAGAACCTTCGGCTGTAAGAATCAAACCTGCGCTCTTCTTACATTACAACCGTAACAATACCAAGTCACAAGTAACTATACCAAGTATGGCCTCGAATATAATGCGACTAAATTGCAGTTTTCTTTTCTATTAGCTTTTCTGTTATTGTATATTATACTCAGAAGTGAACAACACTAACAATCACAAATATTCAATTTTTAGATTTTTTTCATTGTAGTTACGTGTTTTTGTTGAAGAAAATACGAGTTGAAAAGCACGTGACTAACGTAACTCTTTGAAACTGAAATTGCAGGAAATTGGATTTTTTTTTTTTTTTCAATATATAACATTTTTTGTTTCTCCTGTAAAATAGTAAAAATGTTAGTTACGTGGTTTTGCATTTCTGCTGACGCTTTGTAGTAATGGTTTTAATAAAAAGTTTTGAAATTTAACGGTTCCGTTTTTAGATTTAACGATTCAGTTTTTAAATTTAATGGCTTATTTTTAACTGACCTTTTTTGACCTTTTTTTAAGCGCTTAAAACATTGTTTTTAAAGCTCGTCTTTTGGTTGCCCTAATTATAAAAAAATATTTCCTACATGTCCTTATTCAACATATTATGGTTACTACCCCTTTTATATTTCAATGTGACGCTGTTATTGACATTTTGCTAAATTTGTATCAAGCTGCTGCAGCAAGAAAATATACGACAAATATGTAAAATAGTTTCAATTTACAATAACGCAGTCTATCACATATACATGACGGCATGTAAGCAATAATTTATAAATTCCAGCGCATTGAGTATTAAATTTCTCTATATCATGCTGTTCCTCGAATTGATAATGACACATTTTTCAATGAAGAATGTCAGTTTTGTTCTCATAGTGGTTTATTGCACACCAATAAAAAAAAAATGAAAAAGGGAAAAGTTGGTTATATAATTACAGTTACAAAACAAAATGAATATTATGTTTGACAATGACAAGGATAATTGAAATATATTTGAAATTTTATTACGAAATAATTTTGTCCAACAATCAAACAATTCGTACTTAAGTTGAAAGTGTGAATGAGAATTTTGTATTAGCATTGAAATTTTATATTTATTAATTTTATTAAACACAAATTATTTCACATATCTTTTGTTTTTTCAACAGAACAAACGAAAAAACAAATAAACACATTCAATTTGAATTTAACAAATTTGTTTCTTGTTTATCCTCCTTAGAGTCAATTTTTGGGAGGACGATAAAACTTAGTTTTACTGCTGTTTAGTTAGATTAGTTTAGACTAGAGTGGCACTATGCATCGCGACCAGAAGTTGGTATTTTGTGCTGCCAGCGAATATACCCTATAGGTTCAGGCTCCCTACGAAGCCAACTATCCTACCACGTAAACAGTTCCAAACTTCCGATGGCGTCACTATTCGACCACCAAAATAACGCACCCTCCTATCGGACATTTGCAGAGAACATGCTCTGAGGTCTCGGGCTCCAATTCATAAAACCTGCACTTATCCGTAGAGGATCGTCCCATCTTGTACAATTGATACCTAAGGCCACAGTGTCCCGTGAGGTAACCCGTCACTGTCCTTAGTTCGCCCCTTGTCATAGACAAGAGTTTCCGCGACCTCTCCCCAGAGGGAGATATAAACAGCCTCGCCTGTCGCTGCACAGGCGATCTGGCCCAACAGGTCCCAAACTCCGATTACCTCCATCTTCTGAGCCTCTCTCTGACATACCCATTGGGTATGCCACAGAAGGGTTCAGAACCAATGAATTGTCGACGAGCTCTGCAGTTGGCCAAACAGTCAGCCTGTTCGTTGCCCTCATGCCCCTCAAGGCCGGGTTCCTGGCCATGAGTCAAGGAGTTGTTAAGTCCTAGACGATTTAGAGAGTCGATACATTCCTTAACCAGACCCGCCTGGTTGTCAGATAGAATGTAGATCGTGTCCTCCTCCGTAGACACTCTTCCACACAGATACAGATAGCGAAGACCTCTGCCTGAAAAACGGAGATATATTTGCCCATGGGCAGAGCACGCTGAAATCCGGGTCCGACGACACCCGCCCCCATATCCATGTTCGACTGTTTTGAGCCATCCGTTGTTTAGTAACCTTTGATAAGATATAAACTGCTTTTAAACCTCAGACGGACAAACAATTTTTCAACAAAATATATTCAGTTTTTAATTCAATTGGTGGATAAAAAAAGACACCAATTTTATAAAAATCATTTTTCAAAAATTTCTTATATATTGTTTTTTTTTTTACTTTTACTTACCAGCTGTTTTATTTATGTATAGTTTTCATGCACATCTGTTATGTTTTGACAACTCAAAACTTAGTTTAAACGGCCAATGCTGGCTTGTTAAACTACAATCAAAAACAGCGTTTTAAAACTTCGTTAAAACTATAATTAAGGTTGAACTACATCCCAAAAACTAGTTCTTAATGTTTTTGAAACAAAGGTAAACCACTTAGGTGGAGGAAAAAAATAGCAAGTGAATGTTCGCTAATCTGGGTTATTGGTTAAAATGAGTTATTCGTTTTTTGTTTCGTATTGTTGTTGCTGTCAAAGCTATCAACTGTCATCAAGTTTAATGGCAGCTAAATTTATTGTATATTTATATATTTGTGTGAATGCACACGTTTTTTCAAGTTTTATTTTGTCGTTGCAAAAAAACAAATCATATTCTTGAATATAACATATAACATAATATAATATATTAACAAAAGAGTTTTAAGAAATTTTCCAAAACGGAGTTTAGCAAACGGTAAGAATTTTATGCACACTCAAAAAAAAGTTTTTCAAATATTAAATAATTTGAATTTCAGAGAAAGTATGTCTGAAGCTTAATACCAACAAAACAAAGGAAATACGCATAAATGCAATCGGCAATCACGTAATAGAAAATGTAAACGAGTTCCAATACCTGGGCAGTATGATGGATACACGTGGGGTGCCCTTCTTGATGTCACGACAAGAATACGAAAAGCCAAAGGTGCTCTTGCGCTATTATCGAAAACATGGAGGTCGAGCAAATATATCAAAAAGACCAAATTAAATATATTTTCAGCATGTGTATAATATAATAAGACCGAGATTATTATATGGCTGTGAAACATGGCTGGTAACAGAAGAAATTAAGCGAAAAATGCAAGTGTTTACCAACAGATGCCTTCGTGTAATATTCAGAATGTTTTGGCCCAACACAACTTCTCCAACTACTCGCCATAGCAAATATGACTGATATAAACTGCGAAATCCGAAGAAGAAAACTCGGCTGGATAGGGCACACACTTAGAAGAGAAGACGATAATATATGCCAATGAGCCCTAACGTACAACCCTCAAGGTGCAAGAAAACGAGGAAGACCGTGCAACTCTTAGCGTCGCTCAACATTGAGTGAAATTAATAACCTGCCTGCCTGATAAATAGTTTATTAGAACTAAGAAGTTTTGCAAATAGACGCTCCAGATGGAGATTTCTTATTGATAGCCTATGGCCAAAATGAGGTAGCTCTAAAATATTTTAGCGCATGGCTTATTATTATTAAGTAATTTGAACTAAATTTCAAAAAATTCGGAAATTATTCGGCTCCAAAGAAAATTTAACTCAAAACAAGTATGCAGTTTTCTTTAAAGCAAGTAAGCACCACTTACTTCAATTAAGTAAATGTGTGTTAAAATTCAGTAAGTTTTGTCTTAAATTTTGTAAAATTTTTCTGAAATTTAGTATATTTTATACTTAAATTAAATATAAATTTTGCTTTAATCTACTAAAACTATCTTACAATCAATATAATTTCTCTTAAATTTTAAGACACTTGAACTTGTGGTAATCCAAAATTAACTTATTTTTAGTTCATAAGTTATACTCACATTAAGTGGCTATATTTGAAAATATTATATGTTTATATGTTTATTTTTTATAATAATAATTCGTAATTCTCAAAAGGTATTAACTTACAAAAATATAAGTAAATTAGTTTAGACGCCTATTATTAAGAATTCAATTTCATTTATCTTTTTAGTTAATATTAACGAAAATAATTATAACATTATATTCATTAATACAAATGTTTTTAATGAGAAATTTATTACTTACCGTGTATTGAATAAAACTAGTTTTAATCACAACAAAACTTGACCTGACGATAGATAGATAGATCAGAGGGCTAAAGCGCTCTGTCTAACGTGTAGTGCGAGTGCATGTGGCATTAGAAATCAGTTTATCTATACCACGGTCAGTGATTGCACAGAAAAATTTCATATAGACGCAATCGAACAAATAAAAACATGACAAATATTACATTATTCAAAAAATTCAAAAAACAGGGTCACTGACGAAGGTTCAATAAGAGAAACTGTGTAGTCTGATTCAGAAAAAATTGAAAATTTGCAATGTAGTTATGATTTTTAGAAAATACACTCATTCTTCACTACCACGCCTTTCACAATTTATTACTTAAAATTTACTTGATATATAAACTATAATATAAACCAACTAGGAATTCCAAAGGTTTAAATGTTTTAATCTTTTAAAAAAAATATTAGAGAAGTTATACACTTAATTTTAAGGAGTTGAAATCGTTGAACTAAATTTAAGTTAGTTGAGCATTTGATTATAATTTTTTCATACAATTTTAAATTTCTTCCTAATAAAATAAATTTCATAAGAAATTTAATTTTGAATTGTCAGGTGTGAGATCATAATTAAAATGTTACTTTTACAAATAGAAAACACTAATTGTAAATAAATGTAACAGAAGAAGAGAAAACACACTTTCAACCAAAGCGACTAGGTCATCGTCAGCCTCATTCTAATCCACCATCCACAAGAAACTTAAGGTTTGATCAGGTATATATATCAATCAAGCACAGCAAATCGGTGCACAAGGCAACATTTGGCCAATCTAGGTGGACAAACATTTGGAACAATCGACCAATTGCCACGCCCATTTTTGGGAAATTAACTATTATTTAAGAAATTGCTTATATAATTTGAAGAATTTTTATGAAATTTTGTAAAGAAAATTATTATTACCATTTTGTAAAAAACATTGTACACAATAACCTCGAAGATAATTATTGATGGGCGGTGTACGCCCACTTTTTTATAACAGATATTTAAGCTGTGTTGGACAACCTTGGGCTAGATTTCATTTTTTGACTTATGTACATTGTAAAATTAACTCTATACTGTAACAAAAAGGGGCGTGGTCCACCCACTATTTGCAGTTTTATAAATTTATTACACACAAAAAGATTTTACAAACTGTATTTACATTTATTATTTAAATAAAACAAACAAGTAAAATTATAAGAATTACACAAAAAAAAAAATAATGAATTAATATTTTTTAAACAATTCATAAACACACAAAAAGTTTTTACAAACTGTATTTACATTTATTATTTAATTAAAAAAAGCAAGCACTATTATTAGAATTACACAAAAAAAATTAATAAATTCATATTTTTTATATTATAATATTTTACTCTGAGTCGTAATTTATAATGCTATCTGGATCTGGTAACAGTTCTCGTACTTCTGGAGTCAAAAAGCTTCGCGTAGTTTTTGGAGCAGTGCGTAAACTACATATAAAGGGTCCGCTATCTAACGTTTTTTTTTTTGAACTAGTGCTCATTTCGTGAATGGTAACACTTAGCTCATGTCTGATTTGACAGATAACACAGGCCTACAATGATTTTGGTGCCGCTAAAAATAAAACAGATTTCAAGTACGTTCGGTACCCTGATAAAAAATTGATACTTACTTTTTTAATGCTACGTGTAGTTTTCGAGATTTCGCAAGGATCAACGTATGTCTTCTTCACTGCATCTGTTATAGGTTTTCTAAACTTTTTTACTACATATTCACCACAAATATAACAAAATGTATTTGGATTATTTACACAACACCTTCTCGACGACGGCATATCGATATTATCATTTATTCAAAGAAATTAATTGACTATAATGACATTAAGTATAATAAAATACATTTTTTAGGTTATGACCGATCGATACAAACCTGAACGTAGCTTCGCGATTTTGACAGCTAACCATGACGTCTTGCGGACTAATTAACCAAATTATAACATAGAATTAGCGGCACCAAACAAAAAATTTTTTTTTGTAGGCCTGTGTAATTAGTTTTATCCTTCTGCTGAACGAATATGGTCCGTATGTTCGTTATCTTGTGAAAAAAGTGAAAGAAACTGGCATCCTCATCGATAAACCAAAGCGTGAAAAGCCGAAAACAGTGCGTACACCCGAGAATATTGCTGCTGTGGCAGAAAGTTTGCGTGAAGCGCCATCAACATCAATTCACCGTCGTTCTCAGCAATTGAACATTTTGGAGACATCATTGAGACGAATTTTGACCTTGGTATGACGCCATACAAAGTCCAATTGGCTCAGGAGTTCAAAAAAAAAAGTTATTTGGCGGACCCTTTATATGGGTCTGACGATACCAGCAGTCTATACAGCAAGTCTCTGTTTATGTCCACTCTTGAAGTTTTTCTTGTGAAATATTTCACGATAGTTCCTTATGTCCTTGTTTCTGGCTTCGGATGCTTCTTCGAATAACTGTCCAATTGGTAGAATGCATGTTTCAATTATGTCCTTACCATGGCACAGAATTTTAGAATTTCATACCAAAAAATTAAAGTTATTTGGTTTTCATTATTTTAATTCCATTGCGAATTCTGCGAATTTAAAAATTATCCAATTTTCCCATATTTGATACAAAAACTAAACATCGTTAAAAAAATGTAATGCCGTTAAACAAGGGTTTGGTGTAATAACACATTACATTTTATATTATAATGTATTCTTACATAATCATTCAATTTTATGTGCAATATAAGTGTATTTTTCATATAGTTTAAAGCTAAAAGTCTCTGGAATTAAAAAAAAAAAAAAAAATCAAGCAAAAAGTCCATTTCAGACGTTCACTAAACTTTAAAATTCTCTATAAATCGCAAAAAATCGCCAGAAGACATGGTTTAATCTCTTACTAGAGACATTCCAACACCTGCCACATGTATAGGTCGTGTGAGGGAGCGTGAGGAAACTATAGTTTTATTCCAACGAAGTTTCCGTTTTTTTTTTAAATTTTTAATTTTTGTTTTTAATAAATTACAACAATAAGTTTTCGACTAGATTAAAAATGCTGTATTTAATGGACTTATAACTCCAACAACAAAAAAGTTATAAGTGTTTGAAGTTGGGATGGTGCTCAAAAATATATTTTATTACTCAAAAGTCTATTACAAGATGTGACTTTAAACTCCTGTATCAAATGAAACAGCACTTTTTTCGTCATATTATGATTATTTCCATAGTATATGGGTTGTTTGTTGTCACATTCATTTAAATTATAACAAACCGCCAACTTTTATTTTTCGATTTTTGTCCACTTAGATTGGCCAGACGTCTCACTGTGCGGTGATGTAAATTGATTACAACAACAACAACAGCTTTAAATCTTAAAGCTTTTTTATTTGGCTGTATTGCCAGTCCAAATGCTAATGTTACCATTACTGGGAACGTATTGCGAATCCGGCATATATACTAATATTTAAACACAACGTATTGTAGGTGATTGTTTTCCTATTAGGTTTTACATTGTATATTACCTGAATGTTTGATTGATATTTTTAAAATTGCATTACATTTTGAATTGTCAGGTTTGAGATCACAATTAAAATTTTTTAATTATTATGATCTGAAACCTGACAATTCAAAACGAAATGCAAATTCTTAATAAATTTATAAATTCTTAAAATTTAATAAAATAAATATAGTTTCTAAAATTTTTCAAGAATATTAACCTAATTCAAAAAAGGAATATTGGGCGAAATGGTTTATTAGTTTTAAGTTCATAAAAAACGATTATGATCTAAAATCTAATAAATTCGTATTAATTGTAAGCATTTTTATTTAGTTTAAGGGAAATTTTGGAAACTAAATTTTAGAAAGGGGAAAACTTAATTTTAGTTCGTACTTTTTTTGAGTGCACAATATTAATAAAACTAATTTGTTCCAGCAAAAAAAAAAAATCATGTATCATAATATTTGCTAGTACATAGCTTATCTCTAAAGCGCGCCACTGATATATTTTTTTCTTATTTTCAATTTATTTTTATGGGTTTTAAATATTTTATTGCTTTTTCTTTCACTTACTTTTATTTTTTCTTTCACTTATTTTTTGTACCATTTTTTATTTTTTGTACCCGTATCCAAGCAATGCTGTGTAACAAAGCAAACATTTTGAATTCACACAATTTATATGAAAATGACTAATGTTCAGAAAAATCACCTCATCTGGACCAAACAAAAATATTTTTAAACAATTTTTTTCTTTTTAAACCATCCTCATTGCATGTTCTACAAAACGTATTCAGCCATTTTTTATGTTATGCAGCCGTTCTCGAGTTATGGAGTGACAATCAAAATGTACACTTCTTTTTATATATATATTTAAGTTCGCAGTAAATTTCGTCATACTCAACAAACTAAGTCACGTTACGTTTTTAACTTAACTAGTTGAGTTAACACTTTACGGCACGAAGAATGTTGATGAAGGCCGTTTCGGGCTAGAAAGTTAACTCCATTCATGCAGGTGTGAAATAACTTTTTTTCTAAGTGTTTTTTCTGTTAATTAAAGTAAATTATCATATATAAAATTATAATTTTTCTGTTAATATGGAAAAAATATTCATGATCTTTAACCGAACTAGCCAACATCTCACACACAATTTATAGATCAATTCACTATTTTAGTATTTTTTGTATAAATTTTATTATAATACAATTTTTTATTTATTTTTCTTTTCCCAACTGGATGACCCTCGATTTAATTTGTGATGTATCAAAGAACTCATGATATATTTTGTAGAGATTTTTTTTTATCTTATTTGCAATAAAGAGAAATGCTAAAAGATATTGTTTGTTCTGATTACCCTTTTAATATTTTGTATTATGGTGGTTGTCATTCAAATGCATATTTTTGGTATTTTGTTTAATGACCATTTTATAAATATATTTTTTTATAAACTTAAATAACTTGTTTTATTTCACTGTTAGTTTTACATCTACTAAAGTTTAATAATATTTCCATAAATTTTGTGTTCTACTTTTCGCTGCTTAGTACACTGAAAGAATTATCATTCATGATATTAATGAAACAATTTCGTATTTGGAAGATGGCAAAGCCAATTTTGATAATATTTTGTTGTTGTTTTTGTTTTATCTTTGATATTTTAAATTTTGAATCACGCTCAAGAAATTCTCATTGAGTTTGTGATTTAACATAACAAATATCTCTAGAAATTCTAATATCAAAGTCCCCTGAAGATTTCCTTGGGCAGGAATTAAATCCGGATAGGGACAAGCCTACAGCAGATTGTTTTCAAAATTTGTTAAATAAGTTTTGGGACTTTAGCACATTTAATTACTATAAATGCAATTTCATAGAACTTTTTTTGCCTGATTCAATAATAAATATCATTGTATTCAAGAAATTTATTAATATTAAAAAATTTTTAATAAACATTTTTTCATACAATTTTATAGTTTCATAAAAAAATCGTTTCGATTTCGTATTTAATGAAAATTTTCTTTAGAGCTATGAAATTATTTCGAACATTTTTTTTTTTTTTTATTTTTTCATAAAATGTCATAACTTCATTAATGGTAAGATTTAATTCTTAAGTGTTTAAGATATTTTAAAAAGTGCTTTATTATTTCCATTTACCTTGTATTAATTTTGAACTTCTATGAAATTGTTTAAAAAATCATATCAATCGGTTAATTTGATTAGTTCCAATGCATTTTTCAAGGAACTTTTTTAATATTCAAAAATTTTATGAAACTGTTTCATAAATTCTATAAATGTTTCCTTGTCGAAATGATTAATTAGTTTTATGAAGATTTTCATTAATTCTGCAAACATTTCCTAACATTGACCTTAATAAAACCTGGTTCATAGATTCTATGAAAAGTTTCAATGGCCAAGTTCCAGTGACAATTTTCATTAAAGCTATGAAGAAATTTATTACTGAAGTGAAGATAATTCTCTCAGTGTAGTACATATTCTACACTAAAATAAAAGTGAAAGAACGATTCATTGTTTGACAATTTTCATTAAAGCTATGAAGAAACTCATTACTGAAGTGAAGATACTTCTTTCAGTGTAGTACATATTCTACACTAAAATAAAAGTGAAAGAACGAGTTTGCAACAGTTCAAATACAAGTGAAACGAATAAATTGTTTTAAGGAGGTTAGAAAACTCCGATACTTCAAAACCAATATTGCAAACCTAACTTAAAAAAAAAATTAAAGTTCATTTAGTAAAAAATGTTTTCTTTTTAAACTTGAAAATGGGCGGGTAAATTGTGTTGGGGAGGTAAATTTTAATTCTATCGGATTTCCAAGTAAAATAATCTCAACAAATTTCTAAAAAAAAAAATGAAATTTAAGTTAGTAATTTATGTAGCTTATTATATAGCCGTTCTCGACATGATTAAATTTTATTTCCAGTCAAAATTTGTTCATTATATTGACACTGGCTGCTTGGAAAATTTATTCAAAATGCAAATGTGACAACTCTTTGGTGGCATAAATTTTCACGCACTTTTTAATGCATGACAATAATTAAGTTTAATGAGAAAACTTTTTTATACTTAGTACTACTAGTCAAGCAGTAGCAACAACATCATCAAACTCGTTTACAGTTATGAAGTAAAGTTTTCAAATGAAGTAGAATATAAAAAAAAAAAACCAGCAGAATCATCATTCACCAACATCATCACCTACTTGAAAGCATTGAATAAACTTGTATTGCCTCCAAACCCTTCAACAGCTGAAAAATGAGGAAAAATCTCATCTTTAATGAAAATGAAATGAATAAATGAAGAAATGAATGAATAAATACTGGGTTAAATTTCTAGGTTGATAATCACTTGTAGAAGGAGTTTTTCCTTAGGCATCATGTTTAACCATCATCAACAACAACAGTGCCACTAAAAACAACACTTACAACCAGTGCTGCCAACCCATTTTGTTAAAAATCGTTAATTTTTGTAGGAAACATAGCAATTTTGAGAATGAAAAATCGGCAAAAAAAACTATTAAATTCCAAAACTACTTACATATATTAATAAAACTGGGGAAAGTTTACTCAAAATGTCGCTTTAATAACATTATTTGTAATAGTTAATGTCCCCATTTAGTTGCTTTTCAATATTAGATCCTCTGCTGACACCTCGGTTTTAATTACACAAATTTCAATACACATTAAGTGGAATAGAAATGTAAATATCATCAACATATTATCTAAATCTACGAAATTCCATGAAGAAATTGTAATTATTAAAAATTTGTTCATATTTTATTTAATTTATTTTTATTGTGTGAGATTTTATTTGTTCGGTTTTAGATCATGACAAATTTTTCTCTAAATTAACAGAAAAATTATAATTTTTATATGATAATTTACTTTGACTATTAGAAAAAACACAGAAAAAGTTATTAGACACTAGCATGAATGGAATGCATTTTCTGACCCACTACGGTCTTCATCAACATTCTTCGTGCCATTTTTAGTGTTAATCGTAAATATCATCTATTTAACTCACACGTTGAAGAAATTGGGTAACGTTAAATCCCACATTACTCTGTGTGTTGAGATAGAATGAAATTTACCACGAACGATTTCTATTTATAGTGTGTTTGTTTTTTCTCTAGTCATTATCATAGTTGCCAGTTTAATTTTCAGTTAAACTGGCAACTAATGTTGATGAAGACCGTAGTGGGTCGGAAAATGCATTCCATTCATGCTAGTGTCAAATAACTTTTTCTGTGTTTTTTCTAATAGTCAAAGTAAATTATCATATAAAAATTATAATTTTTCTGTTAATTTAGAGAAAAATTTATCATGATCTAAAACCGAACAAATAAAATCTCACACATAAATTTATAGATCAACGATAAAATTCACTATTTATTTTTATTTTCAAAAATATATGGTAATTTTTCAAAAAAATTTTAATATCGATGAGACCGTCTAAATTATACAATAATTTTTTTAATTTTAAACTATAAAAAAACGGCAGATAGAATTATTGTAACTATTAAATAGACAGCCTTTTTGCAAAATTTAAGTGTAGTTGAGGTGATTTCCTCGTACTTATTAACTCTCTAACTTATTAACTCCAATATAACGTATGCCGAATGAAATCGCAACAAAATGTAATATGGTGTAGTTTTTTCTAAAACTAACGTAAATTTTATTTCTCTTTTAAAACAAACAATACATACTATTAATTTAATGTAGAAAAAAATTTGGTCCCATCCGATCCGCTTTGCTGCAGTTTTGGTGAACTTTTCCATAGCTGTTGAAAATATCGATGTTGGCATTTTGAGGAGTTCCTTTTTAATTTTTTCGATCAGATTTTTTTTGTAAAGGGTGTTCCAAGAAGAGCGCAATTTTTAAATTTTAAATAAACCACAGATATTTAAAAAAAATCGTGAAACTTTATTATATTGTAAAGTAGACAGAATGAGGTTATGTATGGAACAATATATCGTGCAGATGGCCGCCGCGGCTTTACTGGCATGCACGCGATCTTTTAATAAAATTTTCAATGACCGTTTTGCATGAATGCTGCGGTATTTCATTAATGCAGCGTCCAATTTCCTCTTTTAAGGCTTGAGTCGTCGTCGGCTTATTCGCGTAAACCATCGACTTCAAAAAACCCCAAAGAAAAAAATCTAATGGTGTTAAATCGCACGATCTAGGCGGCCAATTCTGATCTCCAAAACGCGAAATAACACGACCGGGAAATGACTGATGCAGCAATTGAATTGTTTCTCTGGCTGTATGACATGTGGCGCCGTCTTGTTGGAACCACATGCCCTCCACATTTCTTCAATTCTAGGCAAGAAAAAACTGGTTATCATTTCACGATATCGAACACCATTGACTGTTTGCGCTTGACCTGCCTCATTTTCATAAAAAAAAAGGTCCAATGATTCCTCCAGCTCAAAAACCACACCACACAGTGACACGTTGAGGATGCATTTGCTTCTCGTGAATCACTCGAGGATTTTCCTCACCCCAAATGCGACAATTCTGCCTATTGACGAAGCCATCAAGATGAAAATGGGCCTCGTCACTGAAGATGATTTTATCGGCAAAATCTTTCACCATTTTGGTAAAACAATTTCACAATGAGAATGCGTTGTTCATTCGTGTAGCGCTCCATTTTTACTAACCTCGTACCTTCTACTAGCAAACAATAACAATTGTTCAAATGTCAAACAATGACACTTCGAATGTTGCCAGATTTAAAAATTGCGTTCTTCTTGGGACACCCTTTATTTTTCGGTCTAAAGCCATCAGCATACACTCTTCGCTTTAAATTAGCCCAAAAATCTTCGATTGGACGTAATTGAGGGACATTTGGTTGGTTTTCCTCTTTATGAACATATGGTATATGAAGTGTGTCCATAGCTTCTACGGTTTTTCGAGCGTAATGGGTAGATGCTAAGTCTGGCCAGAAGATCGCATTTAGGCCTCGATGCATCTTTTCTATGAAATCCTTCTCTTTAGGCAAACAGTGCTCATTGTATCGTTCAGAATTGACGACCAATCCAGATTCGAAAAACCCCTTTTCCGACATCGCTTGCGGACTAATTGCAAGCCATAGTAAAACTTTTTTAGGGAACTTTGTATGCCCCAAATATTTTATTTTGTTATCAGTAGGTTTCTTTCCTTCGAAAAAGTGCCTTCCCTGCCATTTATTGCCATCTAGCGTAAAATATGATTCATCATCCATGATGCATCCATGATGATTATTGAAAAAATTACAAATTGTTTCTCGACGTTGTTATTCTTTTGTCGACATTTAAAAAAAATTTAATGTCAATTTATTGATAAAATTGTTAAAGTAAGATGAGAAAACATATGGTTATTCAAATATAATGGTAAAAAAGTAATAGCTTTAGTACTTTTTTTTCCAGCGTTGCAAAATGTGTTGCAATTTTTTTCCGCATACGTTATTTCATTCTTAAGGGTATAATACTTACAGCTTACAACATTCAAATTCCAAATGAATCTTATTTTTTTGTTTTTTTTTCCATAAATTTTGCAAAAATATTTTTTTATTAATTTTTGCATTATTTTAGCAGGACAGATTCTTTTTGTTAATGTTCAATGTGTATTAGGGCTGGTCGATTTAAAAATCGCTCAACGTACAAGGAAAATCGTATTCTAGATATCAATATAAAAAACTTTGCCGAAGGAACCATACCTCTAAAACGAATTCTGATGTCCCGACTTTTGACCCGTAGGTTCAAATTTTGAAAAATCCCACTTTGACCCATTTAGAGTGCCCCAATCGAATCCAAACCAATCGAATATAATTTATACATTCATCTGCTATAGCGTCTTCCAGAGAAGAAATAGAGACACTTATCTTGCAAAGATTCCTCGTACTTCCTGATATATCTCTCTCCCGAGATTTGTACATTTTGCTATAAAAACACGGCTAAAAAGGCCCTCTTTCAACTTAAATTTGAACCCCTTAACGGTCACCTAGAATGATGATTTATGCATTCATCTGCTAGCTCGTCTCCCAGAGAAGAAGTAGCTCCCATAATCTTGGAGAGATTCCTTCTGCTTTCTGAAATATCAAAGAGGGCTTTTTCAAAATTTGACCCTACGGGCCAAAAGTCGTGAAATCAGAATTCGTTTTAGAGGTATGGTTCCTTCATCTTTTTGATCCCTAGAATACGATTTTCCTTGTACGTTGAAAGATTTGTTTGCCTCCCTATAAATCGATCCGCCCTAATGTGTATGCATTTTTGTACACATAACTAAATAGTTCCCTATTTTTTTCAATTAAATCGATTTGCTGAAAATTTTAATAGCTGTCAATCCAAATTTAATTAAATCTATTAAATATTTGCTCAAATTCGGAACTTGCTTTACATTTTTTTTTTTTTATCTATCGCTCAAAACATATTGCTGTTGTTTTTTTTTAAATATTTATGTAGTTGCTTTTTATTAATGTTTATGTATTAGTAATAAATATTTTAAATTCTTTTCAATTAGATTTTATTAATTCTCATTAGGTTTCTCACTTTATTAAGCTAAATAATTTAATTTGATTGTTATAAATCTGAATATTAATTTATTCTAAAACATTATCATAAAATTGATAATATAATTTTTGAAGTTCAATTTTGTATAATAAAAATGTAACCATTTTATAATAAATTAAAAATTATTAAAAATAAAACAAATATTTTTATAACAAAAGAGCTAATATTTGCCAAAAAAAAAAAAAAAGTTTGCCATATTCTCTACGTTTCAATAGAAAGAAAAAAACACGAATTTCTGTGTGAATTTGTTCTCATAAGTATAAATAAATCTACTAACAAAATGAGAATTACATTACGGCTTAAGTTCAATGTTATACAATTCAACATTTGGTATGGCAACAACAATTTAACCAACTGGTTTTTGCTTTTTGAGAAGGTATTCAATAGTGATCACTTTTTAGTCAAATGTGTTATTATTTTATTGAAAAATAATTCAATTAAAGCTTCCAATTTATAATTGAATTATTAAATTTTCGTTGTTGGCGGAATTTCAGCAATTACATCTATTGAATCGGTGGCTTTCGTGATTGAAATGGGTTTTAGCGTGAAGACATTTTGATCATGAGTCAGCGTGAGTGAATTACGCGTTACTTTTAACTTAAGAGATTTGCAATTTCACACTCAAATCGTTAATGGCAAATATAGAACTCCTAAGTCTCTAATAATATTTACCAACAGCCCAGAAAAATCTCTGTAATGTGTTCTCATTACCAGTATCTTAATAATAAGCAGTAGAATTAGGAACTGCATATAATTCGGCGTAAAAAGTCATTATTTTTGTACGACGAGGTATTTTTTGTAAGTATATAAGTCGAAGTTTCCAACCGTACCAAAAAAAAAATTAGTACTGTCAAATCACTGCTATTTCTGTAAAACCAACTGAATAGACCGAACTGTATTGCTGCTTTTTAAATGTGTTTTATTATACAAGTTTCAAAAAATTAATTTAATTTAAGCTATTTTAAAAGCACCAAATTTTTAAATTACCACCACTAAGCCAGGTGTCAAGTCGCTCAAACCATCGGTTGGCCACTATTATAAATCGGGTAACAGGACAATACTGTTAATCGCCCGTTTTGATAACAAGAATCACATTTTTGTTGTTGCATCATATAATTTTTTTTTATCGGGTTTGTAGAATTTATCTTCAATAAACATACTTTTTAGGTTGATGTGTTTATCAAAACCGCCGAAATTATTCTGTAAAACAATTTAATGTAAGACAAATTTTCTCGTTTTTTTCACAAAAATACAGATTTTTTTTAATGGATAACTAATTAGTTTTGACAAATAATTATTTTATTGCGTATTCGGCATATTTATAAGTAATGTGAGAGAATTCTTTGCATTGTTCCATTAACCCGTCCACTGAAACATTTCATTAAACTAATAAAAAAAATTGATACAATTTTATGAAAAAATACCATTTTATTTAATAAAAGTTTCATTAAGTCCCGCTTCACACACGGCAATTTTACTTGCGCAAGTCTTGAGTTTATAGAAGAGGCAGGAAAAGAGAATGGAAGGGGGTACAGACTTGCCCGTACTCCAATTCCGTTTTGTTTTGTCAGCCGTAATTTTCAACACGAAGTTGGCTGCAGGTTGATATACGAAAATTGCTGAAACAAACTTTTCCTGTGTGAACACAAAAGCAAGTTCAAAGGACAATTGAAGAAAATTTGCGCAAGTAAAATTGCCGTGTGTGAACCGGGACTAACTTAATAAAGAAGTTAATTAAAAAAAATAGTTTCATAAAAAGAACGGAGCTTTTAATTAATTTTAAAGAAATTTCGTTCACTTTGTGAAGAAAAGCTTCAATAGCTTGAAAAAAAAAAATGTTATTATTTTCCGTCCACTAAATTTGTCTCTCTGTAAAAGCTTGACAAATATAAGAAGCACGCCTATTATGCAGAGTACCGAATAAAGACCGAGTATTTTTTGACATCTGCAAAACCAAAATATGTTGAAGTCAAAAAAAACTTCCCAAAAATATTAAAAGTAATAATATACTAGCTTTCGCTGCCCTGTCCCAAATTGATGCATGCTATCTGATTTAAGTTTATTAAATTTAGTATTTCAAGTGTACAAAACGTTGTTGTTGAGCCATCAAATAGTTTTTAATTTTTTTTTTAACCCAATAATTCAACATTTTTTTTAAATGCCCATATTTATGTTTTTGAAACTAAAAATAAATTGTTAAAAATTAACATTTTAAAAAACTATATAAAAAAAAGCATTTCTTTCGGTTTTCGATATTTTTTTAATAAAATTAAAATTATTCAAAATAAATTTTAAAAAACGATGAAGTTTAAGTATACACCTATCCCTCGATTTACACGACAGATACGTTTCAGAAAAAATCGTGTAAATCGAATTCAAAAAAGTTTGTATGGAAAATTGTGTAAATCGTAAAAATGGCAAATGCTATATATAAAGTAATTTTTTAATATATGTATTTATTTTTATAAAATATCGATCGAGTTATATAAACTCTACAAAAAATAGCAGTGTTATTATACATAACCCGATTTATTTATATAAATTTTATAATATTTTTTTTGTGAGATTTTATTTGTTCGGTTTTAGATCATGGCAAATTTTTCTCTAAATTAACAGAAAAATTATAATTTTTATATGATAATTTACTATGACTATTAGAAAAAAACACAGAAAAAGTTATTAGACACTAGCATGAATGGAATGCATTTTCTGACCCACTACGGTCTTCATCAACATTCTTCGTGTCATTTAGTGTTAATCGTAAATATCATCTATTTAACTCACATGTTAAAGAAATTGGGTAACGTTAAATCCCACATTACTCTGTATGTTGAGTTAGAATAGTTATTATCATAGTTGCCAGTTTAACTTTCAGTTAAAACTTTAAATGGCAGTTCTTTTCTCTTATGCCATCAAATACTATCCTTCTACATTAGCAAAGCATATCAACAAACATTAAAGATTTTTTTATCAATACATATGTCGAGCATATACATTAAACGATTTTTACACTGTACCTGGTGAGTGGTTTAATAGTGAATTTGTATCGTTGATCTATAAATTTATGTGTAAGATTTTATTTGTTCGGTTTTAGATCATGACAAATTTTTCTCTAAATTATTTTTTTTTTTCACAAAAAAACTACATCTAGCGGACTTGTATGACTGATTTGTGTTTGCATACACATTTATATTTTGTATGTACGTGCACGGAGAATTCCCTTTTCAATTTTATTGTCAATGAACTTGTGTGTTTAATTCCGATATTTTAAAATATCAATTAAAGAAGTAAAAAACAGAAGTAAAAAAATAACTTTTATCACAAAATCTTTTTTAAATTTCAACTCAGTGAAACTGAAATAAATGTTTAAAAAAACCGGCAGTTTTGGGAATTTAGAAAAACTGTAAATGCAGTTGTGTAAACAATACCTTGAACCATCACTGAGAAATGTTTAAGGATTGCCCCACTTTATCCGTAAAAGTTACAGAGGGTTAAATTTGAAAAATCTATAATAATGGCTTGAAATAATCCATAGTTTTTACCTTCTTTCGCTTTTTTTTGTAAGTTCTCTTTATATTTCAATCTTTTCCGGCATAACAGTCAGTACATATAAGAGATTATTTTAATATTGGTTTGATAGATGCTTCATCGCTTCGTAAGAAGTTATAAGACGGTTAAGTTTTGAAACCAAAAATTAAGAGTTTTTAAATTTTCGTGGTTTTTTGATCAGGGATTTCGGCCCCCTCTGTAAAATGAAAAAAGTTGAACTAGAGTTGGTAGCTGTTGTAATTCTTAACATTTTGGAATTAATCCCGTTAATGTGCCACGAATAGTTAAGGATTTTCAGCAGATCAAAGTTCGAAAGAAAAAACGTAATTATTTTAAAATACCAGTTTTTCGCGAGGCACATTCGCGGTTTCATTCGAAATTTGGTGGACTCTTGAGTAAACCGAGTTTTTTGTGAGTTTATATAAAAAAATCACTGGCGGGTTTATAAAAAATAAATTGCAAAAATTTTTTGGCATTTTTGAAAAATGTGCGAAATTTACAAATCTTTTTCTAATTTTTTTTAGTAGCAATTAATGCATTTTGTTCAAATTTAATACATCAAAAGACGTGCCTTAACGCGTAGAACCGATTTGGTTTTTCATTTTTTACTTTACGTCATTAGTAGCGGTAAGCGGGATGTATTTATCTAAACTTATTTTGATCTGGCACTTCCAAGGCTTTGCACGAAATCGGATGACATTTTTTTTAAATGAAAGCCCATTCGATGCCTTATTATAAAATCAGAGGCGGTTTAAAAAATTTTGATGATTATTGATTTTTTGGACCATATTAAGTTTTCTTAATCAGATGATTGCCAGTAACTTGACCACACATATCCTAAATGGTAAATGCATTATTTTTGCTTGATTTGAAGTAATTTGATCACACATTCTTTGAATAAAAAAAACTTAAAAATGTTTTAAATTATAGAGAGTAAAGATTGTAAAGTTTCGATAAATAATTCAAAATTTAAAATTTTTTCAAATTTTTATTTTTCATACAATCAATTTCGTTAAATCGTCAATCGCCATTTCATCATATTTTGCTTCAAAAATCGTCAAAATGCGGACAAATGGTAAAAGTTGGCAACGCTGCCAATAACAAAATTCTATACCAACAAAACCAAATTGAGTTTAGTTTAGTTGGTAGTATGTGTGTATTATGTGGGAGTTCAAATTTGTGTTCATTATGCAGTGTGTTTGTGTGTGTGGGTCTTTTAAATTTATTGATAAATCTTTAAGAGGCATCATTTTCTTCATCCTGATGCTACGGCTGCGAAAATTTAGTTTGTTTGGTTCCATTTTATTTGCTTTAGTTGTTTGCAGACATTGGTTTTATGTTGCTTATTCTATTTGTTAATACTGCTGCTGCTGCTGCTGCTTGCTGTTGTTTTTGATTATTATTTCTTTATCTTGTCGTACTATTCAAATTTATAATATTTTACGATACGATGAAAACATTCTTTATCACTTTAATAAAAATTTACATATTTTTTTTTTATAAACAAATTAATATTATGAAAAGAAGTAGGCAGATTTTATTCTTCCTTCATATCAGGTTAATTTTCAATTTTTTCTGTTTTTGAGTGAGGCTGTTATATTAAGTATTACATTAAATGTAAATTTTTAATAAATATTTATTAAGCGTATAAAAAAAAAAACATTAACCTCCATGATAAGGGAGAGATTTTTAAAGATTTTGTTATTTTAAAATTTTAAGAATAGTATAGGAATTTGTTTAATCTGTTTACAAAAGAGACAAGGTTTGTATCATTATGCTAAGAAAGAATTTTAGGATTAATGCAAAAAATATATATAAATATATTGCCAACCGATTTTTACCGATTTATAGGCAATCCCGACATTAAAATTTCAATAATTGATTGTCAATAATAAATTTATGTATACACAAAACAGATTTGTAGTTGCAACCGAATTTTTGCCAACCGAATTTTTGTGGTTCCACGTACCATCACTATCATTAAATTTTAATACTATTGTAACAACCGACATTTATTTACTAATTTTGAATTTTTATTATAACAATTGAATATTTTATGTTTAATAAACGTTGTTTATGGACAAAAATTTATTTTATTAAAAACAAAAATAATATGCCCCGAACTGTGCTCGAACCGACGATCTCCCGTTTGTCAGGCAATTACTTTACCTCTAGCCTAAACCCGATTTAAATGTTTTTTTAAATTTCAACCTTGAATATTTTCTTTTTTCAAATATATATATTTGTCTAAAAATAGATTTGTATTTACAGTTCAAGTTGGGTTGCTAATCTCAATATTTTATTAGAGTTACCAAAACCATTAAAAAACTTTATATTATTTTAAAATTGGTAATGAAAACTTATATTTTAGATAAAGTGATTGTTTTCTTGCAGGCGAAACTAATATTCGATTTAAGCTGCAATTATTTTATTCAAGGGAGAAAATCTAAGAAAAGTGGTTGGTTGTTGGTATTAAGCGTAATGTAGAAGATAATATTTTTTAATATTGATAAGGTAATGCAATAGTTTGAATGATGTGACTGTGCTTTGGTTAATTCAATTTATTTTCTGTTAACAATATTACTTTAAATTTTGTATGAAGCTTCCCACTCCGTAGTAGACGTCAGTAGAGGTTGAATTTTTGAATACTATTTTTTATTATTTATTTTATTATTTATTTATTTGTGGGCGTTGTGGTGTAATGGCTAGCGCGTTGGACTGTTACGTAGATGGTCCCGGGTTCGATTCCCGGTGACGACAACATCAATTTAGAAAAATAATATGTATGAGTTTTCTATCACTTATATGTATCGCTGTGCCCACCTTCGGTGTTCCCATAGCATTTAACCCCACCAAAGTAAAATAATTAATCTATGAAACAAAAAGTTTCAATAAATTCGCCAACTCTACATAAGGTGGCGAGCAACGACTCTTCTAAGACTTATCTACTCGCGCAATTACAGTGTTGCCATGATTGAAGCCCTTCATCTTGCACCCCCTTTCATCTCTCTACTATCCCCTTTCCAAAGAAAGCAACACATTAATTAAGAGGAACAATATGCTGAGTGTTGCTTCTCTTCAAAAAAAAAAAAAAGGGGACAAGTCACTTCCTTGCCGGCATGCCAAAACAAATAAAGCTTGGAATTTTAAATTTGGTATGTGGATTTCCAAACCTGCATAGACATTAACTTAGACTGGACATTTGGAAATTCCTGCAGGAAGAACAAAAAGAGGAACGTCTCCCCGTCGATGGCCTGCCCAAACAAATTTAGCCAGAAATTTTAAATTTAAAATATATGTTCGTTCGAATATGACCTAACTTACACCGAAAGAAACATTTTTTTTTTTGTAAATAGAAAATTTTAAATGAATATTTTATCTATTACCGAAAGTCCGTTTGTTTGTTTATTGAATAACAGACAGAAAGTTAAAAAATATGTTTCGTTGATAATTTAACCATTGAAACAACTTTACCGATTAAATTTTTAAATAACTGTTGAACTTTTATAGAAAAGTTCTTATGAGTGTATTCAATTACATAACGGTGACCAATTTTGTACATGTTTAAAAATTCACTAAGATCGTTTATTTTTGATGGCTTTCAAAAAAAAATACTTAACAACGTGGAACCTTGAAACTTAAAGCATATGTTTTAAATGGTAGCAACTTTTCACCAAAGTTTTATTTTTTTTTCAATAGTTATATGCTCTGAAGATGACATACTTTTCTTTAGTTTAAAAATATTAATTTTTTTTTAAATATTTGATACAAAAATCTTTGAATAAAATTTTCTTATATTAAAAATCATAAGAAAAATATAATTACTTCCTTAAAGATGTTGTTTCATTATAACAACACCGCTTTCCTATACAAATTTCGCTACATATATGTATATGTATATGTATTTGCATTAATATGAACATTAATATATATATTTATTTTTTAACATTTACCACATTCATCGTTTAAATGTGTTGCAGCCACAACATAAATAAGCTTAATACCGCGAGCCAACTACTTGGCTTCTTTTTATTTTTGTGCATGTATTTTTTGCCACACACACACATACATAGGGTACACATACATACTTTCTTCACTTGTTAGTACACTAACCACAAAATTTACATAAAATGTAATGAAATGATATAAAGCCATCAACATCATCATAGTAATCATCAACATCAACATCAAGAATAACTAAGAATAACAGTCGTCAGCACTTCAAAATGGTTGGATGGATAAATAGCAGGCGAAAAAGGCATTTATTAGTCGTGGTTTTAAGCTAAATTGCAATGTTTGTGTGTTGGTGAGTGTGTATGTTAGGTAATATAAATATAAAGGCAAAATTCACTATAGAAACGATAAAGATGTAGACGACTAGTGACTAAATACTATTTGCTTCAAATATAATGTTAACATGTATAAAAGGGTGCCATTTATTTAAAAGATTTCGAATTTTAATAAGTGAGTATAGCCAAATATTGTAACAAATTTAGTTTTAGTAAAAAATAAACTAAAAAAAATATATATAATTTAGAATTATTGTTTAATAGGGTCACTACACTATTGTTTATTAAAAAAAGCAGAGGTGAGTAAATGTTTAAATTTCTCGCATTTGTAGGCTCATAAAAAGATCAATAACAAAGCGATTTCAAAACTTTTTTGTTTATTTTCTTTTCTTTTTAATTCTTAACAAAACTGTATTTAAAACAAATTAAACAACAACAAGTTCAAAGAAAAAAAGTAAGTAAAATTAAAATAACTCCCATGTACTCAATTTTGCACCCGCGTGTTGTTAACCATATTATTAGAAAACATTTAAAATGTACCATTACTTTTCATTTTGTTTATGATTTGATTGTTGTTCATTATGTTTTCGTTAATGCAAGTTTAAGATAGGGTTTTATTAACCGTGTGAGCTTAAAACACAGTGCATTTCATATTTACATATAATAAAAAAATAATTATTTAGAATTATGAGCAAGCTATCGTGAACCGTTGAGAACTTGATTTTAACCATGACAAAGAATGGCTCCTCGTCACGAATAATAGCTAAACAACTTAAAATAAGTCAATCAGTGGTCATAAGAGTCCTGAAAAGACGAAATATTGCTCCCCAAGAACAATTTAGAGGTCGCCAAAACTTTTAACGGATGCGGACGCACGTCTAATGATGAGAAATATGAAACAAAACAAGCTGTTAATGCCAAAGGAAGCTTCCAAGTCAATAAATAAAAATGTTAGCCGATGGACAGCAAGAAGAGCGCTCCAGAACATTGGCGACATCTCGGCTGTGAAAAAACCCAAACCTGCATTGTCAGAGAAGAATGTTGCAGCACGGTTTAAATTTGCCAGGAAACACAAAAATTGGACTGCTGACGACTGGAAACGTGTAATCTGGTAGGATGAATCTAAATTTCGATTTTAGTCCGACGGTAAGCAGTATTGCTGGCGCCGGCCTTGGGACACTATCCAAAGAAACCACGTTAAACAAACAGTTAAACATGGTGGTGGCAACATCATGGTATGGGGTTGCTTTATCTGATGGCATGTTGGACCATTGCAAAATATTAGTGGTATCATGAGAAAAGAAGACTATTTAAACATTTTACAGACCCTTTTCCCGATTTTGTAGACATGAACGCATATCCTGAAGAAGGCGTTATATTTCAACAGGATGGCGACCCAAAACACACCTTCAAATCGTTAAGGAATGGTTAACTGGGCAAAATTTTCAATTAATGCAGTGGCCACCGCAAAGTCCCGACCTCAATCCAATTGAGAACTTGTGGTCAATCGTGAAAAGACGGTTGGGACAATACCTAACAGCCCCATCGAATTTAAAGGAGCTGTGGCAACGTGTACAGCTGGAGTGGCAGCGTATTCCAGATGAAATTATTCAAAATTTGGTTGAAAGTATGCCAAATAGCATACAAATGTAAAAGGCTTTGGACACAGTACTAAAAATATAATCCGTTATAATTGTTGCTGGAAGATGCAAAATTGAGTACATGAGAGTTATTTTAGTTTTACTTACTTTTTCTATGAACTTGTTGCTTTTTAATTTGTTTTAAATACAGTTTTGTAAAGAATTTAAAAAGAAAGAGAAAGAATTGAAAAAGAAAGTTTTGAATTCGCTTTGTTATTGATGTTTTTATACCCTACAAGTGCAAGAAATTTAAACATGTACTCACCTCTGCTCCCCACTGTATATATTAATACATAGTAATAATTGCCACCCTAACATTTGCATAAATAATATGAACATGGGCTTACTTTTGATGTTAGATGACTAACTGGTTGGTTGCTTGCTTAGATGGATGACTTTACTGGCTGACAGACTGACTGCCTGGCTGCTTAGCAGACTAGCTATACGAATGAAGGCTCTGTTGCTAAAACTCCCTTAAGAACATTATTGCCGCATAATGAATACTTTTGTATTCTCATATCTATATGGTTCCGTCGGTGACAAAAGGCAAAAGATAAAGTATGCATATGAAAATGTTTATGCGTGATGTACAGAGAAATGGCTAAAAGTCATAATGTATGTATTTTAATATGTGGCATATGATGTATGTTAATATATATTTAAGGTGGTTTGGCTGTATAAATTCATCAACATCAACATAATCATCGTCATGTTCGGCTTTGTGCTTTGTTATTATTAATTAGGCCAAGCACATGCATTGCTCATAGGCAGCAGTTACAGCAACAAAGTCAAAATACAAAGGTTTTGGAATAACAATAATATTATGGTATTTAGTACTTTTTTATTTTAATATTAACATCTTTAAGTTATTAGATAAGAGTAAAAAGAATTTTTTCAATAAAAATTTAATTATATTTTTAAAAAATTTGGCGGAAAAAGCAGCTTTTTTGCTAGAAAATTCTGCTTTTCTGCTACAAAAATTTAAAGTTACAATATTAAAATTTGTTTTCATCTTAGGGTTCGCATTCAATCATGAAGTTTCTTTTATTTAGCTCGGATAATCTGGGGCTGTAATGACTCTCAAAACCGTACTTTTTTTATTTGTATTTAAGTCTACGGAATAAATCCTTACAGTCTTTTAACATAAAAATTACAAAATTATTAATAAATATAAGTACAATATTTTTTTTTTAAATAGAAGAATTTAAAAACAAAATGATGTTGCGTTTAAAATATTAACATTTGAAGAAAAATCTAACAAATTATAAAGATTATTAAAATAATTACACATTCTTATAAACGGATCAGCATCAGCATACATTTGACGATAAAATGGAGTATATAATGGAGTATAAATACGTGTTGATCTAGGAGGAACGACAAGTACAAAATTTTCTAACAGGAAATCGGCGCATATATCACCATTAATCAAATTTAATAAAAAAGTAACGTTTAGCATGGTCCTTCTACTTTTCAGAGTGGGAAGCTTAACGAGATTTAGCCTGGTTATATATGAAGGTAGATTATTAATGGTATTATGGTAGGTGCTTCGTAAGCAGAACAGCAAAAATTGTTTTTGCACTGATTCAATTTTTCCAATTTTTCCAATTTGAACAATGGATAATGGA
The DNA here is from genome assembly GCA_021234595.1 of Delia radicum. Classification (NCBI taxonomy): domain Eukaryota; kingdom Metazoa; phylum Arthropoda; class Insecta; order Diptera; family Anthomyiidae; genus Delia; species Delia radicum. The sequence goes on along the minus strand of CM037854.1, from coordinate 37,393,985 downwards.
TCCCAAATCACAGAGCCATATTCCAAAATTGGTCTCACGAGCGATGCATATAATTGTTTTGTTACATTGGAATCTGTAAATTCCTTAGCCCATCGTTTTATAAAGCTAAGGTGCCACGAGCTTTATTATTCGTCATTAAAATATGCCGTTTAAAATCCAATTTTGGGTCTAAGGGAATACCCAAATCTAGAATATTATCTACTAATTAAAACTGAAAACCACCCAAAGAGTAAAGACCAAAAGATTCTATCCTTCTAGAGAAGCGCATATGTTTACATTTTTTCAAATTTAGTTCCATAAAATTAGAGCAGCACCATTCGTAAAAACTATTTAAATCCTGCTGTAGATAAAGCTGATCGGAATTTTTATTAAAACCACGAACAAATTTAACGTCATCAGCAGACATAAGAACGTTTGAAAACTTTATCACCGATGTTAAATCATTAATAAAAAGAGAATATAAAATTGGTCCAAGATGGCTACCTTGAGGAACCCCAGATGTTACAATAATATTTTTCGACGTTCTGTTATTAAAATTAACATTCTGATTTCTGTCTTTTAAGTATGACTTTATCCAGCTTAAACAATTTCCAGCGAAACCCATCATATCTAGTTTTTTGAGTAAAAGATTATGGTTAACTTTATCAAAAGCTTTTGCGATTTACCAAAGATGTTAGTTGTAATAGATTAGTTGTTGTAAAGCACCCCTCATGAAAACCAAGCTGAAGAGGAGATATTTTAGAAGAAATTTGATGGCACAGAGAATCAGTTAAACATTTTTCGAATAGCTTTGGAATCGCGCTGAGTTTTGCTATTCCTCTATAATTAATAACATTTGACTTATTTCCAGATTTAAATAATGGAATTGTGGACACATTCAAGCCCAATTCCATTTTTAGCATATTAGCGTACAGTATTTTCAGGGCTTTTATTTTTACCATAATATTCGCGATCTTTTAAGTAATTTTGCACTACACAAAGCGATCGACCTAATTTTCGCGCAATTTCTCGCATCCCCGATTTCTGGTAGAAAAATGCGTCAATCTGACCCATTCAGAGTTTAGACAAAGCTTTTCCTCGTACAATTTTATCTTAAATTAAATATTGCATTAAAATAAATTCACAAAACGAACAACGTGTTACGATTGCAGATTTATTAGCACACTGACCTTATCATTTTGAAGCATTTATAAATTAACATTATTTACATTTTTAATTTGAACTTGCGGTAAACAAATGAGTGCAAATGATGTTTATATAAATAACTCTTGAGCAACAAATTTTTTAAGTAACGCTAATATTCAATACTCTTTGTATTTTTGCATGAACAACACGAAATGTAAGTGACCGTATCATTTTCACGAGCACCTTAGCAGCATTTTTTGCTTGTGTGTGTACAACAAACCATATTTATACATCTAATGAGCGATACATTTACTGCAAGAACGTCACAGCTCAAAAAACATGATTTTTGAGTTAATGACACAGAATTAATCGTTATATGAAGTATCATATTGTGTAAAAAAATCGTATTGATATCTTGTATACTCACCTCTTGAGAGAAATTAGGTCGTCATTTTTTCTTAAAGGTGGGAGTAAATTGAAAACTTTAAATGCGTTTTCTACAAAATTAAAATTTTTTAGTTATGACGTTATTGCAGTAAATGAGCTATATACACAAGCACCTTTTAATTTTGCTGCTTTTATCGTTATTTTTAGCTTGCATTATGGATATTTTTATTTAGCATGTTGGTTGGCTGATATTCTTAGGCATTTGTATAATAGCATCTTAATTGTTGTCTAAAAATATGCTTCTATTGAAATTAATTTTTATATTTTTGATTGCACTTGAATATATTATTAAAAATAGGAGAATTTGGATAATTATTATGATTTTTTTGTAAAAATATAATTAAATAAAAATATCGCTAAAAAATGCTTAATTATAATGAAATAATCTATTATAAGTAAATTACTTTTAAGAAAATTAATTTACAATGAAAAGAAAAATTGACCACCAGACATAAATCTAAACCCAGTAAAGATAATTTAAATAATTATATTTTGTATTTTTTATAAAAAAAAAACTGTCAAAAACTACACTAAAAAACAAAACTCTAATTTTACACACACAGAAAAATTAAGTGCCAACCGAATTGAAAGCTGTATTTTAATAGTAACAAATAATACTAATAAGAACAACGCTTTTTCCGTTAGATTTCTGAATATTTTGTTTGTTGCAACTAAAAGTCATTTGAATTAACCAAACATTGTAGTGAAAACTAATGTTGAGCTCTACAAACCGACTGAAATTCGTAATAACCGAATTTGAGTTGTAGTAAGCAGATTTCAGTTGGCAAATAGCAAAATTCTTTTCTGTGTGCAGATGTTTTTAACCCAGCAAACCATTAATAATTTTATCGCAAGGTGTCTGTAATTATTTGTAAAGTGAAAGTGGTAGGAACGATTCATTTTATGGAAATTTTTTACAAAAAATTACTTATTGTTTTTTTTTTTTTTTAATTAAACTTTATTTTTGTTGTTTCTTTATGAAAAAAAATTTAATTAATATATACACATTTTGTTTTCACATTTTAAAAATAAGCAGAAACATATTTAAATCACAACTTAAAAACTACAACATTTCAACTTGTTATTCACAAAATAACACGTCAATGTCAAAAAATGTCAGTTTTTTATTTTTTTATTAAATAATCATGAAGCCACTTAAGGCCAACCGATTAAAGTAGATTTTCGACAGTTTTTATATTCTTTTCTTAATATTATTTAAAATTAATAGTATATCTATACTTTTACATTTATATTAAAAAAATGCATTTTTAAATTCCTAAATTCCCCTATCAGGAATATGGTTCATCTGTTTTCCCCCCATGAAAGTGGCAACCAATGGTATATGTACCAAAACGGAGTAATATAAGAAGCGCTATAAGAAAACACATATGTGTTTACACGTATATACATAGCTTCCGTAATGAATTATTGAGTATAACAAATTTTTAAATTGCGGTACAGATAGCGAAAAATGCCTATTTTCGTACTCTAAAATTGAATTCCACAGTCTGGTAACTCGAGCTACAAAAGATTGTTGCATAAAGAGTGTATAAAAACGGGGTAATAATAAAGAATGAGTTCGATTTTAATGTGCAAACTCAAATCTTGCAATGAGATATGATGGCGATGCACCTTTAAATACTTTATAAAATAGAGTCAAAGCTTAATATTTAGAATGAAAACTAAAATTATTCAAGTTAGAGGCCATACTCTATATTTCTTTATTAGGATATTATCCTAACAAATAATCTTCTTCCTTCCCTACTTACGTAAGCGCCATCTATCGAATATACAAAGAATATATCATAGATATGGCATCACTTACAACATATGGGAATAAAGTGGACATTAGAGTGAGGAAAGTTTCTAAAAATAGACCTGTTGTGTTGTTGGAGTTGTACTTCTGAGATTATGTATGCAAGAACAAAAACACCGTGTATTGAATAAAACTAGTTTTAATCACAACAAAACTCGACCTGACGATAGCTCAGAGGGCTAAAGCGCTCTGTCTAACGTGTAGTGCGAGTGCATGTGGCATTAGAAATCAGTTTATCTATACCACGGTCAGTGATTGCACAGAAAATTTGTGGGCGTTGTGGTGTAATGGTTACCGCGTTGGACTGTTACACAGATGGTCCCGGGTTCGATTCCCGGTGACGACAACATCAATTTAGAAAAATAATATGTATGAGTTTTCTATCAGTTATATGTATCGCTGCGCCCACCTTCGGTGTTCCCATAGCACTTAACCCCACCGAAGTAAAATATTGAATCAGGGCTATGAAACAAAAAAGCTTCAATAAATTCGACAACTCTACATCAGGTGGCGAGCAACTACTGTTCTACGACTTATCATCTCGCGCAATTACAGTGTTGCCATGTTTGAAGCCCTTCATCTTTCACCACCTTTCATCTCTCCACTATCCCCTTTCTAAAGAAAGCAACCCATTAATAGGAAGAATTTCCTAAGTATTGCTTCTCTTTTTATAAAAAAAAAAAAAAAAAAAAAAAAAACAACAAATATTACATTATTCAAAAAAATTCAAAAAACAGGGTCACTGATGAAGGTTCAATACCTGAAACTGCGCAGTCTGATTTAGAAAAAATTTGAAAATTTGCAATGTAGTTATTATTTTTAGAAAATACACTTCTCTACCACGCCTTTCACAACTATATAGTTTTTGTTTTCAAATTTATTCTTTGACCCTTTCAGGAATGTGTTGATAGATCTATTTCGGGAATTTTCTAGGTTCCCATCATCAGAACACGTTGCCAAACATCAAATATGCATATAAACTAGTTTACTCACTTAATGAGAACTAATATATATTATATGAGCTCGAAGTAAAAAAGATTATCACTATTGATCAAAAAATAAATTGAAAACTTCAAACTTTGTGTGAATGTCTACCTTTGGTGAACATTCAATACACGTTTTTGTTTCTTTTCCTTTGATATGTACATTTGTTAAAAACAAAATGTACATAATCGTTAAAGCCCGAACTCGTAGACCATACACGTACCTAATAATTCCATTGAAACATCTTTCTATTTTTGAAAAATTACCAGAGGAGGTTCCGTTATAAACTTCTAAACCATACACAATTAGTGGCATTAGAAGAGTATGCCCAATTTGCTTTCTTATATTAATCGGTAGATGACATGGAATGCTATACACTCTACGTAAAGTTATCAAAACTCTATGGATCATAAAATTAATATGTTGGATTAAGGATAAGTTTTCATCAATATAGAAATCAAGAGTTTTAATATAGGAAGCAAACTCCAAAGGAGTGTTATTAAATAAAATATTAGGAGCAGAAGGTTCTCTTGTACTATTCTAATTAGTTCATTTCTTGATTCTGCAGTAGCTATTAATTGCAAATCATCTGCATACATGTAATCGTTTAACGAAGTCAAAGAGAAAAGAATATCATTAATAGAAGTCAAAAATAATAATGGGCCTAAAATAGTACCTTGAGGTACCCCTCTACTAGTAGTTTGGATTGATGATCTATCGATACCAGTTTGTACAAATTGTTTTCTTTGTCTAATAAACGTTTCCAGGTTAGTGGAAACGTTGTAGTTGTAGAAAATCTAAAATTAGAATAGAGCTTATTAGCAAGCACTTCATGAGAGATTGACTCGAAGGCTTTACTAAAATCTAAACTTATTATAATCGCCAAGTGATAATTATCCAAACTACTTTGAATTTCATGTAAAATATCAAGTGTGTGTCGTTGTGTTATGTCTCTTTCGAAATCCTGACTGTTATTCCGTTTAAAGGTTTTCCCTGTTAATGAAACTTAACATCTGAGAATTCATCAAAGATTGTAACAACTTTGAGCAGATTGATACAATGTTTATAGGACGATAATCACTACAACTAACTGGATTTCTTATCTTTGGGATAGGTAAAACCCTAGCTCCTTTCCAAAGTAAAGGATAAACCGATGTGGTAAGAATACAATTAAATATATGAGTAATATGACAAATGAAAAAAACCAATTGAAATTCAAAATAAACCAAATGTTATTCATAAAATACCATATTAACTCAAAAATATCAAATGTAATTACAAAAATAGCACTTGTTTTTCAAAAATGAATGAATAATGATTTATTATAAAAATATGTAATTACAATTCATATAAAAATCACAAAGAAGTAGCTATGATTAAATCATTTGAAGACATAACATTTAATATATTTTCAAAAATATAGTCAGCCCCAAAAGTGTACTTGCAATAATTATAAAATAAATGCCAAAAATTATCCATTCCGAAAAATACAAACGGACCACCACTGACAATGCACCTTAACCGGTGGTGCAAGTGCTGGTAACAATATAAAAGGACAATATTTCCGTCTGTTTAAAAAGTACCTAGTGAACCGAGTGCTTTGCTTGTACTTTTTGAACAGACGCACAGAGGAGTATTTGGCCTGAAAAGCTGGCCAAAAAGGCAAAACTGAATTTTAAGAAATCTTAAGAACTAAGTACCCAGCTCGACAGACAACAATATTTTACATTATATTGTAAATTTTGAAGACTTTTAGTTGCGATTTGTAGCTCTGAGACTCTGCTAAAGTCAGGAAAGTGAAGAAAATTATATGAGATTTAAATGTTTTTTTCGGTTTCAGGATGTTTATATGATATTTTTTTTGCGGCTAAACGAATAAAGGTTTAACAAAGAGTGTTTAAAAAAGTTATTTAAAAAAGAAAAAAAAAAAATAAAATATGTTGAATATTCATGTTGAAACAATTTGTTCAAAAGCTAAAAAAAAACAAATTATACACTATTTTTTTGCAAAAAAAGGAAAAGAAGAGGTTTTTAAAAGTGAGGTTAGCATGTCTACGAATTATGTTTGATACCACAATAAAATTTGGAATCTCTAATTTTAGAAACCAAAAAAAAAAGTGTGCGCAAGTTTGCGCCATTATTTTTGACGATTTTTTTAAATTTTCACATTTCTTCTATTTTTGCTCTTCGGGCACTTTTTCTTATACCTTTATATCGTCATAAACTTTTATGTATTTTAAATTATTGATTTCAACTGTTATTCACATCACTTTTAACACTTCACAATATTTTAACACTTCACAGTATTCACAATATTAATACTGTTTTATAAGAGCCTTACAATTTTCAAAATATTTTTTTTAATTAGACTGTAAATCATATGTATGTATGTACATACAGTCTGTCAAGAATGAGTTTAAACCTTTAAAATCAACATTTGTTAATTGAGTTTTGCGATTTATACCAACTTTTATTCCTTAGGAATGTGGCTTTTAGAAAAATCTTAAAAATTTAAACTTTTTGGTTCTTAAATTTTTTTATTGCATTTTGAAAACAAAAAATTTGACGCATTTTGCATGTAAATTTTTTTTTCGCCATTAAATTTTTAATAACTCCAAAATAGTAATAGATATAAAATAAATGTGTATGGTTAGTTTAAGCAGAATTTTCCGGTGCATCTTCTGATCCTACTGCTATTATATTAGGCAACCCAACGATTTAGGGGGTGAAGTATGCCACGCCTTTAAAAGAAAATCCTTACGTACTAGAGAAAAACGGAAAACAGATTTGAATTAAGGGCATCAAAATCCATATAGTAAACATACTTTTATTTCTAGGGTAGAAAAAAAATTTTTTGTTGCGCAGTGTACTTTTGTTGCGCAGAGTAATTTTTTCAAAATCTGCCACTAGACTTTTTATATCACACTACACCTAAAACTATCAAAAAACTAAAACTTTTAATTCAAAAAACACGTTTAATAATTTTGGCCAGCTTTTCAGGCCAAAACTCCTCTGTGAGACGGACCTTTTGTCTAATGATGTTATTTTTGTCAATTGCTTTTTTTTTTGAATTACTTTTGGTATTTTTTTATTTACATACGGTATTTTCAGAATAACATTTGGTATTTTTTGAATTATATATAAAATCTTTTGAATTTAAGTTGGTGTTTTTCTTAATTTTATTTGTGTGTTTTTATGTTTTTCTTTAATTACATTTGCAATGTTTTGAATTGAAACTAGTTTGCCAATCAACCAAACATAATATGATATTGTAGTTTTACCGATGAGCTTTTAGTGAAAACGTTAAACCATATGAGAAATATGGAAAATTGTAATGTCAACACATTCGGTGCCAACCGAATAGAAAAGTGTGTTTTGTTGGCTACGACCAACAAATTCGGTAGTTCAACCATATTCTAATGAGATTTCTGAATATTTTTGGTTTTGCAACTAAAATTCAGCTGTGTTAACCGAATGTTGTACAAAATCAATATTCCGTTGTATCAACCGATTTCGGTCGCAGTAACAAATTTTTAGTTGGCAAATGGCTAAATTGTTCTTTGTGTGTATAGTTCTTAATGTAAATTTACTTTTTTTTACTTTTTCCAAAAACAAAATTAAATAAATTTTTAAATCATTTTCAAAAACTTATTAAAAAAAATTTGTATAACGTTCCTGAAATGTGCCATAAGTGCAGTTCCTAAAGTCTTATATATATTAAGACAAAAAATATACGAAATTACTTTTTACTCTAAACAACAAAAATAGTCAGCTTTGCGAAAAAGTTTAGTTTTAAATTTAAGTTTAGTTTTAAAATATCCTAAGCGTAATAGATTATTTAAAGTTTTCTCTTTACAAAACTATTTAATCAACAAAAAAAAAGATTGAAAGAATACCGATTAATCACACATGTGTGTGTTTAAGTTTAATAATTTACAAAGTGACATATACATATACACTATAAAAGTTCACATGTATGTAACATATAAACAATTTTAATTTGTTAGTAAATAAAGCTATATATTTATATATGTTATAAACTTTTGTATGTGTAGGTAAGGGTTATAAAATAATCCTTCTTATTTTGCTTAACCCAACAAAGCACATTTTAAATTTTTTATCTGGCTCACAATTAAACTGCGTAGTGGTGAATCTTCAGAAATTCAGATATTATTTTGAGGACAGAAAAATATTAGACACATAATTTTTTATTTTGGGTCCGCAATAGAACTTTTAGGGGTTTAAACGAGGGTCAAAAATCACAAATATTTTGTATAAAAATATTTGAAATAATAATTTAACTTCAAGCTCATATATTAGTTCTCATTTTGTGGGAAAACTAAGTTATATGAATGTTTGATGTTTGCATGGGATTGTCACTTCTTTCAAAACGTGTTCTAGTGATGGGAACCTATAAAATTCCCGAAATAGACACAACACGTTCCTTAAAGTTGTCAATTTATAAATTTGAAAACAAAAACTCTATAGAAACAAAAATTCTATGAAAACAAAAACTCTATAAAAAACAAAACAAAGTACGGTCTTGTTTATTTCCCCTTCACATCTTGTTTTGAAACAAACCAAAACAAGTGTAAAAATAAAAATGAGAATAAAAACAAAAACATTTAATTACTATAAATGCAATTAATGTTTATCCCGATGAAAATAAATTTAAAATAACAAATATGCAGGTGCTTTTGCAAATTTAAATGTAACTGAAACTAATAGAAAACATATGATTTTCTATTGTTGATTTACTTGTATAAACGTCACTACATTGCCAGGTCTGTCAAAAAAAACAGAGTAGTATTTTGAAGGTGACAAAGCCAATTGTGATAATATTTTGTTGTTCTTTTTGTTTTTTCTTTGATATTTTAAATTTTGAATCACGCTCCTAGACGAGGAGAAGAAATTCTCATTGAGTTTGTGATTTAACATAACAAATATCTCTAGAAATTCTAATAACAAAGTCCCCTGAAGATTTCCTTGGGTAGGAATGAAAACCGGAAATCAAAAAGCGTTTGTTGTATATCTACCAAATGTAGAGCTTGCACATAACGAACTAGTTTTCAATTCAGTTTTGATCAATTTGGATAATCTTTAACTTCGAGCTCATATATTAGTTCTCATTTAGTGGGAAAATTAGGTTATATGAATGTTTGATGTTTGCACGGAATTGCCACTTCTTTCAAAACGTGTTCTGATGATGGGGACCTAGAAAATTCCCGAAATAGATCTCTCATCACATTTCGGAAAGTGGTCAATTAATAAATTTGAAAACAAAAACTCTATAGACTATTTGTTAGGACAATATCCTAATAAATATAGAGTATGGCCTCGAACTTGAATAATTTTCATTTTCATTGCACAATTAAAGGTCGAAAAAACATAATTGTTATTTTTAACAAAAATTATATCAAACTTAATATTTGAAATATTTAAAATACGGGTTATAAAAGCTTTAGGGAAAAGACTTGTTAAAGAAAAACGGTTACAAACATTGAAAATAGCCCAGACACTCTCTCTATAAAATATGCATAATTTTAACTAAATCCAACAACAATTTCCTAAACAAATGTGGTATTCGAAAAATTAAAATTTTTGGTACTCAACTTAGCCATTTTTTATATAATATACAGGGAATTCAGAAAAAATGTTCCCTCACTCAGTTGTAATTTTTTTTTTATTTCTTAAAGCAACCTGTAATCTTTAAATTATTTATAAAATATAAAGACTGATTAAAAAATGAAAATAAAAATATAAATATAAATATAAATATAAATATAAATAGAAATATAAATATAAATATAAATATAAATATAAATAGAAAGATAAAGATAAATATAAATAGAAATATAAAGATAAATAGAAAGAAAGAGAAAGATAAAGAGAAAGAGAAAGATAAAGATAAAGAGAAAAAGAAATAGAAATTAAATCTCCTAGAAAAGAGAAATAGAAATAGAAATCTAATAGAAAAGAAATAGAAATCTAAAGAGATCTATCTCCTAAAGAGAAATAGAAATCTAAAGAAAGAGAAATCTAAAGAATAGAAATCTAAATCTCCCTATAAATAAAGATAATCTAAATAGAAATATAAATCTAACTAGAAATATCCCTCCCCCTAATATAAATATAAATATAAATATAAATCTAAATATAAATATAAATCTAAATATAATCTAATTAATATCCCCTAAATCCCTCTAAATATAAATCTAAATATAAATATAAATATAAATATAAATATAAATATAAATATAAATATAAATATAAATATAAATATAAATATAATATAAATATAAATAAAAATAAAAAGTCAGAATAATAAAAATATATAGAAACAAATTATAAATCTTTAAAATGTTTTTCATTGAGCAACGGCAATTATAGTTCAATAATATTATAAACTACAAGGAAATATTGAAAATGTGATCTGGGCATTCCAAGAAAATTTCATATCTTCGCTCCATGGAAAAAGTCAATTCGGAAAATGGTTTAAGAAATTTTAATTGAAGGGAAATCTGTTAAATCAACATAAAGGCAATAGTTGCAGAAAGGTAACAGCAACTACTGAAGAGAATGTTATGAAAATTAGCGATTTTTTTGTTCAAGAACCTGGCCAGTCCATAAAAGCAGCTGCACAACATGAAAACATTTGAAAAACGTCGGTACATACCATATCGCACAAGAAGCTTAAAATGAAGGCGTACAAAATCCACCCTGTCCAAATGCTGATCGATTTGGCAAAGAGGAATAGGCTTAAGTCTGCACATATCTTGCTTGACCTAATTAATGATGAGGAACAGATTGATGTCCTGGATGCTATTTGGTTCACGGACGAAGCCCACTCTTACCTGTCAGGATATTGCAACAAGCAAAATCAGAGGTACTGGACCGATGAAAACCCACATCATTTAAATCCAACGCCTTTGCTTCCACAGAGAATCACTCTATGGTGTGCTTTGTCATCTAAGGGACTTTTTTGTTTGAGGTTCTTAGAGAAAACGTTACGTCGGAAAGATATTTAGAATTGCTACAACATTACTTTGTACCTTTTTTGGAAGCTAGATTGAAAACGCTTGAATAATGCTGAAAAATTTGATGAAAACATTATATCGAATCTCTATGTCCAATGTCACCAAAAAGGGTTTCTTTGGCCACCGTACTCACCGGACCTAAATCCATGTGATTTCTTCTTATTGGGATATTTAAAAGATAGGGTGTATGTAACAGTTCCGAAAACACTTGCTGAATTGGAAAAACTGAGGATATAAGAAGAATTCCTATTAGTACACTGATAGAAATTTGTTCGTAGTATTAATGAATTCCTTCATTAATCCAATGAATTTTTTCATAAAAAAGTCCCCAAAGAAACGTTTCATTGAGTCAGTGAAAGGTGTTTCATTAAATCAATTTTAATGAATGGTTTCATTGACCCAATGAAAATTTCATAAAGTATATGACATTTTTTTCATTAATCCTTACCTAATCGTTATGAAAGTTTCATGTGTTTAATGAATAAAATTAATAGTTTGTATGAAATATTTTCGTTGATATTTAATAATTTGCACTTTTTATGATTATTTTAGCATACAAATTACAAATTTTAAAAATAAAATTTTTTTATCCATAAAAAAGAAATATTTTAGTTATTGTACTTTTTTTAAATTATGTATATTAAGAACTTTAATGATTGAAAAAAATCGTTTAAATATAATTAACAGGCATTAAAATATAAATAGCCGAACTAAAAAATCCAATTTTAATTTATTTCTGTTTTTATTGTTTTATTTTTACAAAATTGTTCAACCTTTCTTTACATTTTTTATAATTTGTGTTAGCAAATGACATATTTTCTTATATGTCGATGCAAAATATGTAATTTTTTATCGATCTGGCTAGGAATTCTGTAGAACGATCGACGATTATATATTATGTACTGTGGTTCCTATTGGGAACAAAGGGCCACACATCGACGATAATAGTCCACTTTTTGTAGTTAAATTACGACCATATTAGATAAAAATGTTAAATATTGTTAACAATGTTGTTAAAAAACAAAAATTTATTATCGTTTAGCATAACATTTGTGTGTAACATCATCAAAACGATAACAAGTTATTTCTCGTTTTGAACCAAACTATATCGTTTTTCCTAGAGAATCTGTTCCCTGGTATTTTGGGATCAACTATTCAAATTCGTCAAAAACTGTTAGCTCTAGACAAATTTAATAAAAAAAATTTATTTATATCAAAGTTTTGGTTAATTCTGTTTAAAAGAAATTTTTTTAGCTTTTTTTATTTCAAAATGATAGTACAAAAAACAATTTTTTTCTTATTACAAGTCAAAATTTTTATTGAAAAAAATTTAAAATTTTTCCATTGATTTAATGAATTTTTTATATGAAATTATGAAAAAATCATAAAAAATGTTAATGAAAGAAATACCAATATTAATGAAGTTTCATTCAGTTAATGAAATTTTTCATTAAACCAATGAATCGATTTTAGTGAAATCGTTTCATTAATACTATGAATGAAAATTCTATCAGTGTATGCTTGTCAATACAGTTAATTCTTTTCCAAAACGTCTTCAACGGGTAACTGATGTAAATGGAGGTCACTTTCAACAATTTTTGTAATATAACTGCTAAATCAATAAACGATACTGATATTTTTTAATCACTTATTATTTTATTAAATATTTTGAATGGTACCCATTCGCGAAGTCCGAAAAAACCACTCCGAAAGAAATTTTGGTTTTTGCGCTAGGAAAAAAAATTGGGTTGAAAATTGATAAAACCTAGAGCACCACTTTATAGTCCGGACATAGGACTATCGAATCCATTATTAAAATTGTATAGGTCCTATTTCGGAAGCCCAAAAAATATCTTCAACGGGGGTAATTGATTGAGGTCACTTTGAAAATAGAAATAGAATTTCTAAATTAATAAAAAATACTGATATTTTTTAATCACCCATTATTGTTTTATAAAATAATTTGAATTTTACGAGTTGCTTAAAAAAAAAAACAAAAACACAATAAGTCAGAACTGAGTGAGGGAATATTTTTTCTGAATTCCCTGTATATCCATATTTTTTATAAATAAAAATTATTAGTGTCCGAGCGAACAGTTCGGCCAGAAAATGCATTTGGTCTGTATTCGGTATTTTAAAGCATTATGGACAAAGTTGGCAGATGGAAAAATGTTTATTGGACTGATTAGATGCTATTTTGAGTGTCAAATTTGAAGAAAAGTCTGTAGTTAAGCAATGAATTCACTGTTCGGCCTCAGAAAGTTCGGCCAAATTGAAAATAGATCGGCGGCCGAACTTTTAACTTTATAGCTAAACTTCGGCTCTCTTAAATTTTATGCACAAAATCGAATAAAATCGGCTCCTCAAACATGTTTCCAATACCAAAATTTGTCATCATTGCCTCTAGATATCAAAAAACCGACAAAATATAGTTTTTTGGCCGTACTGTTCGGTCAGACACTAAAAATTATATTTAAATAGCATCAAATTGCGTAATACTTTAGCCCACTTCTTAATCCCTAAACTTGAGATTGCTCTCCTAAAAATATACGTGTCTAACAGTGATGCATTTTGAGTTTTTTTGTTTTGGGCCAAATTGACAATTTAAAAGAGCCAAAATACCATGGATAGGGCCACAGGAATGATAAAGTTAGAACTATAGTACTTTTTTTGGTACTATTTGATCCGGAAAAGTACCATGGTACTCCTTTGACTCTTTTAGTACTATTTACATATAAATAAAAATTAAAGATTGAGTTTGAATTTTAAAGTCTTTTTCACACAATTGCAATTAATACTATAATTAATATGCAATTTTATTTAATTTTAATTGTGAAAGACGTGGTAGAGAAGAATGAGTGTATTTTCTAAATATCATAACTACATTGTAAATTTTTCAATTTTACTGAATCAGACTGCGCAGTTTCTGGTAATGAACCTTCGTCCGTGACCCTGTTTTTTGAATAATGTAATATTTGTTATGTTTTCATTTGTTCGATTGCGTCTATATGAAATTTTCTGTGCAATCACTGACCGTGGTATAGATAAACTAATTTCTAATGCCACATGCACTCGCACCACACATTAGACAGGGCGCTTTAGCGCACTGATCTATCGTCAGGTCGAGTTTTGTTTTGATTAAAACTAGTTTTATTCAATACACGGTGTTTTTGCTCTTGCATACATCATCTTAGAAGTACAAGTCCAACAACACAACAGTTCTATTTTTAGAAACTTCAGAGAAATTTCAAGATTCAACATTTAATTCAATTACCCATTCCTAATTTAACATGTATTTATTTGGATCCAATCGTTGTAAATGTAATTGATTAAAGATGATTTCATTTTAATTCGAGTAAAGAAAAGTGTTCGAAAAGTGAAAAATAAATATCTTAAAAAAGTACAATTGAAAAAAGGCCATTGCCAACATCTTCAAATTTGCATTTTGATTCTAAAATTGAATGAGTAATGAAAAAGATTTCCTTGCAAAAAAAAAGGTGAATTTAAGAAATTGTCTGATAATTTTTATAAATTCTGTAACTAAAATCAACTAAATTTTAAAAACGTTAATTTATAATAAAAAACTTGTATTTAGTACTATGAGGGTCAAAAAAGTACTATTTTTTATGCTGATTGGTACTATTTGAAAATCGTATTCCCTGTAGGGCCATATTTTTTTAAAAAATTCGATTAATAGATTTTTACTAAAATAAAAATAATATTAATTTGTTAATTACAGTTATCATTTTAATGCTTTTTTTAAAATGCAAGACAAACCCCTCTAACAATAAAGTTTAACATATTTTATGAATTCTCCTAAATTATTTCCGCTCTTGCGATAACATAACATTTTTAAAAAGCATTCTCTAAGGAGCTAGCATATGCTCTCATCGAATAAAAAAATCAGGCAAATTTCATAAAAGTCTGAACTAAACGGTTTAAAGTAGTTAGTTCAATTTTGAGCTGATAGGGCCAAAATAGATAAGAAAGTACCACAGGGCCATCAAGCAGTCAAAAGTGCCACAAATGGCCCTATTGTGCCACGTTTTGCATCACTGGTGTCTAATGTCTTTTGTACTCTATAACATATCTAAGTTTCATTCAAATCTGCGGATTCACCTTCCTTGTCGGACCACAACTAGTATTTTGTCTATTAGATTCTAGGAATTTAAATTGTAACTGAAATAAAATTTTTAATTAACGCCAAAGCAAGCATTGTTTATATCAAACCTGTTACTTACAATTACTTCAAAAATGTATTCAGAATTACATTTTAATTTTAGATTCTCCAGATTGAACAGTTAAGGGTTAACATTGGTTTTATTGTATTTTTCATAGTCTCAGCATAAAATTTTATATTTTTAAGCTTTTTATTTACATTATTAATATTTTAAGTTATTGTTAGTAGTTTTCCGTAACAGTTTTTTTTTTTTTTTTTTCATATCCCACAAATGTTAAGGATCTTTATGTGACAGCCTAAGTTTTTCTGTTTTTAACCAACAGCCATAAATTTATATTGTTAAGGGAGATTTCATCTCATATACAAAATACGTTACAATACATATGTCAACTGTTTTACATCCCTTTGGTGATTTATTACAATAAATCTTAATAAAGTGCGATTTATCTTATTTATTGTCATTTTTTCTATAACATTTTTGTTTATAGTAATTTTTCTTTATAAAATATAATTTTTTATGAATTTCAGTTTTGATACTTTTGTGTAAAAATATAAAGTTTTAAGTAAAATTTATGTCGTTTACATATTGATGTATTGTGTAAAAGTTTATTTACCCAACATTTGTGACATTATTCAATATATAATTTTTTTTTTATATGTGTAAAGCTATTAATTAGTTATATTTTATGATAAAAACAGAAACTTTTTCAATAACTATTCCCTTCCATCATGTTGTATTAGCAAGTATATAAGAAATTTCAAAATTTTTCGGCACTTTGAGGCAAAATTGTATTTGAAATATTTGTGTATGCCTTTTGTGTATGTTTTTTTGCCGATTTTTAAGCATGCCTAATCCAGCCGCGTTAATCATTAACGAGATGGCCCAAAATATTTTTTTTTTGCAACCGATCTTAAAGCCAATTAGCTCTGTTAAAAGAAAATTCCTTACCTCATATGGCGCCAAAAAATCTATAATAAATTTTTAGTTTTTACTATGCGCAGGGTGATACAAAATAGCCTTTTTCCTTTTTAATTTAACATTTTTTTGTTTTATAAATTTCAAAAAAAAAATTTAATTTTTGTATTAAAAATTTTTGTATTAATTTTTGTATTAAAAATAAGTTCTGATGAGATCTTTAGCCAGATCGAAATACTAGTATCAACCTAGCTAATATGTTTGATTTGCTTTATTTTTGTAAATATACGGAGGTTGAAAGCTCGTTATAAATTGAAAATAACATAAAAATAATCTCGATGTATATAAAAACAAAAAACTAATATAACTGTAGAAAAAAAAATAGTTTTTTCGGACTTTCTATATTTTCATATCTCAAAAATCCAAAGAACAAATTCTAATATTATACTGTTGTATTATATTTATTTATTTGATGCTTTTCAAAATGTTTGATAATTTTGTTAATAGTCATAACCATAATCTTCAGTTGTCCACAAAATAACACGATAATTGTCTTAACTAAAACCAATACATTACATAGAATCAGTGATGCCAGGAGATTTTTTCAGAAATCCCTACGCTTATGGAAAAAATCCCTTTTTTCCCTACACCCACTTTTTTCCCTACTTTTTTCCCTACACAACTTTTAACCATTTTTCAAAATAAAATTTTATTTTTAATTTGTACATTTTCAATTCAGGTACATAAATTCAGGTTCATTTAAAAATAATACAAAAATAACATAAAAAATAACATTAAAATAACATAAAAATAACATAAAAATAACATAAAAACAACTAAAAAACTACATAAAAAACTAATATAAAAAATACTGAAAAAATTATTTATACAATTCTGTATAATTCATTTTTTTCAAATGACTAGATGTGCATTTAAAAGTTACACAATTAATTAAATTTGATTGTAAATGAGATCTAATAATGCAAATAGAATTTAATATTTCATGGCTTAATTTGTTTCTTTTTTTCGTACGTACGTCTGTAACAACAGAAAAAATCCTTTCGGCGTCAGCATTGGCATGTGGCAGACTTAGTAAAATTTTTATTATTTTTGCAAAATTTGGAAAAACCAAATTGTCATTAAAATTTTTTGATTTGCAGATTTTGGACCAAAATGCTTCAACATCTAATTTAGATAATATTTGCTTTTCATGTTCCGAAAAATTATATTCCAAAGTTAACCATTCTTGTGTTAGTAAATTTAAGTCAACTTTATATTTATCGCATATCAATTTAAATTGATAAACACTTTTATTATTATTTCCAATGGCAACTTCAGGATTTAAAAATTCCATTTCTTTGAAAATTGACTTATCATTTAGTGGCAGTCTTCTTTGTGTTTCTTCAAGTGCGGTTATATAGAATTGTAAACAATCAGATTTTACCTGATGAGCACTACTTTTTGGAAACGTTTTCAACAATTCTTCACATTCACTGCCGACATAAACATCATCTATTGGTAATGAAACATGAGGTGACCTTATGGCACAATCAATCTTTAGGCATTCTTTTTTTATAAAATTTTGATCAAGTTTGAAAAATATTTTTGTTGATTCTGAGTGTAAAGCATGAACCAATATTTTTTTCGATTGAAAAAGTGCATTTAATGAGTTAAAATAATTCAACACATATTTCAAAAAACATAAGTAAGCCTTATTACACTCATTTGTAAGTTCAGCCAGTATAACATCTGCGGATTTCAATTTGTCCTGCTTAGCTGCAAATTTAAAATATTCTATTAGAACTTGCCAATTATCCAATATCCTTTCGATACATTTTTGATGGGATAGCCACCTGGTCGTTGATGTTCTTAATATTTTTCTTTTTTCTTCGTTCATCATTTCTTGGAATTCCTCCAACTGAGAACATCTTTTTGAACTGCCGGAAATGTATGTTCCAATTTGTCTTACCAAATCTTCGGGAGCTCTTGGCAACATAAGGCAAGATTTGTTTGCTATGATGGCAGCAGAGTGGCATATACATTTGATTGTTATTACCTCGGGACTATCTGTCAAAAGTCTAGACGCGAATGAATTGTTTTGTCCAACCATAACGTTAGCGCCATCGCAACACAATCCAATGATGTTATCAAAGGGAATATTGTATGATAAAATACATTTTTTAAAAAGGCCATAAAGTGCTTCAGCAGTACAATCAGCGCCCACGTGAATTAACTCCAACAACTGTACAAAAGCCTTCTCTAGCTCCTCGTCATAATACCTTACAAGAAGACACATAGTTTTTTTTGAAGAAACATCAGTACTTTCATCAATTAGCACAGAAAATTTATATATTTGAAGCTTTCTGATTAGATTTTCTTTTTCTTCTCTTGCTAAAACATTCAGAATGATTTTTGAACATTTGGTTCGCCCTAATTGGCATTTTTTTATAATTGAAGAATCAGGTACAATTTCTTTTAATAATGGTATTAGGTGATCAATAACTTGAACTGCTAAATTGTGTTCAGCAAAAAAAAGGCTTAAGCGGATCTCGAAATTGGCCACATCGTTGTTTTTTTCTGGGACTTGTTTGTCAAAAAATGAATCCATTGTTTTAGTTTTTGTTTTTGAAACATTTTTTTTGTGCATTTGAGTATTAGCATGTTTATTTAGGTCCGATTTACCGCAATTTAATACTTTGCCACAAGCCTTGCATCTACATTTAAAGTCGTCATCTTTGACCGGCTCCAGCCATCCCATTAGCTTCTCGTCTTTCAACCAACTTGAGCAAAATCGTTGTTTTCTGTACTTCTTTGATGTGTTTTCATCACTATCGGAAGACGAGTCGGACATTTTTCTAAAATTAGTTTTATTATGCTTTAATTTATAATATTTTAATGTTATTTATTAATTACAAACTTACTTATTAAAATTGAAGAAACCTGCAAAGATGGCGTACGTATGTATAAAAAAGAATTGCACAAAACATCAAAACTACACAAAACCAAACAAGTGTTTACTTGTCATTGTTATTGAAGATGCCACATATTTACTTATTTCATATTATAGAGGTATTACCAGATTTAAGAATTTCTAATTATACACTTAAAGAAAAGTATATATTTTTTATTTTAAAGCATACAATTGGAAAATATTTAATTTTAAGTTGTTAAAAAAAAAAAATCTGCGATTTAAAAAAATCCCTACAATTTGACAAAAGTAAGAAATCTTTCCCTTTTTCCCTACATGTTAAATTTTTGAAAAAAATCCCTACAAAAAGGGAAAAATCCCTACACTTGGCATCACTGCATAGAATAGACAAAATCAACTTTATGAGAATTTTGTCTACCTCTAATCATAAAATGGAAACTATTTGAAAAGCAACGATTTTTATATATCAATATACTTTGTATATTAGTATATGTGGTGTGTGTGTTTGTTGTATTACAATTTGTAAAAACAACATATATCCCAACAATGTTTATGTAAAGGGTCCGCCATATAACGTTTTTTTCCGATGCCGATTTTGCCAAAAAAATCATTTTTTCAGATGAAGCTCATACTACATGGCCAGCCGAGGCAGCCATTTGAATGAAATTATTTTCCATTATTTGGCGGACCCTTTATATGAAAAGAGCCGTGGTATGCTGATTGCTCAAAAATGTTTTAACTTTTGTCTTAAAAGGACATTTAAAGTTACAAAAATTAATTTAATAAGTTAATGTTGGTGGTTTGTATAATATTTAGTGATTTTCAATATAATTTGTTTTTTGTTAAACCAAAAGCATTGCAATTTTAAAAATTAATTTAAAATGCCTTTCTCTGCTAATGTAGATTTTATCAACTGACATATTCTGATATATTTCATTTCGCCTCACCAAAAATCCTCAAAGGACCACTCATAGAAAATAAAAATTACCTAAATGTTAAGTAAAAAATTTAGTTAAAATACAATAATTTAGAAGAAATTTTGTTAAATGGAAATGAAAATAAATCAGTTGAAATCAGTTCATATATTCTGCTAAATGTTAGTTTATTACAAACAGGTAAACAATTCAGTTAAATTTGCTAATTTTCGTCTGAAATTACTATCACTTTTATGAATTATTAATTTACTAAAAACAAATTTATATAAATGTTTTTCATTTAATTTTGTTCAAAAAAAAAATAGATTGGAAAAACAAATCATAGAAATATTTAGTTTAAATACTTAAAACCTCAAGGCGGTGATTAAAAATAAAACCAATTTTGATATACAAGCAATTTTATAAGAAATTAAATCCAAAAATAGTGCCGTATTCCCCTTTTTTTATAGTTTCAAAATTAAGTTTTTTGTTGCAACTTTGAAGTGTCGTTATGTCGCAAGTGTGAGTTCGTCACAAGTGGTAACTTGCAATAAAAGAGTTGCTTGATTCTTAACATTTCTAATATAGATTTTCGCTTGGCGTCAAAATTTCTAAAAATAATCTAAATTTTGTATTTTAGTTTTGGCCACATCTTACTACTGTCCACTGTGGGGCCCAAAATTATGGCGGTTTTAAGTTTAAAGCAAATTAAACAAATTATAATTACAGATTTGCTTTGATTTAATTAAAGTTGCATTAATATACAGGTCTCATAGTATTTGTCATATGTCAAAATATATTTTACACCACCAAAAATATAAAAAATACATTAAAACAAATATTGGTCATATATTAATTAGCACTTAAAAATAAAACCATGATTATTTTGAAAAACAAGCATTTTTTTCCGGTTTTATGATACTTTAGTTTGTTTGTTGTTACTTTTGCAGGAAATCATTTGAAGGACTTATTGCAAAAATTTGATAAGCCACATTTTATTTTAAGTCCATTTTCGCTTTTGAAAGGTCGAAAAAATTCAAAAACTATGACTTTTACAGCACGTTTATAATTTATGTACTTATAATAAGTGTTTAAGCAAGACTTCAGTACAATATTAATCAATGGATGTCTAGAAAACAGCGAAAATCCACAAAATAATAAATATGGCTTATCAAGTTTTTACAATAAGCCCTTCATTTGAAATACCTTTAAACTCGAAAAATAAAAAAAATTATTTAAAGATGCTTTCTCAGATAATGAAAAATTTGTACACTCCATTGAATTTAAAGTCCTTAAAATTTGTTGATGTTTTTCGATTTTAGCATTAATCTTATTTTGCAAAATTTTTAAAAAGTTCATAAAATTTTTGCGTTACATTTTGGCTCGGAGATGTTGTTGACTAAGAAATTCAGGTCACTCAATACGCTAGCCAATTTCAAATGAAATTATGAATACCTGGCGCAGAAAACATACATTTTCAAAGTATTTACTTTAATTGCATTTAAGTTTGTTATCCCGTTGTTGGTGAGCTGACATCAACTTTTTGTTTAAAATTACACTGGTTTTTTAATACTGTTCTCTAAATCCAATTCCATTAAACGACGCAAAAATCCCATACAACTTTTCATCTAGCAGAGATATGGAAATTACTTTTTAAGTAAATTTATTCTCCAAGTCTACACACAGAAAACATATTCATTGCTACAACCGAATTTTTTGCCAACCGAATTTTGGTAGTTACATGAACTATATAAAAATTTGTTTGTGAATTCAATAGTTGCAACCAATTCTCTATTATAACATTAAAATAATTTGGTTGCACTTATTGTCATTATTAATTGTATCTATCGAACTTAATTTATGTGGTTGTTGATTCATTCGAATTTATTTAAATTATCCTACCGAATTTATAGCAATTAAACACCGTTTCCAGCTTATTTTTATATGTTTATTAAATTATTAAATAAATATTTACATACAAATGGATATATAATTGTAATATGAGGTAAAAAACATTCTATTTTACAGAATAAATCATAAAAATGGATTTGGTGGTGTTTTCCTATGGAAAATAAAAAAAAAAACATATTTAGGAGAATTTTAAGAAGAAACACTCTCACCCTTTGGCTAATTTAAATAGCAAAGTCTTACACTATTCAATGATTTATTTTTTCTTTATATACATAATATTGTGGTGCGCAAAATTTCCATATTTCGACATCGAAATCTGAGTTTTTTTATAAGAAAACATTAAGGTCTGTATCTTTTAAAAAAAGAAAATCTTTAGATAAAAACCGTTTTAACAGAAACATTTTTATATAAATTTGGTATTTTTTATGTTTTACTATAGGATTTTTTTTTGAATTCTGAGAATATTTTTTAAATATTCTACACTAAAAATATTCTTATTCAAAAACAGCTTTAAAAATTCGATGATTTGACATAAGAAACGTACTTTTCTACAGATAAAGTGTTTCGAAATCTTCAGCATCCTGTTAAGCTCTATGTCAAATTCCTTTACATACATTATTACACTCAATTATGCAATGAATGCATTTTACATTAATGAAAATAAATAGTCAGTATGACTTTATGTGGTTTAAATATTACAAATCACCAACCTTGTACTAAAAGTGGCTCCTGAATTAATCCCATTTCTTGATTTATCCTGCGTGTATCTTGAATTTGAATGGCTGTGTCACGGCCTTAACAAATTTGTATAAATTTGTATATTTTTTTCGTATCAAAATACATACTATATATTTCGTATCAAAATACCTCCAACGAATCTTCACCACGATTTGAGTAAAATCTGCAACTTAATAACTGTGGTTTATCCTTTGCTTCCTGAGGTTATTTTTTAATAATAATTAAGAAACATCTACATTGTATTTTTATATTACAAATCGATTTTAATTTTTTTTTTTGTATATTTTTCTTTGACGTTTAATGCTATAAACACATAGACGACTGCAGCTACACGACTACAGCCTGTCAAAAATAAAATACACACGTTTATATGAAAACGATTATTTTGGCACCAACACAGCTACATGGCTACCCGATTACTTTTGGCGCTGTAGTCACAGGATAATTTCTATTTTTGTTGGCTACAAAACAAAAATAGTGTTGACAATAAAACAAACAAATTAGTGCTTAAAAATATTTTATATTGTTAAACACAAAAAAAGTCGCAACATTTAATGCTATAATTGCATTAATATTCAAGAGGGGTTAGATACATTTATTTTTACGTTATATTAATGTATTAAAAATAAGTAATTGTATTTTTAAGTCAACTTTATATACGTTAGGGCGGGTCGATTTGTAGGGAGTGAAAAAATTCACCAATTTCCCTATGATTTCCGTATTCTATGGATTATTCCATGAAAATTTGCCAAAGAACCATACCTCTACAGTTAAAATCGAGTCCCCTACTTTTTGTTGGTAGATTTTTTCCCAAATTGACGTTCGTATGAAATATTACCTACACGTTCACATACATAACTCAAAAACTATCGATCAGGTTTAATCGCCAGTAGGCGTGTTGGAAAGGTGAGCTCATTTTGATCAATTTACAAAAAAAAAATCTCCAACATTGGTCCAACGGTTCAAAAGTTACGGGCATTTTTGTCCAAATTTTGGACCATTTTTCCATTTTTTTTATGATTTTGTCCAAGAATATTAGTTTCATGGCCATTTTTTTGGCTCAATTTTTTTGACTTACGAAGCTTACGAACCTTACGTTACGACTGGACTGATTTCCGCATTACATTACTTTTTATATTGAGCTCACCTTTCCAACGCGCCTACTGGCGATTAAACCCGATCGATAGTTTTTGAGTTATGGATGTGAACGTGTAGGTAATATTTCATACGAACGTCAATTTGGGAAAAAATCTACCAACAAAAAGTAGGGGACTCGATTTTAACGATAGAGGTATGGTTCTTTGGCAAATTTTCATGGAATAACCCATAGAATACGGAAATCATAGGGAAATTGTCGAAAAATAAATCGACCCGCCCTAATATACGCGTCTACAACCATGCATAATGTTCTATTTTAATAAAGCAAAAAAAAAGATGTATTTGGCACTACTGAAATAAAAATTCATTTGTATAAAAAACAGCTGTTTACTATGTTGCTGTCATTTCCAAAATAATAAGTAGCTGCCCACACGGCGACGATTGCAGTGAACGGCATTTGTAGTCGTGTAGCTCTGTAGCCTGCTGTGGTCTATGTGTTTATAGCAAAAATTTGATTTTTATTTTTTATTGTTGACAGTTTAAAAATTCCATGATTAGTTATTAGTTGAAAAATTTTTCTTTTAGTTGTGGTGGACAAAGTTTTTTGAATTTTAAATTATTTTGTTAATTTGCTGTTACAATTGAATATTTTTACGCATTTTCACCAACAGTTGGTAGTCAGTATTAAATTTACAATTTTGTAACGAAATTCGATTGCTTCTACAGGGTAATTATTAGTATAGCTAATAAATCAGTTTAAATGCATATCTTTATATTTTTGATATGATTGCTACCAATGAATTCTAGTATGAAATAATTTTTTGATAGAAATTGGTTGGAAATACCGCACTGAATTATACAGAATAAATAAATTAGTTATCACAGTAAAAATTTAGTGTTAATATCAAACAGTTTTCTGTGATCATAAATAAAAAGTATCTGTAAATGAAATTTTATTATGTTACAGGAATCATGGTGGTCATTATGGTTTTCTAACTAAATAATTCTCTGTGTGTATTGACTGCATTTTGTATTGCTTTGGATCTAAAAGTAAAAAACTATGAGAAAAAAAGTTAATGAAGAAACTCTTGTAAGTTTTATATAATTTTTATAATTTTTAGACTTTTACATGGACATTATTTCTTTAGGCAAGACTTTTCAACAATGCCCTGGTTTCAAAGTATAGTCTACCTAACCATGTAAAGATAGATATTTTTTTCCATTTTTTATGGTAATTACTGATAAGATCTTCAACAACATTAGCGTATCGAATTGGGTTAATATATATGCATCATTAACAAAAATATTCGCGGGGTTTCTCTCAATTTATTAGCTAATTTCGAAATAGATCAAAGCATTTTTCTGCATAAGCAAAAAGACAAATCTTAACTATTATTTAGAGTATAAATTAAAAAAAAAAGAAAGTACGGTTCATGGGAAAACGCCAAATGGGCTTAAAATTTATATAACAGCATAGCCAAAAATTATGACCGCTGATTTCAACTTTTATCATAATATATAAATAGCTTAGCAAATTACGTGTAACGTAATCAGCTAAAAATAAGAAAAAGTTAATATTTGCGAAATATTTATTACAGTGAATGTCTATCAAACATTTTCAAATTTTAAAATGTTCATATATTTGTATGGCTAAACAAATTGCAGACCTAAATGTTGGTGATGTTATTATCAGTATTTAGCATAACCAGTAGCGGATCCACAAAAAGTGGTCGGGGTGGGAACTTAGAGTATTTTGAATTAATTTTTAAATCTTTTTTACATTTTTGTATTGAAAAATTTTATTTTGGTGGTCGAAATAATTAATATCAGTGGCCGCTACTTTTGTACTAAATTTTAGGATTCAATTTTGTGGCACTGTATTATTAATGCTAATAAAATCATTATTAATAGAGCTTATGAATTTATTATTAACAACCCATAAATTAATAAATTTACCATTTTAAATTTTATTGTTTTTGAGACAATTACAAAAGTGTTTCAAAGAATATAATATAATTATAATTATAATAATTATAATTATAATAATTAATTTGTTCTAATGGCATTCCATTTATCTTAACTTTAGAAAAATGCTAAATTATAACTTATAGTATTTAATTATAAATTTAAATTCCTATGTTCTATTTCCTATATGTTCTTCTAAATTCTTGAATTTATCAATAATATTAATTTTCTCAACTCTCAACTCTTACCTTTACAAATACATCGTAATCTAAAGTGGTAATTCTTGTTGTTGTTATGGTAACCATGGTTTTAAGTGGTGATGCCTGTGTAAGTACACAGAGAGAATTTTTGTAAACGAATTTTAATGAAACTTTTCACTAAACTAAGGAAGATTTAAATTATGATGTGAGCAAGATTATTCAAGTTCAAGATCATTTGTTTTTTGTTGAACAAAAAACCGAGCAATGTTTATTTGTTAATTTAAAATGTCTTCTACGGCAAAACCGACTTAAGGCCCTAATCCTGTAGAGTGTTATTGTTTATTTAATAAACACTAACAACACAGTGTTAGCCTTACACAATCATTGTTTTATTTATTAAAAATTTAATATTTTTGATTTGAATTAGTTCAATTTTTTCCAATTTTGTTTATTACAATACGGGTAAAGCGTTGATCTTTGGCCTTCAAAAATTATAATTTTGGTAAATCTTCTCTGGGGATTTTCGGTGGCGCGAAATAAAGCATGTAAGGACCTGTCAGTAGATAAAATCTGCATTAGAAAAATAAACTTTTGGTTTTAATTTTTAAAATTTAAAAGTAAAACATCTAATGAAATTTTCTTCACAAAGCGAATGAAAAATTTCTTAGTATTAATGAAAAAGCTTCATAACTTTAATGAAACAATTTTTAATGAAACTGAAGTTTCTAATAAAGTTTAATGAAAGTAAAACGTATAATGAAATTTTCTTCACAAAGCGAATGAAAAACTTCTTAGTATTAATGAAAAAGCTTCATAACTTTAATGAAACCATTTTTAATGAAACTTTTTTATTAGGCGTATGAAATTTTTAATAAATGAAATGAAATTTCTAATAAAGTTCAATGAAAGTAAATCATCTAATGAAATTTTCTTCACAAAGCGAATGAAAAATTTCATAGTATTAATGAAAAAGCTTCATTACTTTAATGAAACCATTTTTAATAAAACTTTTTTATTAGGCGTATGAAATTTTTAATAAATGAAATGACATTTTTCATAAAATTTAATGAAAAACTGCAACAATTAAATGAAAAGCTTCAATGGACGAGTTCCAGTGACACTTCATAGATCTAATGTAAAAATTCATTGATATAATGCAGATAATTCTCTCAGTGCAGTATATCTAAACAATTTACTGCAAAATTTAATTGCAAATTAAAATAACATTAACAATAGCAGGCCAATAGTTATGTATGCACAAAATACTTGACCACAATTTTCAACCATTGAACAAACAACAATATACAATTATTTGAATAAGAAGAATAAAGGTAGATATTTATGCAGCTTCTTCTTGTTATAAGTTGTATAGTTTCATTTAAATTAGTGTTACAAAATTTCTAAAATTTTAATTAACATTTTCCGCAATGAAATAAAGTGTCTGTCAAATGTGGCCAAAACTAAGATGTATTTAATACCCTATAATAAAGGGTGGCACATAAATGGCGAGAGAGCAAAATTTGGAACTTCACAAAGATACAGAGGGCCGCAGTGCACTGAGATTTTAATGCATTTTTGCATAGAAACAATGAAGTTGTACTGTAAGTCGTTCATTGAAAGTTTCTACGAAATTTTTTAATAAATATAATTTTATTTATAAAAATTGTCATTCACCCAATAAAGTAGCTTCATTTAAGAGGTAATTTCATAAAAATTATGATGATTTTCTTTAATTTTCGGATTCGGAGCGCCAAAGACCATTTAAAAAGTAACGTTAACGTACCATATTTAACGGATACTACTTTTACGGTCAGTAAACGCTCTAGATTCCATAGGCATTTTCAAGATGAAAAACAATTTCTGTGATGAAAAACTATTACATCACTATACTGATCGCAAAAATGTAAACTACCATCGTTTGTAGACATGCTAGAAAGATTATTAATAGAAGTTAAAAACTCTACATGCATTTTTGTTGGTGATTTTAATATTAATTTGATGCTTATGAGCCCTGATAGTCGTGCTTTGATAGATGTATTTTCTGATGCTGATTTTACTTCATGTCATAATCTTATAACTAGGCCCGAAATTAAAACTTGCATTGATTGTGTTTTTAGTAATGTATCAAATTGCATAATTGTAAACTCAATTGAAACTTCAATATCGGATCACAATATAATTTTTTGTAAGCTTAGGTTAGGTTAGGTTAGGTTGGAGTGGTAGCCGGCTCCGTGATCACCAGCACACTTAGACTCTGAGGTCCGTTGTGATACCACGAGACTGACGGATTACCGGTCAGACTCCACCGTTGAACCATTTAGAGCTCCTTACGAAGCTAAGGAGGTGCGGAATACCAGCACCTGAAAGATCCCCAAGGTCGTCAAAGAACGCCGATCCAAGTGAGGCCCTCCTACGTAGCGCCAGCGCAGGACATGAACAGAGAAAGTGCTCAATACTCTCCTCCTCCTCCTCGTCCCCGCAGCTCCTACAGAAGTCAGGCGATAACACCCCCAACCTACGAGCGTGTCTGCCAATGAGACAGTGGCCGGTTACCACCGCCACCATGTTAGAGATTTCCCCCCTGGAAAGCGACAGGAGCGCCCTCGTTCGCCCCAGATCTAGAGCCGGCCAGATGTGCCTTGTCACCACACAAGTCACGCCATTTGCCCACCTAAGGTTAGTCGCCCTCTCGGAGTTGAGCCGATTGTTCAGCTTACAGGTTGCTAGGGGAACACCAACTCCAGCAAATTCCGCAGGAACTTGCAGGGTGGTTCCTAGCCTTGCAAGCTCATCAGCTCTACAGTTCGTAAGCTTAGAATGAACTTTCGCCATAGTGAAACTACGATTGAGAGAAAATATTGTATAGACTACAGAAAGTTTGGATCGTTTTTGGATGATAACTTAATCATTTCAAATTTAAGCAGTTCCAATGTTCAATGTGAGGATCTTGTTAACACACTTTCTTTAGCTGCATCACAAAGTACTGTTATTACTACAAAACAAATAAATATTAGACACAAAATGAGCCCGTGGATGTCTGAGGAATTAATTTCTTTAATATCTTATAAAAATAATTTGTTAAAAGCCAGGAGGAAAAATAAACATAACAGGGTTATTGCAGATAACCTAAATAGAATTAGTAAGGTCATTAAGTATTGTAGCAAGAATTTGATGAATGACTACTACTCGTATAACATTGAGAAATCTAAAAGACATTCTAGAAAGACATGGAAATTCATAAATAAGCAAATTGGATAGAAAGAAGAGACCTCTAAGGAGTTACTAAATGAGGATGATAGTATTTTAACTATGAGTGACGAAAAGGCTTCTAGTTTTAATAGCTTCTTCTATGAATCTGTTAGAAGCTTGCGAGCAATTATACATCAAGATCCGAGTGATGATATCAATTTCTTTCAAACATTGGTTCCAACTAATTCATTTTTTGATTTGAAAGTTACAGAGGATCGAGTAGTAGATAATATTTGAAATAATTTAAAAACGAATAAAGGAACTGGTTGTGATAACATAACACCAAAGATGTTGTTGGTATGTAAATTAGCTGTGACGAAGCAATTACAACAATATTTAATAATATGATTCAGGAAGCTAAATATCCAAATGTGCTTAAAATACACAAAATTATTCCCATTCCCAAAGCTGTAAGTGCTAATAGAGTTGAGAACTATCGCCCGATATCCGTTCTTTCAATCATAGAAAAAGTTTTTGAAAAAATAATTTTTGAGCAACTATCCAATTACCTTGATGATAACAATATATTGTTTGAACGACAATATGGCTTCAGAAAAGTTACTGGAACTGAGGAAGCTGTAATTAATGTAATTTATTGTATTTGCAATGGACTTGATTTAGGATATAAAGGAGTGGCTGGAGTATTCTTCGATTTATCAAAAGTTTTTTATTTGGTAGATCATAATATATTACTACAAAAGGTTTACTTTATAGGTTTTTCCAGTAATACTATAGGGTTTTTAAGGATTACTTAACCAATAGAAACCAATATGTTCAGATTGGTGAATCTTGTAGTAACAACCTAGAAGTATTTTGTGGAGTACCACAAGGCAGCGTTCTTGGCCCACTTTTGTTTAAGATTTACATAAATGATATGAAAAACATAAACTTTAACTGAAATTTATTTATGTTTGTAGATGATGTTTGCCTTTTATACAACTATTTAGATGAAAAGGTATTGACGACACATGTTGAATATGATGCTGCGGCTTTGGCGGAATTTTTGAGGTTAAATAAATTAATATTAAATACCAAGAAAACGAAATTTATACGGTTTAAACCATATATTTTAAAGAATGATGAAGTAATGAGCGTACATATTGATGGAGAAGTGATACAGGAATCTGAAAATGTTAAATACCTCGGAATTAATATCAATCACAATCTTATGTGGGAAAATCATATATCTAAGTTAAAATCAAGAATATCGTCGGGAATTGGTATACTCTACAAGTTTAGAAATAAATTGGATACTGAAACTAAAATGTTGTTGTATCAGTCGTTAATTCACTCACATCTTACATACCTACCTGTTATTTATGGTGGTAAATCAAGCACAATGATAAAATCATTGCAATCTGCACAAAATAAAGCACTGAAAATTGTATTTAAGCAACCATTGAGGCTTAGCGCAGTTGAATTGTACAAAGATTTTGCAAAAACCGTTCTTCCTATAAGAGGGCTTTATAAGCAGCATCTGTGGTTGTACGTATTCAAATGTTTAAGAAGTGTTGGGTCTCATACAATCAGTTTTAATCAAAACATATCATACACTGAAAGAATCAAAAGCCAGGCTTTGAATCTTAATGTTGTAAGATGTCGTCTTGAGTTAACCAAACAACGTATAAGTTTTGCTGGACCTAACGAATATAACAAATTACCAGATTGTTTAAAAAATATTGGAATTTTATCTACCTTTAAAGAAAAATTAAAACAATATTTATTTCAAAATGATGTAATGCTTCTTACAAATTAGCTTAAATTTGAATATGATATGCATATTTTTATAATGAAATTGTTATATATTGTTAATTTTGAATAACTTATTTTTGTTTTTATTTAGAATGTAGCCAACTTGGTAGCCTCTAAAATGCCATACTTGGCGCTAAGGCGAAAACTTTTAAATTTTGTAAATAAAATATTGAAAAAATAAAAAAAAAAAAAAAATAATTTCTGCGGTGAAAAAACTCAGTTGGTTAAAAATAAAATATTATTCAACTCTAGTGTCTGTTAAAAAGCATTTTGTTCACCAGCAATCTAGAGTTCAATTTTTACTGAAATATATATTTGTACGCAACATTTGGAGTTGCCTACACATTTTTACTCATGTTTTGTTAACCCCTGAACTGATATTGTTCATTAATCTAAGTAAAGCTGAGTAGCATTGATTGCACATTCCTGACAAATTTATAATCATCAACGATATTGAAGGATTACATTTTTAGAAGAATACTTTAGAAATTTTAAGACGTAAAAATTAATAACCAAGAAAAGGTTCTCACTTTTCATTTGATACCCATTTTGGCATCCTGAAATACGTACAATTATTTTAATATTTTTTTTTTTTATTTAAACTTTAAAGTTCTTTTTTTAAGAAATTTTGACGTGATGGCGCGAATCTGAAAACGTAGTTTAATTACATGTGCTCTCTAGTTCCACATACATACTGATTTTTTCATGGGTGCAGGAAATCGAGTGGTTGGTTTTATATGATTTTAGTCTAATTTAAAATTCTATTTATTTAAAAATCGGCGATTTTTTTTTTATTTTTATTTACTTATAAAAAGTTTAAATGTTTTTTTCTGGATCTAGAGAGTTTCGTATATATGTCCAAATCTAATCCGAGTTTGGCGATGAAAACTTCGGTATTAGTTAGTTAGTTAATTGTTCTTTATTTCAAATTCAATTTTCTGTAGTACAATGTTTTATAAGTTTAATAAAACAGAACATACGACTATGACTTAACGTCGTCAGTCGGAAAAAGATATTATTTAATAAATTTTAACAAACAGTGTTTAATGTTACATACAAATTAATAATTAAATTCATTTATTAACATCTTCCTGTACCTTATCGCATTTATAATATATCGGGATAAATCTTTAAAATTATCTTTCGTATTTAATATATTTATTAACTCATTTTCAGATAGGGAAGTTTTTTTAAAATGTTGGTATCTTATTTGTTTTAATATACGACATTTTGCTATAAAATGAAGAATATTTTCAATTTCGTTTAGATTACATAACGAACATAAGCGAGATCTGTTTTGTTGAAACCTTGTTCCATTAAGCTCAATTAAATCACATCTAGCTTTGAATATATAACTTATTGTTGTCATATTAGTGATATCAAAATAGGTTTGTGGTTCCCTGTAATTGAGTTTGGAATAAAAACGGCTTGAATTAGATGCCTTTTCAACGTAAAACTCTCTTTCTTTGATTTTTAAACCGGATATAATATTGGTTCGTAAAAGTTCCCAACTCTGTCTTGTTGAGCATTCTGAAATTCTAGTTGAACAAACATCTCTACCCACTAGTCAATGCTTTTATACCAATACGTTCCTTGCTGCATTATAAGTTTTGTTAGCTGGTTTGGCAGTCGATTGCTATCATATTCATAAATGGTTTTTATAATATAGCGGAGATGTAGATCAAGTGTGTAAATATAGCTATTTTCCATGCCAGTTTCTAACATCACTGCATATGTGGGTGTAAAAGGTGGTAATTTTAAAATTTTTTTAATAAAATATCTCTGTAGCTTATCTACATCTTCGAATAAGGAAAATCCCCACATTTGTGCACCATACGATTGTATAGCACGGCATACTGATTTGAATAAATTCCATTTTGCATTAAGGCCTATATGCTTTTTGGCCAAAAAGTCTTTCCACGTTGAGTTAATGCAATTTTTTGCTGACAAGGTTCTCTTTTCTAAGTGTTTTCTGAAAGACATTTTTGGTGACAATGTAACACCCAAATACGTGTATTCATTTGTGACTATTATAGGCTCCCCATTGAAAACCCATTTTTCATATTTAGATGTTTTACCTCCACTTCTAAATATCATCATTTGTGATTTACTCAGATTAACTTCAAGGTTCCACATTACACAGTATCTCTAAAGTTGTTTAATCATATTTTGCATTGTTACAATATCATCAGCTAGAATTACAATATCGTCCGCATACATTAATAACCGGATGTTTACTCCTCCTTCTATAAATGAATGCAAATCATTAAGATATATAGAGAAAAGAGTTGGCGAAAGCAAACAGCCTTGTTTTACGCCAGATTCGGTACTAAATTCATCAGACACTTCCAGACTCTAAATTTGGTATGACTATATATAGTTTCAATCATTTTAATCATTTTTGTTGAGACTCCAGTATTATAAAGTTTGTAAATTAGTGCTTTTCTTGAAACTTTATCAAAAGCTGCTCTGAAGTCTACAAAAAAAGCATATAGTTTTTTCTTTTCTTTAAACTTTAGGTGAGCAATTGCTGCTAAAGTATACAGATTATCTACAGTTGAATATCTCTCTCTGAATCCTGCTTGATACTCTGTAAGGATCTTATGTTTGTTTAACCATAAAGTAAGCCTTTTATTTAGTATACCCATGAATATTTTTGCAATTGTGTTCATAAAAGATATTCCTCTATAATTATTTAAAATTTCTTTGTCGCCTTTTTTATAAATTGGGAAAATTATGCTTGTCGTGAATTTCTCGTCTAATTTTGCGGATTCAAATATAATGTTGTATGATTTGGCTAATTCTTCAATAAACATTTCCGTTTCATTCTTGAAGAATTCGTAACTGACACGGTCCTCTCCTGGGGCCTTGTTGTACTTTGTTTTTGCTAGAACATCTTTAATTTCTGTTCGGGTTATAGGCCTATCTAAATCATTGTCACTATTAAACATTGCTGCATACATAACATCATTTGAATTTAGGGGCGGATTTAATAACTCGGAAAAGTATTGCTTGAAATCTTGTGTTGTAATTCCGGATTTGGGCTGTAATTGTTTATTTTTAATTTCTTTTATCAAATTCCACCAATCTTTGTTATTTTTCACCGAATTGATTTGTGTTTCTATTCTTTTGTAATATTCGATTTTGGATTTTTCGCATATCAATTTGTACTTTTTGTTTTCAGCTACATACTTTTCTTTATTAGTTTTTGATCGGGTTTGACGAAATAGTTGTAAAGCGTTGAATGATTTTTCTCTAGCGTTGTAGCATTTGAAATTAAACCATTTATTTTCTTTCGTAAAAAGTATTTTGTTATTATACGTGGTTGGGTTTGACAGACTTATAACTTCTACAAGATCTTGCAATTTCAGTACATCTAACCGTTGCTTATATAAAGTTAATTGTTGATTAAGCTTTCCTTTGTAATTATCATTTTTCCTCTCATCCCATTTTAGTTTTGGTATCAAATTCATTGACTGTTCTAGATTCCTTCCATTAACATTTATAGTTAAAGTTATTGGCATATGATCAGACCATATTTTATTTTCCATTTTAAAACTTTCAATGCTATCCAAATTGTCATGAGCTGCAGCACAAATGTCATTGACCGATTCACCAACACCACTTATAAAAGTCAAATTGCCAAGTTCATCACCTTTTGTACATCCATTCAATATATGCAGACCGAAATCTTGACATAACTCGAGGAATTGTTTGCCTTTTGTATTTATATTCAAATCCCTAGATTTTCTTGTATCAAATCCGGATCTAAAAGTGGATTTTGTAAATTCATCCATTGGTTGCTGAAGATTACCTATTCGGATATTTAGATCTCCCATTAAAATCAAATTTTCTACATCTTCATTTATTATCGGTATTGATAGAAAAATAACTACAAAAAATATACAGAATAAAATTGGCATAGTTTTGGAAAAATTGAGTTTTGTATTACACAAAGATTCGGAACTAGTTATGAATTTTTAAAAAATTATAATTATTATTATAAATTCTCCATAAAAAAAATGTAGTTATATAGTCAAAATTCTAGCTTTGCCAGATTCAGTTAATTAATAATGAATAATTACAAAAAACTAGCTCAAAATTTGTCAATATTTGAGCTAAGTGGGACTGGCTACCCAGAAGCGCTTCCGGAAGAAATTATTTAATTACGAATCGCTTCCAAACCAAATTTAGAAGTCTTGATTTTTGTTTGCAATGTCCCACTTGGTATGTCCCTTTTAAGCAGGTGAAACCCGTTTTTTTCTTGTGCTCTTAGAAGCAATAAATTCATGCCTTCTTAGGCAATAAGAAGCGCTTTTTTGTATGTTGACAACATTAATGCTTCATAGTATGTATTCTTTATTGCTTCATTGTAAGCACTGTTTCAAAGAAGGCATTTTGGGAAGCACAACATAATGTCTTCCCTAATTGCAAGGCGGTGAATCGCTATTTTGAAAGCATACAAATGAAGTTACTGCTTACCAAATCCAAGTTATTTTTTGCTGTGTAATTTTTTTTAAAAATTTTAATTTTTTCTATGCCTTTTTTATTAGAGCCAATACTGTTAGTTTGGCATTGCTGCAACATACTCTTTTTTTTTTGCTGATCAGTTGGTTTGGAACGCCACATATACAAGGTGGCGCAAAAGTAATCCTCCTATCAGAAAATGCTATAAATTTTGCGATTGGCCCCTAATGTCAGTTCTGTTTTGACATTTGTGTAGTAAACACATGCGAAATACACGTTAATAAACAATGTTACGCTACACTGCTCCAGAACGCGGAATATTGGTGACTATTTATTTGACCAATAATCGGTCGGTGACTTTGGCACAACGAGAATTTCGTCGCAGATTTCCTGGCCGTCCATCGCCTACTGGTGAAACACTGCGACGTTTAGCCGCTCGCCTCGAAGAGACTGGCACAACACGAGATGCTGCCAGGCGTGGCAGACCCCGGAGTAGCCGTTCTGCAGAGAATATTGCTGCTGTAGCCGAGGATGTCATGGAAGCGCCGTCGACATCGACCAGACGACGTGCCACGCAAATGGGTATCAGTCGACGGTCTTTACAGCGAATTTTGGTACAAGATTTGAAGATGTTTCCGTACAAAGTCCAGACGGTGCATCAGCTGTTAGCTGCTGACCGCCAATCGCGTGTAACATACGCTCAAGCCATCCTTAATCACCACCAAGAGGAAGATGAGTTTTCATCAAAAATAATCATGAGTGATGAGGCCCATTTCCATCTTAGCGGGTAGGTAAATAAGCTAAATTTACGCTTCTTCGGCACTGAAAATCCGCGTGTAACCCACGAAGAGCCATTACACCCGCTCAAAGTCACTGTATGGTGTGCTGTTTTCGCTGGAGGAGTCATCGGACCTTTTTTCTTCGAAGACGTCGCGGGCCAAACGGTTACTGTGAATGGTGAGCGCTACAGAGCAATGCTCAACGAGTTCTTTTTGCTGCAACTTGATGAATTGGGATTGGAAAACATGTGGTTCCAACAGGACGGTGCAACGGCACACACTACACGTGCCACAACCGATATGCTGAAGGATGCATTTCCCGGGCGCCTAATCTCCCGTTTTGGCGATTTGCACTGGCCAGCAAGATCGCCTGATTTGACTGCTGCAGACTTCTTTTTGTGGGGCTTTTTGAAGTCGCGGGTTTATGTCAACAAGCCTCAGACTCTTGCAGCTCTTAAAGACAATATCCGTCAAGAATGTGAGGACCTATCGCCGGAAGTTTTGGCCAAAGTGATGGAAAATGCCATAAAAAGGGCTCAAATGACAATCAACTATGGCGGCGGCCATTTACATGACATCATATTCTCGACTTGATGTAAAAAAAATTAAAATACCAAATAAAAATAATCCACAAGAAGAATCAAAGTTTTTCATTTTTTTTTTAAATTACAGCCAAAAAACATCGGAAGGTTATTTTTGCGCAACCTTGTATATACAAATTCTCAATATTTGAAAAGTTTCACTTTTCATAGTTCATTAGAAAAAAAAATTCTAATTTCTTTCGACTAGCAATAGTGTTGTAGTCAATATAAAGTTATAATTTATAGCCTACAGATATTAACATATTTGTTGAAAACATGTTTTATAATACAAAATAAAAAATAATATCAAATAAATACATAATTTATTCATGCATATAAAAAGCTTAAATTTTGTTTTGATTATTAAACTTCTTCTGATAACATTAGAAATCCAAATAGTTTTTCTATGTGAAAATAATATATATGGCACTATAATTTCACAGGATGCTAAATACCTTAAAGCGATACATATATATTAGGGCGGGTCGATTTAATAATCGCCCAAAGCTCAGTGAAAATCGTATTCTAGGGATCAAAATAAGAAACTTTGCGGAATTAACCATACCTCTAAAACGAATTCTACTACCCCGAAACTGTTGACTTTTGTCCCGTAGGGTCAAGTTTTGAAAAATCCCACTTTGACCCATGTAGAGTGCCCCAATCGAGTCCAAATGTATGACCGACCCCCACTAACTTTGAAGGGCCGATCCACCCATGCTCGTGGCACACCCCCCTGGAACTCCCCTGGGGGGTTCCCCATACAAACATTTCAAAAAATCTCCATTTTTGGCACTTTATTTTATTATTTTTTATTTATTTTATTTATTTTTAATATTTTATTTATTTTTTCTCTTTAGAAATTTATTTAGTCAGAACATATGTAAATGAAAAAAATAATTTAACTTAGTAATAGAAAAGAAATAAAAAAAATTACTGTTTGAAGTCTTTTTTGCTTTCAAGTCTGGGCAATTTCGCACGGCTCTCTTATGTCGTCGCCATAACAGCCTCTACATTTTCCGGTATAACTCGTTTGGAAACGCTAGCTAGCAATTGAACGTGTCGTTCTGTTGCAGGTCGTAAAATAGGTTGTGTGGGTTTTTTAAGCCACCACAAAACACAGCTGCATGTCGTAAACTTACTTAAGCAAAATCGGTTACAGGTAGAATTGAGCATAAAATTATCATAAAGGATTTTCCAGAAGTAATAAAAGGCGCACTTGCTTAACAGAAAGCATAAAATTATCATAAAAGATTTTCCAGAAGTAATAAAAGGCGCACTTGCTTAACAGTATTTGTGGTCAGATTAACGTTTAATTTACATGTAAGTATTTTATGGGCAGTTTTGACAACAAAATCGGTTACAGGTAGAATTGAGCATAAAATTATCATAAAGGATTTTCCAGAAGTAA
Source organism: Delia radicum (assembly GCA_021234595.1). NCBI lineage: Eukaryota > Metazoa > Arthropoda > Insecta > Diptera > Anthomyiidae > Delia > Delia radicum. The sequence continues at coordinate 37,355,489 of CM037854.1, read as the reverse complement.
TAAAAGGCGCACTTGCTTAACAGATTTTGTGGTCAGATTAACTTTTAATTTACATGTAAGTATTTAATGGGCAGTTTTAACAACAAAATCGGTTACAGGTAGAATTAAAATTACCATTTCATTTTTATTACCTCGTAGACCATATATAACGCAACAGTTTTTGTGAATGCATTAAGTCGTTGTGAAGAACTCAAAGTGTGAAGTTCTAATTTCAGATAAAAAAATATTTAAAAAAAAAAATCATTCCAAATCAAAAAGTTTACAATGAATCCACCATCCTTTACACCGCAAGATGAAGCAATAACAACATCAACAACTATCGAAAACCCAATGAGTCATATACCCAGGCATGATGTTACTGTTTTTGGTGTGTCTACTGATTTGACTGATCTTAATTTACCAACCCATCTGGATATTTTGAGATATTATTTTTACTTGAGCGAACAAAAAAAATTGCTCTATAAATCATTCACTATTCAAGTACAAGATAAGTTGATTGGAATTTGGAAAAAACTTGGTATGGAAATAATGCTGAAAAAAAGTGTATATAATAAATTGAATAGATTGCTTGTCAAATATCAAGAGCAAATCAAGAATAGAAACAAACACCAAGAATTTACAGAGTATGTAAAATCTCTGGAAACAATTTTTTTCATTGGAACATGTAAATGCGATTTGAAGGCAGCTCCATGTGCATGCGGTTTGGTTCCCGAACGCCTCAAAGAGTTTATGCACGATCAACATAATCAGAGAAGACTAACAATGGATGGATTTGCGATGGAAATTGAAGAGCAAGGAGCAACGTCTATGTCATCAATGCCAACATACCAAGATCCCGATGATTCAACATACGCACCGCCACCGGTTCAAGAAGATTTGGATATAAGCACAAGTTCACAATACACACAGAGATACGATTGTTTTAACTTTGCCTTGGTATGTGACAGATTTGGTGTGCCTGATAGAGTAGCATCAGCAATGGGAACCGCTCTTTTCCAAGATTTTAAAATGAAAGATACCCATGGCAAACCTCTCATCATGGATAAATCGAAAGTTCGCCGAGAAAAAGAGAAATGCAGACAAGAAGTGCTTCGCAAACGGTTAGATGATACCAATTTGTTAGCATTTTCATTCGATGGCAGAAAAGATGATACTTTAACGAGAGATGCAATTGATGAGAAGTATCATACTAGGATGGTAAAAGAACCTCATCTTGTTATTTTGAGAGAACCGAATTCTGAATTGATTGGTTACGTAAGACTGGAACATGAAACCGCTGAATACAAAACAACCAAATTAAATGATTTTTTTAACGATAAAAATATATCACTGAATGAATTAATTGGCATATGCGTTGACGGTGAGCCAACAAACACTGGCCCACACGGTGGAATTATACGACGATTCGAATTGCTGTTAAAAAGACCATTGCATTGGTTCGTTTGCCTTCTACACTTCAACGAACTTCCGTTTCGGCATTTGTTTGAAGCTTTGGATAAATCAACCAGCACTGGACCAAGATCGGCAACCGGAAAATTGAGCCGTCAAATCGAAACTTGTGAAACTCTTCCGGTAAGTTATTGCTATCACTCATTTATTATAATTGTCAACCGTTTTTAATTGCTTTATTTTTATATATTTTCAGGTGGTGGACGGCTTTCAGAAAATTGAGTTGAAAAATATGCCCCCTGCTCCAGAAAAAATTGAATTTTCCACCGATTCCAAGTACTTATACGACATGGCCCATGCAATTTCTAGCGGCGTGGTTTCAGTGGATCTGGCTAACATCAAACCAGGGAAAATTGTACATTCTCGGTGGCTCACCAAGGCCGCTAGACTATTACGATTATATGTGACAACGGAAAATCCAGATGCAAATTTAAGAATACTGGTTGAATTTATAATTACATGTTATGTGCCAATGTACTTCAATATTAAGTATTACAGCTCTGTAGTGTACGGTAGTAGATTATTTTTCAAATTCATTAGTTGGTCAAGATTTCTAGAACCTCGTTTACGCAAAATTGTCAATAAAGTAATTACAGATAATTCATATTATGCGCATTCGGAAAATATCTTGTTATCAATGTTGTTTGATGATAGCAAAGAAAAGCGCGACTGTGCTATCAAGATAATTCTACGCTATCGAACCGATGTTGACGACCCAACGGGACTTAGAGCTTATAAAAAACCAGATATAAACTTTTATTGCACAAGTTACACGGAAATGATCAATATGAATGACATAAATGACGTATTTGAACCACCATTCACTCGAAGCATTCCATACGATACTTTGAAAGAATATTTAAATCAAGATGATCCACCGTTTAATGATCCAAAAATTCCATCACACATACAAGGAACAGAACGACACGTTCAATTGCTAGCTAGCGTTTCCAAACGAGTTATACCGGAAAATGTAGAGGCTGTTATGGCGACGACGTTAGAGAGCCGTGCGAAATTGCCCAGACTTGAAAGCAAAAAAGACTTCAAACAGTAATTTTTATCTTTTCTTTTCTATTACTAAGTTAAATTAATTTTTTCATTTACATATGTTCTGACTAAATAAATTTCTAAAGAGAAAAAATAAATAAAATATTAAAAATAAATAAAATAAATAAAAAATAATAAAATAAAGTGCCAAAAATGGAGATTTTTTGAAATGTTTGTATGGGGAACCCCCCAGGGGAGTTCCAGGGGGGTGTGCCACGAGCATGGGTGGATCGGCCCTTCAAAGTTAGTGGGGGTCGGTCATTCATTTGGACTCGATTGGGGCACTCTACATGGGTCAAAGTGGGATTTTTCAAAACTTGACCCTACGGGACAAAAGTCAACAGTTTCGGGGTAGTAGAATTCGTTTTAGAGGTATGGTTAATTCCGCAAAGTTTCTTATTTTGATCCCTAGAATACGATTTTCACTGAGCTTTGGGCGATTTTTTTGCCTCCCCACAAATCGACCCGGCCTAATATATATATATATATATATTTATGTAAACCGTAGAACTTAGATTAAAATAATATATATTACACCTAAAGCACAACATGAATTTGAGATTTATTTTTTCTTTTTCAAAACTTTCAACAAACATCAACTCAACTCTTTTCAAAAAGCTAATAGAAAAAAGAAATCTTAACTCTTTACAATTCAAGCCAATTTACTTTACAAGTAGCACTGCTGCTCTAAGTTAAAGCTTTCTGTAAGTTATATACATACATGACTGCTAATATGTTTCTGTGTGTAAAATTTAAAAAAGTGCCTGCAAAAGGAGAAAAAAAACTTTCTTGGCCCTGCAACAAAACCATTTCCAAAGTTATTTAAAAATCGAATAAAACTTCATTTGTTTTTTTGAGATTTCAAACAATTTATTATCTCAACTTTGATAAAAAATCTAAAATAATAATAAAGGAAAGTATTGTAATTATAAATATATAAAAATTTTATTTTATAAATTAAACTGAAAATGTTGTAAACTTACCTGTATAGCAGTGTTAAATGCAATTCGTGGGTATATGTTTACTATATCAGTGTTAAATTCAAGTCGTGGGTGTATGTTTCAGATTTTTTTAACTTCAAAAAATCTTTTAGTTCACCACAGTATTAAATGTTGTATGTTTGTACGTATAATATTTTGTAATATAGTTTTTAATATTATTTACTTTTTTTTATTATTTATTTCTCTTGGAAACTTTTGTATTTTCATATTTATTCCACTTTGTAGAAATTGCAACTATTTGGTTCGTTGATTCTTTACTATAGTTTTCGTACCCTACTTTGATTTGTTTTGAAATATGAAAGGATTTAACAAGATTTTCATTGGAAATTTTAATATTATATTTCAATGCGTTTCAGTAAAATGGTTTTAAGACAATGACCCCATATACAAAACAATCCAGGTAGAGAAATACAATCGGCACAGTACTGGCACAGGTCGGTTATGCGTTGACGGAAGTGTGATTAACAACTTTGAGAGTATAGGCCTGTTATGCGATTGATAACAGCGGCCAATAGTGGCTATATAACGTTGGCATAACGTTGAAAATTGAAAAAATGTTGTGCTTTCCAACATACATGGACACACTGCAGTATATTTTTACTGCATTACGATATGCAGTAATCAGTAACATGATTACTGAAAGAGACAATGCAGTAACTAGTAAATTTTTACTGATTACTGAAAAAAAAAATGCAGAAATCAGTAAAATTTTAACAAAACAAATTTATTAAATTGCATCACTATTTTTTTTTTTTTTAAATTAAAGCGTACCACTACTTTTATGTTAAAAATTATAAATCTGAACTTGGGTTTTCAAATTTCAATCATAATTTTCTATTTAGAGTCTTTATGAAGCCACTTAAAAATTAACATTTTCAGTTTTTCAAATATCAAAAAATTGGCCGACATACTATTTTTAATGATATTATATATTATTAGCTTTTCCCAACACATGCATTTCAAAATTTACATCGCTAAGTTTTTGTCTTCTGGAACGATTCACAATCCCAGCGAATGAAAACAATCGTTCTACAGGTGCAGATGAGGGTAATGCAATTTTATATTTGAGAAATACGTTTTTAATGGCAATGTGATTATTTAGGCAATTTGTTGTTGTGTCTTGTTCGACCAGGTATAAATTTGTTTCCTGGAGATACTTTACCGTGTCACTGGAATCACACTGTACGCTAACATCTGTTTAAGAAAAGTAGATACAACACATATATTAATACAAACATTTAACGTAAAATTAAGAGTAAAAAATTTACCATTACTTTCTTCCCCGAAGTCTAGAAATAAATTTAAGGTTGTTGCAGGTATGGCACGAGTTTCCGCTTCGGGTATTTTGTCATATTTAACCACATAAGTGTTGAACATTTTCTTCACTTCATCTTCTGTTTGTGTTGTCGCTGAGCTTTTAAAAATCTTAGTTTTATTTAAGGAACAAATATAGCAGCATTAATAGAATACCAGGCTTCATTAGGAAATATTTCTCAAATCTTTTGAGTAAAGAAATTTGCATTTTTTCGCTTACTTCAGGCAAACTCTTAAAGTTCGCACGCTCCAACCGACAAAGTTTTATTCTTAAAGACACTACATAAGACACAAAGTAACCAAAATACATAGTCTTTTCGCCCTGAAGAAAATCGATCGGTTCTTCTATAGGCTTCATAAGCTTTATGTATTCCACTAAGTATTCAACCTCATCACTTAGAATGGTGGGAATTCCCAGACGATAACACAATTCGGCTAAATTTGTTAAGTATCTCAGCAACTTCGTAACGGAATCATAAAATCAGTTCGACCTTACTTACTTAATTATCTAAGAAAATATAACTAACCAAACAACTTTTCCAGTTGTATTTTACCTAAGTACTTCGATAATAATACACTTCTTATTTAAATTTATTTTCATCGGGATAAACATTAATTGCATTTATAGTAATTAAATGTGCTAAAATACCAAAACTTATTTAACAAATTGTGAAAAGCAATCTGATGTAGGCGTGTCCCTATCCGGATTTCATTCCTGCCTAAGGAAATCTTCAGGGGACTTTGTTATTAGAATTTCTAGAGATATTTGTTATGTTAAATCACAAACTCAATGAGAATTTCTTGTCCTCGTCTAGGAGCGAGATTCAAAATTTAAAATATCAAAGAAAAACCAAAACAACAACAAAAAATTGTCACAATTGGCTTTGTCATCTTCCAAATACTACTCTGTTTTTTTGACAGACCTAGCAATGTAGTGACGTTTATTCAAGTAAATCAACAATAGAAAATCATATGTTTTCTATTAGTGTCAGTTACATTTAAATTTGCACAAGCACCTGCATATTTGTTATTTAAATTTATTTTCATCGGGATAAACATTAATTGCATTTATAGTAATTAAATGTGCTAAAATCCCAAAACTTATTTAACAAATTGTGAAAAGCAATCTGATGTAGGCGTGTCCCTATCCGGATTTCATTCCTGCCTAAGGAAATCTTCAGGGGACTTTGTTATTAGAATTTCTAGAGATATTTGTTATGTTAAATCACAAACTCAATGAGAATTTCTTGTCCTCGTCTAGGAGCGAGATTCAAAATTTAAAATATCAAAGAAAAACCAAAACAACAACAAAAAATTGTCACAATCGGCTTTGTCATCTTCCAAATACTACTCTGTTTTTTTGACAGACCTAGCAATGTAGTGACGTTTATTCAAGTAAATCAACAATAGAAAATCATATGTTTTCTATTAGTGTCAGTTACATTTAAATTTGCACAAGCACCTGCATATTTGTTATTTAAATTTATTTTCATCGGGATAAACATTAATTGCATTTATAGTAATTAAATGTGCTAAAATCCCAAAACTTATTTAACAAATTGTGAAAAGCAATCTGATGTAGGCGTGTCCCTATCCGGATTTCATTCCTGCCTAAGGAAATCTTCAGGGGACTTTGTTATTAGAATTTCTAGAGATATTTGTTATGTTAAATCACAAACTCAATGAGAATTTCTTGTCCTCGTCTAGGAGCGAGATTCAAAATTTAAAATATCAAAGAAAAACCAAAACAACAACAAAAAATTGTCACAATTGGCTTTGTCATCTTCCAAATACTACTCTGTTTTTTTGACAGACCTAGCAATGTAGTGACGTTTATTCAAGTAAATCAACAATAGAAAATCATATGTTTTCTATTAGTGTCAGTTACATTTAAATTTGCACAAGCACCTGCATATTTGTTATTTAAATTTATTTTCATCGGGATAAACATTAATTGCATTTATAGTAATTAAATGTGCTAAAATCCCAAAACTTATTTAACAAATTGTGAAAAGCAATCTGATGTAGGCGTGTCCCTATCCGGATTTCATTCCTGCCTAAGGAAATCTTCAGGGGACTTTGTTATTAGAATTTCTAGAGATATTTGTTATGTTAAATCACAAACTCAATGAGAATTTCTTGTCCTCGTCTAGGAGCGAGATTCAAAATTTAAAATATCAAAGAAAAACCAAAACAACAACAAAAAATTGTCACAATTGGCTTTGTCATCTTCCAATACTACTCTGTTTTTTTGACAGACCTAGCAATGTAGTGACGTTTATTCAAGTAAATCAACAATAGAAAATCATATGTTTTCTATTAGTGTCAGTTACATTTAAATTTGCACAAGCACCTGCATATTTGTTATTTAAATTTATTTTCATCGGGATAAACATTAATTGCATTTATAGTAATTAAATGTGCTAAAATCCCAAAACTTATTTAACAAATTGTGAAAAGCAATCTGATGTAGGTGTGTCCCTATCCGGATTTCATTCCTGCCTAAGGAAATCTTCAGGGGATTTTGTTATTAGAATTTCTAGAGATATTTGTTATGTTAAATCACAAACTCAATGAGAATTTCTTGTCCTCGTCTAGGAGCGAGATTCAAAATTTAAAATATCAAAGAAAAACCAAAACAACAACAAAAAATTGTCACAATTGGCTTTGTCATCTTCCAAATACTACTCTGTTTTTTTGACAGACCTAGCAATGTAGTGACGTTTATTCAAGTAAATCAACAATAGAAAATCATATGTTTTCTATTAGTGTCAGTTACATTTAAATTTGCACAAGCACCTGCATATTTGTTATTTAAATTTATTTTCATCGGGATAAACATTAATTGCATTTATAGTAATTAAATGTGCTAAAATCCCAAAACTTATTTAACAAATTGTGAAAAGCAATCTGATGTAGGCGTGTCCCTATCCGGATTTCATTCCTGCCTAAGGAAATCTTCAGGGGACTTTGTTATTAGAATTTCTAGAGATATTTGTTATGTTAAATCACAAACTCAATGAGAATTTCTTGTCCTCGTCTAGGAGCGAGATTCAAAATTTAAAATATCAAAGAAAAACCAAAACAACAACAAAAAATTGTCACAATTGGCTTTGTCATCTTCCAAATACTACTCTGTTTTTTTGACAGACCTAGCAATGTAGTGACGTTTATTCAAGTAAATCAACAATAGAAAATCATATGTTTTCTATTAGTGTCAGTTACATTTAAATTTGCACAAGCACCTGCATATTTGTTATTTAAATTTATTTTCATCGGGATAAACATTAATTGCATTTATAGTAATTAAATGTGCTAAAATCCCAAAACTTATTTAACAAATTGTGAAAAGCAATCTGATGTAGGCGTGTCCCTATCCGGATTTCATTCCTGCCTAAGGAAATCTTCAGGGGACTTTGTTATTAGAATTTCTAGAGATATTTGTTATGTTAAATCACAAACTCAATGAGAATTTCTTGTCCTCGTCTAGGAGCGAGATTCAAAATTTAAAATATCAAAGAAAAACCAAAACAACAACAAAAAATTGTCACAATTGGCTTTGTCATCTTCCAAATACTACTCTGTTTTTTTGACAGACCTAGCAATGTAGTGACGTTTATTCAAGTAAATCAACAATAGAAAATCATATGTTTTCTATTAGTGTCAGTTACATTTAAATTTGCACAAGCACCTGCATATTTGTTATTTAAATTTATTTTCATCGGGATAAACATTAATTGCATTTATAGTAATTAAATGTGCTAAAATCCCAAAACTTATTTAACAAATTGTGAAAAGCAATCTGATGTAGGCGTGTCCCTATCCGGATTTCATTCCTGCCTAAGGAAATCTTCAGGGGACTTTGTTATTAGAATTTCTAGAGATATTTGTTATGTTAAATCACAAACTCAATGAGAATTTCTTGTCCTCGTCTAGGAGCGAGATTCAAAATTTAAAATATCAAAGAAAAACCAAAACAACAACAAAAAATTGTCACAATCGGCTTTGTCATCTTCCAAATACTACTCTGTTTTTTTGACAGACCTAGCAATGTAGTGACGTTTATTCAAGTAAATCAACAATAGAAAATCATATGTTTTCTATTAGTGTCAGTTACATTTAAATTTGCACAAGCACCTGCATATTTGTTATTTAAATTTATTTTCATCGGGATAAACATTAATTGCATTTATAGTAATTAAATGTGCTAAAATCCCAAAACTTATTTAACAAATTGTGAAAAGCAATCTGATGTAGGTGTGTCCCTATCCGGATTTCATTCCTGCCTAAGGAAATCTTCAGGGGATTTTGTTATTAGAATTTCTAGAGATATTTGTTATGTTAAATCACAAACTCAATGAGAATTTCTTGTCCTCGTCTAGGAGCGAGATTCAAAATTTAAAATATCAAAGAAAAACCAAAACAACAACAAAAAATTGTCACAATTGGCTTTGTCATCTTCCAAATACTACTCTGTTTTTTTGACAGACCTAGCAATGTAGTGACGTTTATTCAAGTAAATCAACAATAGAAAATCATATGTTTTCTATTAGTGTCAGTTACATTTAAATTTGCACAAGCACCTGCATATTTGTTATTTAAATTTATTTTCATCGGGATAAACATTAATTGCATTTATAGTAATTAAATGTGCTAAAATCCCAAAACTTATTTAACAAATTGTGAAAAGCAATCTGATGTAGGCGTGTCCCTATCCGGATTTCATTCCTGCCTAAGGAAATCTTCAGGGGACTTTGTTATTAGAATTTCTAGAGATATTTGTTATGTTAAATCACAAACTCAATGAGAATTTCTTGTCCTCGTCTAGGAGCGAGATTCAAAATTTAAAATATCAAAGAAAAACCAAAACAACAACAAAAAATTGTCACAATTGGCTTTGTCATCTTCCAAATACTACTCTGTTTTTTTGACAGACCTAGCAATGTAGTGACGTTTATTCAAGTAAATCAACAATAGAAAATCATATGTTTTCTATTAGTGTCAGTTACATTTAAATTTGCACAAGCACCTGCATATTTGTTATTTAAATTTATTTTCATCGGGATAAACATTAATTGCATTTATAGTAATTAAATGTGCTAAAATCCCAAAACTTATTTAACAAATTGTGAAAAGCAATCTGATGTAGGCGTGTCCCTATCCGGATTTCATTCCTGCCTAAGGAAATCTTCTTATATAGTTTACAAACTATACAAAATATAAAAAGGAGAGAAAAACAAAAAACGTGTATTGAATATCCACCAGAGGTGGATCTTGCACATCAAACAAGTTTTCAATTTATTTTTTGATCAATGGTTATAATCTTTAACTTTAAACTCATATGTATATTAGTTCTCATGTAGTGAGTAAACTAGTTCATATGAATGTTGATGTTTGGCATGGGATTGTTACCGCTTTCAAAACGTGTTCTGATGATGGGAACCTAGAAAATTCCCGAAATAGAGCTATTAACACATTCCTGAAAGGGTCAAATAATAAATTTGAAAACAAAAAACTCTATAGATTATTTGTTAGGACAATATCCTAATGAAGAAATATAGAGTATGGCCTCGAACTTGAATAATTTTCATTTTCAAAAATTATTTTTTTATATTTTTTTTTTTTTTTTCATATAATTTTTGATTATTATTTTCTAAGCAACTTTTATCTCTTCTCGTGTTTATATTAATCGAAATTAAAAAATGCCCATGAAGTTTATTCTTATCGGAGTTTATCACATTTTGATGAGTTTATTATAAGCTTTTCAAAAACAAAAAAAAATAAAAACTTAAATGCATTTTTGAAAAAAGTATCTCTTACATCTGCTTGAAAAAATAAAAGCGAAAAAAAAATTTTTGCTCAAAAAATTAAAAGTCAAAATAAATTGTATTTTTGCTCGGAAAATGGTATACTCAGTTCTCGGACATGTACATCTTTAACTTTTTCTGTTTCAAAATTAAAAAAAAAAAATCTGGATTTAATGATACTTTTTTATTAGGTGTATGAATTTTTTTAATAAATAAAATTAATTTTTCATTAAATTTAAAGAAATATTGCATTAATTTAATGAAAACTTTTAATGAAGAAATTTCAGTGACACTTCTTAGAAATAATGCAAAAATTCATTGATATTATGCAGATAAGTATCTCGGTGCAGAAGGGATATCTGTAGGATCAAAAATGAGGTAAAATTTCCCCCTTGACGATCTACCCAATTTTTATGCTTATAAACCGGAAATTTAGTAGGTATCTTTCTGCGAATAGGTATACTCATTGCTATATTACTTTTTGCCAGAGACGTGGTAAAATAGGGGTTAAAAGGAGCAAAAGTATCCCCCCTAACGGCCAAACAGCTAACCCGTTGAGAAGTGCTGACCATGAGAACAACCCAATACAAGAGTTTGAACACATTTATTAAAAGAGGAAATTTCTTTAAAAAATAATTTAGTTTTCTATTGAGGAGTGGACGAATTGCAGTTGCTTCTATGCAAAAACTAATTAATATCACGCAGAGAATTCTCTCAATGTAATATCCGATAGAACAGTTTGGCCAAAATATATATTTTATGTTTTTTTTTTTTTTTTTGTCATTTGGTAGCATTATATACAAGTTACTATATTGCACTGAGAGAATTATCTGCATGATATTAAAGAATTTCTGAATTCAATCAACTAAATTACATTGGAATTCATCTCTTGACATTTTTCATTAAGTTAATGCCAATTTTTATAAATTGTATGAAGAAATATAATTTCATTTATATAAATTTTGTTACACTCAATGAAGAGGTTTCATTTAAAAACTGGTGTAATAAAAAATATAAACATTTCAATAGTTTTAAGAAAATTCTCATTTACTTCGTGAAGAAAAGTTTTATTGAGTTAATGTCAAATTTAAGAAAAAAGACGAAGGCTGTGTAAGTAAACCGAATGCCAAACTTTTTTCTATTTTGGCGAAAGGGAATTCAGACTTAATTTGTTTATTGAATTCCTAATTTTTGTAATTAAAAATAAAAATTATATTTGTTTATTTACAAAAAAATTGTAAAACTATAATTTAAATTATTTAAATTTCCACATAGATAAACCCAAGCGATTGCCCAATAAATGATATAAAATTTTTTGTTTTGTATTATTCACGTTTAAAAAAAAAGCCTTTTTATAAATAAAAACAAAAGTTATGACGTATTTTTTGTATGACACCTTGATAAACCTTGATAACCGTGACACATTTTTCTTGACCAACCTTTTGGATTCGATATTAAAAATGTTCATAAAATAGTGTCCTGTTTTTCCTAAGAAGCACTTACATGTTGACCTCCATTCTATACATTTCCGGAAATTTTAACTATTCACAGATAATTTTTTTTGGATACATCAGGTTATTAGCTTAGCGGGTGAGGGGAATGTCCTCTTCCCCCCCCCCCTTCTAGACATGTCCCTGCCATATGAAAAATGTTCATTAAAAATAGTTTCATACTAATTATGAAGCTTTTTCATAAGGTTTACGAAATATTTCATTCACAGTGCATTTACATTAACTTTATTTTAGTTAAAAATTCACTTAAAACTTGCCCAAGAAAATTCTCTCTGTGTATCCACACTCTCATAAAAATCGAAAGATATCATCCAACCGAATTGATTCGGTTGCTGAAACCTCTTAAATTCGCTTGTCACAATTGAATTCAATTTGACACAACCGAATTTGTTATTTGAGAGCATAGTTCAAATTTATTTGTACTTTTTAACATTTAAAAACAACATGTGCAAAATGCAAATGACATCAAAAAATTTTGCTTAAAATATCTGCTTTGTATCACAACCTTGACCATAAGATTTAAACATAATAAATTCAAAAGATTACATATTTGTAGCATATTAATTTGGTCTATTTATACTGACATTATACTTCTCAAAATGTGCTCAATTCTTTTATTATAAATCTTAAGAAATATTCTTTTATTTTTTCAAGAAATAATTTTTAACTTTGTCTTTATACATATTTTATGACATTTCAAAGGACACACACAAAAATATATATAGAAAGAAAATAACACAACAACATATTGAAATGAACTTTAAATAGAAATGTATATGTTGCTTTCCAAGACAACTTTCCAGTTAAAAAATAGTATATTGCAGCTATGTCAAACTAACAGTATTTGTTTTTCTAAACAGGACTAAAGAATAATGGATAGCGGGAAACGAAATGGCTAATTTAAATTTATTTTCATCGGGATAAACATTAATTGCATTTATAGTAATTAAATGTGCTAAAGTCCCAAAACTTATTTAACAAATTGTGAAAAGCAATCTGATGTAGGCGTGTCCCTATCCGGATTTCATTCCTGCCTAAGGAAATCTTCAGGGGACTTTGTTATTAGAATTTCTAGAGATATTTGTTATGTTAAATCACAAACTCAATGAAAATTTCTTGTCCTCGTCTAGGAGCGAGATTCAAAATTTAAAATATTAAAGAAAAAACAAAAACAACAACAAAAAATTGTCACAATTGGCTTTGTCATCTTCCAAATACTACTCTGTTTTTTTGACAGACCTAGCAATGTAGTGACGTTTATTCAAGTAAATCAACAATAGAAAATCATATGAAATGGCTAATGATTTGGCTAGGAGAGGATCTTCCCTGGAATTAGTCACTTTGGGGAACGCTAAACCTTTTCGAGCTCTCAAGGCGGAGCTGGTGGACTGGGCTGACACCATGCATAGGACCATCTGGGAGAATGCGGGTGTTGGCAGGACCACGGGTATTCTCTGGGGTAACCCGGACAGGGACAAGACTAGGGAAATTCTGAATCTCAGTAGGAAGGAACTGAGTCTTTTTATGGAAATCCTCACGGGACATTCGACACTAAGTGCCCGTCTCCACCGTATTGGTAGGGCGGACTCGAGAGTGTGTAGGGCCGTGGGGAGGACGAGGAGATCTTGGAACACTATCTCTGTGAGTGCCCGGCATTTGCCGGGATCCGGGTCCAAATAACATCCAGTGACCCAATATCCACATTGGGGGATCTTAGGGGCATAGGATGGAAGAAGTTGAGGAATTTCGTCAGTGCGACGGAGTTCCTGGGGTAGGAATGTGACATAGGACCTATTGTTTAGAGCGCACAGCAAGCCAACATTCTGGCTTAAGTGTAAGTCCTCAGGGACTTGAGTCGGATTGGGGAAGCATTTTTCCTTCTCCGAATCCTCTTTTCGACCTAACATAACCTAGCCTAAAGAATAATGGAACAAATTTTAATTTTTTTTTTCAAAAATAGGAGAGTTTGGCGTGGTTCAATATTAACAAATTTTGCGTTCCATTTTAGTTTATTATTTATTATTATTTAACTGAATTTGGGTATTGCTAGAAATTTAACTATATCAATATAGCTTTTATGGAGAATTTATAAAAAAAATAAAATTAAAAAAAAAAAAAAAATCAGAACTAGATACCTATATTTAGAGTAATAAAAAACCCAATATTTCTAAAAATTGGCCAAAATTTTTTTATTTGTAAAAAAAAGTTAGATGTTTTTTTTATCGACGCAGAAAATTTAATTCTTATTATATTAAGAAGTTTATTCTTCTTCTTCTCTCCAAAAATTATAAACCCTATTAATTTTCAAATCAGACTAGACTAGTCTCTGCCTGTTTAACGGACAGACGACACCGGTGATTTTCCATTTTAAATTGTATTATTATTTGTGTCTTATAATTGTCAGATTGTGTCTATAGGATAAAACTATAAACAACCTGCTGGCCGAGAGAGTCGAGACTGCGGTTTTTCTTACATTACAAACGTAACAACACCAAGTCAGGACCGCTTAACGATGACACTCAAGTATGGCCTCGAATGCAATGCAACTAAATTGCAGTTTTCTTTCCTATAACGTTTTCTGTTATTGTATATTATACTTAGAAGTGACAAACACTTACAAACACAAACATTCTATTTTTAGATTTTTGTTTAGTTTCTCATCTCCAACTTCGCTATTTCACAACGTTTCCAGATTAGTTTTGGAAAGAAATTTCGTTGAATATAGTGCTCCATACATATCTGAACATTTGTGTGTTAATTCAGTGGCTGTGCCTACTTGTAGTATGAGCAATATTTAGTTCATATAATAAAATTACACAGAAATATTTAAATACATATGAAGGACAATATTCAATGAATATTTTCTCCAAAACTAATACAAGTTACACAATAAAACTTTCTGGGTAGATTAAAAAACATGTGGACTTTTTTTAGAAATAAAAAAAGTGTACAATATTTTGGCTGTTTTTTAGATAAATTAAGTTCTATATTACTCAAAAAATTCGGAACAAGTTCTGAACTTTCAACTTCTCTAAAAAAAATATATATTTGCATAGTTCATTTTCTAGGGTTTTCCGAATTCAGTTAAATAATAATACGAATTATAAATAGTCGACAAATTTTTTAGATATTTAACAATGCCTAGTTGTTCCATTTCTTTTCATTCTCTTATAGAAGAACAAATGCTCTTAGTTTGGCATTGCTGCAATATATCTTTTCCTGTAGCGGGGCAGTTGGCTTGGAAAGCAACATATAGTAATTTCTGATAAGTATTTTTTCAACCGCAAATTTTAAAGAAAAGTTTTTGTTATATTTTTCTATAAACGAAGAATAACAAGAAAAATTATGTATAAAATAAAAGCTTATTTTATACACCATTCCTTATGCTATTCAAAAATAATGTAAAAAAATATCTTTGTAATGCACAAATTCTCGTGCATAAATATATACATGTGTATTTGTATATGTATTCAATATATTTTCTAATACATATGTGTAATAGAGGAGTTCAGCCATGCACAGTGGGGAATTTTGTAGCATATATCCAAATTTGGAAAGGAACAAATAATCAAGATTTTATATCGAGCACAAACAAAGTGTGTTTTTTATAGAGGTATAAAGCTTTGAAATTTAATAAAATAAAGATGAATTTTTTAAATTGACATGAAATTTACTTTATTCAAAGATAATCTTCTGGCATTATAATTTAAATATAATTTAAATATGCTGACTCGGATGTAGTCTAATCAGGAGCTCAAATTTTCGATGACATTTTCCGACATTTGTGACCGTATATTGGCAATAACGCGGCGAATGTTTTACTCCAAGTGGGCAATCCTTTCGGTCTTGTCTTCGTAGACTAGCGACTTCACAAATCCCCACAGAAAATAGTCCAGCGTCGTTAAATCGCACCATCTTGGAGGCCAATTCACGGGCCCGAAACGTGAAACTATGCGGTTATCAAACGTTTATAAATCATTTGTGGCACGAGCTGTGTGACATGTTGTGCCTTCTTGTTGAAACCACAGCTCCTGCACATCATGGTTGTTCAATTGATGAACGAAAAATTCAGTAATCATACATAAGTACTTCTTTTTCATTTTTAGTAAGCTGAACAGTTATCACATTTTGTGCAAGCAAGTCATTTATGTTTTGATCTATCAAGTATAACATGTCGAGATAGCCCAGATGTCAGAGCGGTTGACTGAAAACGTGGAGGCTCAGGTTCGAATTCCGTGTGCGCACATTTTATTAAAAAAAAATTCAATAAAAAAAATATTTTTTATTTACATTTTTATATATACAGTGGCCGACAAAAGTCTACGTACGACCACATCTTTGGCCATTGTATGAGATCAAAAGCGTTTAACAAAAAAGTTTTGAAGCAGTTTTGTTTGAAAGCTATTTTTATTGATACACAAAGAAAAATATATTTATTGCAATGTAAACTTAAAAAATTATTCTTGAGAAACATTAAAAAGGCATTGACAAAAGCCTACATACGATTTTCATATTGAATATTATCCGAAAAGAGCCTTTATTTATTACTAATTGAAAAGTTCCGTTGTTTATTTTTTTACTTGTTGTGTTAAAGGTTTGCTTAAAATGGTATTCAGTTGAAGTTTATGCAGATTCAATTAATATTTAATCGTAGTAATGGCTTCTCGTAAAGAAATTTCAATTGATGTCCGAAATTTAGTTCTAAAGTGCCAAAGTATCAAATTTTTTTAATATAAGTAAGTCTACGTAGTAAGTCTGGCAGGGTCAAATAATGTTTAGTAACTTTGAAAACAATAGTACAGCTAGAAACAAACCGCGTAGTGGTTGCCCAAAAAAACTAAGTCGTAGGGACGTTAGCTTCCTTTTAAAAGAAGTGGACAAAGATCCAGAAGTAAATGCCGCAATATTGGCCCAAGACATCACAACAAGATCGGAAGCATATTGTACATCCACGAACCATACAAAAAACTTTAAATAATAATGGTTACCATAGCAGAACTCCTCGCAAAAAGCCTTATTTTAGCGACAAAAAAACTTTAATTAGCGAGGAAACTCGCCAAAAACCATATTGAAAACGACATGGATTTCTGGAAGAGAGTTTTGTTCACTGACGAGTCGAAATATAAAATATTTGGAAGTGATGGTAGAGTTAGAGTATGGCGATAAAAAATTCAGCAATGGGTCCGAAGAACTTAGTCGCCACTGTTAAGCATGGTGGAGGTAGCGTGACCGTTTGGTGTGCTGTCGCTGCTTCTGGAGTAGGAAGGTTAGTATTTATTGAGGGTAATGTTTGTACAAAAATTTAAACCATCGGTTGACATGGTGTCTTACGTTATTTTGATTTGTTGTTTTCTGAAACAAAATAACGTATCATCAATGATAATGTTTTAATATAACGTGAAACAAAAGTTTAAAATGTGAAATAAGTTTGATAAGTAGTGAAATGTTCATTGCTTTAATTTAAAATAACTATTAGTTTGAACAAAAAAGGGTAATTTATTAAATTGTTTAACCCTTTGACGACCAATGGTTGATTTATATAGTTTTTTTGTTTGTTATATTTTTTTACATAATAACGTCGCATCTCCTTTCATAAGTTTACATGAAGACCAAAAAACTATATTAAATTGAAAATTCTTGAGATATTGAAACAAAATCTGATTAAAAATACAATTTATTTGTGTACCGGAGTCGGTAATGGGATTCTAGTTTCGGGACGTCTTCAACCATTTAGTTTAATAATTTAATCTGGTTTGGTAATCTTTTCCCCTTTTTGTATTTTTTGATTTTCAGCTTGCAAGATTTGTTTTGCTATGTAGTTCAGTGGAACTCAACCAACTTCTTACCATAGTTCCCGAAATGCCGAGGGTTGACAAAAACATTTTACTACACATTTGACAGCGCACTGTTTCAAGATTCAAAAAATATGCTTTTGAATTTAAACGTCTGGAATTGTCTACATAAATCCGCTTTTTAGTGAAAACTTCTATACTGCTGGTTACATAAAGTAAACGTTCAAATATTTCCTTTCGAAATTTTTCGGAAAAAAAAGAACAATGCCGAGTTGAACTTTTTGCTGCAATACTTTGACGTGCACCCAGCTTTCATTACTCTTGGTTTTCTTTCGCAAATGTTTCCTTTTGATAAGCCTTCATATCTTTTATCATTCATTCTGTTTTTTTTTTATTTTCTTCTTTTTTGTTAATTTTTTTAGAACCTTCCATGTTTTTATTATAATTATTTTCGATTAAAGAACACATTTTATTACAACCCTTTTATGTTTTATTAAAACTTCTTTAATAACGTTAAGTTTGATCACAAATTTGACGGAAACTGAGATAATATTGAATAAAATATGAACAATAAAAAAATTTGAGGTGGTGTGCACACAAATACCGTAATTAAGCCCGTGTGGGATATTCTAGAACTAGTGCCGCAATGCTGAAAGAGAAGCTTCAAGAAGAATGGCAAAATTTAGTTTCTTCGATGCTCAGACGATTACAGGTAGTTTTAGATGCCCGTGGTGGCCCAACGAAATATTAATTTCAATGAAAAGTAATACTGGAACAAACAAAGTTCTTTATGGTAGTGCACATATCGTATGTAGACTTTTGTCAAACATTTTTTTTTAGTTTTCAGTGAATAAAAGCTTAAGTTTAAAACATATTTAGTTTTTTGTTTTGTAATATTTTAGTAAAAATACATTTGAAACAAAACTGTATCATTACTTTTGTTTATTATGTTTTCAAAATGCATAAGGTGTGGAAATAGGGGTCGTAAGTAGACTTTTGTCGGCCACTTTTGTCGGCCACTGTAGTAAGCATATAGGAAACCATTATTTTTTGTGAGGTATTTAATAATAATATGTCATTATTTTCCGCTATGTCCCTTTATAGAAGTATTGAGATTTGTAATGACAATTGTAAGTACTTTTAATTACTAAATATGTACTTATATAACCATTTATAAGATAATGCCTTTCTACAGTGGGTAACCCATTTTACAAATGTGATCCGATTTTTAAGATGATAATATGGAAATTGTAATGATCGGGTTACAGTAATTCTAGATGAACAAATAAAAATGTTTGAGTAGGCTTTAAAGAATAAAATAGTAATCAAGAATTAGAATATTTCAGGAAAAATAAATAAATTTTGTTCTTGAACGTCGCCGTCATATCGCTCATTTACTGCAAGAGTGACACAACGCAAAAAACACGATTTTGCAGAAAACGAGTTTAAAGTTTTCAATCCATATCTGCCTCGCTAGACCCATTATTTATTTGGTCACGTTTTTTATAAATAGGGGGTATAAATGTATTTTTCTCTAAGTAAGAGTTGTGTTCGAATTCAATAATTATCGAGAGATCCATGAGTAGCACAGTTTTTCTATGAAGTATATACTATTTGCGCCCACTTTAAAGAAAAAATAAAATATTTTATCATCTTTCTCGAAAAGTATGCGTGATATTAATATGAAATTTTTACACAATATAAACCATGATTAACTAATAAATCTGCATCATTAACTCAAAAATCGAATTTTTTGACTTATGACAGTCTTGAAGTAAATGAGCGATATGGTCTTTAATGCATCACTAGCCTGTGGAATTTGTTATAACTTAAATAAATTCCAACCGATTTTTCTTTTTTATAGGTTTTTCGGAGTAGATGGAAAAAAATAATATTCAATAACGAAATTCTTGAAAAAAAAATGTTTTGAACCACTCTAATAAGTGTGTGTGCAACATTTCTGGCAGAATTTTTAGTGTTTCTTTTTTCCGTCCTTTTATTCTTCTTTACTTGTGCATATTTAATATTTTAAGAGCATTTCAAATTGCCAACATATATATTCTATTCGGGAATAGTAATACAAAATTATACATACTAAATTTATAACGTGGTTTTTATATAAACTTGGCGTCATTTAAATAAGGTTTTTAACTGGAAAAGGTACAAAAATCCTGAAATAAAAAAAAGTGATTAATTTTACATGTGGATAAGTGGATTTTTTAGTGAAAAATAAAAGAGGAGTAATTTTGCTTAAGTTTTCTAAAACAAAGTTACCTTATTTATATATCTTAGACTATATTTATCTATATTTGTTGCTATAGTTTTTTTCTGGTATTAGTTTTTGCTGCTATTACTACAGTAAATGTGGAATATTGTGTAAATTTAGTATTGTGATAACATAGTGAATTATTAAGTAATTCCCAGATGATTGCAAGTTGTCGTGCTAAATTTTTGCAACCAAATTTATTCCAACATTTATATTTTGTGTAACCGCATACCAGAAGGAAGACAAATTATTATATTCTGCATATTTGAAGATAAAAGATTTACATTTTTATTTAACTTTATATATTGTAGATATCTATAAATTAATTTTCTAATTTTTTTTAATAATTCAATGTTTGCTAATGCTGCTACACATCTGATTTTTCGACAGACCATTGTAGGAAGGGTAATGAAATGTCATTACTTTTCCTACTACCAGTAATGATACCAGCTTAGTTTTTACATTACTTTAACACAAATAATAAGGACATACTAATAACTAGTTAATTGTCCCATTATTTTAATACAAAAAATAATGCGTTAACCATAAGTACTTATTTTTATTATTATTTTCAATATAAAGTAATGCTATCAACATTTTAAAACAATCTATTTATAGACTCATTATTTTTTCAACTGCAGTAATACAACTAGATATTTTTGATTTTTTGTAAGCTGGAAAGTAATGACATTTTGTATAAGCAAGTCATTTATTTTTTTGTCTATCAAGTATAACATATCGAGAGAGCTCAATTGGTAGAGCGGTTGACTGATAAAATGAAAGCCCGGGTTCGAATCCCTTGCACATTTTATTAAAAAAAAATTCTCTGAAAAAAATATTATTTTTATTAAATACATTTTTTTTGAAGTTATTTTTAGACTCTTTATTTTTGTCCAACTAAAGGGTCCGCCAAATAACTTTTTTTTTTGAACTCCTGAACCAATTGGACTTTATATGGCGTCATACCAAGGTCTTTATGCAAAATTCGTCTCAATGATGTCTCCGAAATGTTCAATGTTGAGAACGACGGTGAATTGATGTTGATGGCGCTTCACGCACACTCTCTGCCACAGCATCAATATTCTCGGGTGTACGCACTGTTTTTGGCTTTTCACGCTTTGGTTTATTGATGAGGATGCCAGTTTCTTTCACTTTTTTCACAAGATAACGAACATACGGACCATATTCGTTCAGCGGAAGGATAAAACTAATTATCTGTCAAATCAGACATGAGCTAAGTGCTACCATTCACGAAATAAGCACTAGATGGTGGACCCTTTAGTAAGCATATATGTAACCGCATATTGTTGCATTTTTGTAAGGTATTTAGTAATGATATGTCATTATTTTGAATGTCATTCCCATGTAAATATAATGAGATTTGACTGACAATTGCAAGTACTTGCCATCACCAAATATGTACTTATATATCCGCTTATATAGTAATGTTTTTCTACACTGCCCAGTGTAAAAACGGTAAACAAATTTCAATACTTTCGAACTACCAGTAATGACACCATGTTATGCTCTGCATTACTTTAACGCGAATAACAAAGACATACTAATAACAGAAAAAAACATTTTTTAAATCTATTTTTAGAATCATTTTTTTAAACTCTAGTAAGTACATGTATAGCCATATATTTTTGATTTTTTATAAGTTGGAAAGTAATGTAATATTATCAATCATATATAACATGTCGAGAAAGATTAGATAGTAGATCATTTGAATGACAGCCAGGAGACCCAGGTTCGAAGCCCGTGGGGGTAAATTTTATTAAAAAATATTTTTTTATTCATTTTTTTTTGTTTGTTTTTTTTTTTTAATATTTGACTTCGATTTATTATTTGTGTCCATACTAGTAAAGCTATGTACAGACGGTGGTCAGATCTTACAATATTGTCAGAAAAATGTTCAGGAAATGTCTAACAACAGTGTGTACTTACAACTTTTGTCTTGCAACATTGTCAGAAAAAGCATTGTCTGTACATTGTAAGACAATAATATTGTCAGACAGTATTGTCACAGAAATGTTTCTCTCGGGATCTCTCTCGGACCTAGCCTATTTATGTTATAAGGGTCTATTAATACTCCTGTGTTTTGTCCGTTTTGGTCTATCTCGCTTAGTTTTGGAGATACTGGACATTTTAAAATATCGCCATTTTGTAAAATGTCTTGTATCTCGAAAACTAAGCATGATATCGCAAAATGGACAACATTTTTGCAAACCTTAACAAACAGCCATACACCGACAACACAAATGTGTACAGCGTTCTGATTCCAATCATTCCCCGTTTCATTCCATATCGTTCATTTTTGCCATAAAAGAATCTGACAACCGTGTGAACTGACAATTTTCGTTGGCAGATAAATTTATTGTTTGACAATTGTCCGGCAATGAAATTGAAGGGTTTTCTTACAATCGTCTAAACTGACAATTTACCTTTTTCTAAACATGTTTCATTGTCAGTACATTGCCAGAACATTGCCAGATCTTACAATATTGTAAGATCTGACAACCGTCTGTACATAGCTTAAGCATTATTTTTAGTACCAGATATATTTTTTTGATTCTTCGTATGGTGTTTAGTAATTACATGTAATTATTTTGCGCAACATACCCATTTAAAAGTAATGAGATTTTTAATGACAAATGTATGTACTTGACATTACCAAATATGTATTTAAATAACCACTAATATGGTAATGCTTTTCTACACTGGGTAGGTATGTAAGAAAACCAAAATGCTATATTTCAAATACATCAGCTCAGAGGCCAACACTTTGCGAATTTTGTTTGACTACCAAGTAAAAACTTTTAGCATAGTTATGTATTACTTAATATAATTACCCAATGTAGAAAAGTATTTATAAGAATATATATGGCAATGGTAAGTTCTTACAAATGTACACTCAAAAAAATAAGTTAATAGAAAAGTTAGTTAAGCGTCTTGTAAATCAGGTTTACTATTTTTCAGAAAATGTTTTGCTAAAATTATGACTGCAGCTAAAATTTATTATATAAAATACTTTTTAGCTTCTCAGAATCAATTTAAGCCCGTCTTATATAACAATAATTGATATATGTAGCAATATTTTGTTAGTTGTTTTTCATTGTTTTGACAGCTATTATTACTAATATTGCAGTTATTTTTTAATAGTTGATAATAACTAAAATTGTTTGTAATTTTTATGACAAATGTAGTCATCGCCTTTTCAATTGCATATGTTGTTGTTTTAAGTGTTATTTTTTGTCGTTTCTAACTTCTTAGTTCACTGAGTGTAGATATAGCGGAAATTAAACTTAATAACATTAATAAATATCATGCAACAACAGGAAATAAACGAAATTTCGCTTAGGAATTTAAAATGTTTGTTTTAAGGTAAGTTTTTTTCTTAAATACTTTTTTTCTGTAGGCGTGGTTACCTAATCCAGGACATTTTCTTAAATATTTTTAAATAACGTAATTTGATAAGAAAAATAATGTTAAAAAAGTTATCAGATATTGAAATATTTATGATCGCTTTTAAAATGTGTGCTTTAATTCGAAAATGCTAAACTTTTACATAAATGTTGTAAATCTTCTTTCGAAGTGGTAAAAAAAGTTTCAAAACACTTAAATATATTTTTTTTTTATAATTTTGGTAGACAAATTTCAAAATTCCGTTAACTAGAATCAGAACACCACAAGATTTTTGGAATATTAAAAGTCTTATTTTTTTTTTTTCAAATTTGTATCATCAAAAGTGTCGAAATTCCCTCTTAAAATGTATTATAACCAAAGCAATATGCACTAAAAACGTAATATTTGCTTTTTAACACACTTTTTTTATGAATTTGTATTTTAAAACTTATTTTTCAGTATAGTTGGAATAACTTTGAGAAATTTATTTTAATTGCCAACAAAAAAGGAGATAAAAGATTGCATATAGCGGAATCGGTAATTGTTCAATACGAAGCACAGGAATAACATGAAACAACATATTTTTGGTTGCGCTGAAAGAGAGGATATATTGAGTAGGAAGTTTATATTTATAGAAGTTTAAATGTTGCGATGGGAAAAAATAAACGCCTGAAAATTTACAAAAAAAAAATATTTTTTTAATTCGGAAATAAAATTGTAATTATAAAGTTTTAAATGCTGGAAAAACAAAAGTTAAAAAGGCTGGAAAAACACTTAAAAAACTACAAGTTAATGTTTTTTATGTGCGAAAATCTGAACAATAATGTACACGAGAGCTCGAAAATTAAAAATTCATAAAATTGTAAAATAATCAAAAACGACAAATTACTTTTCTCTGGTTTTAAAAGAACAAATTTTCCGAATTTCAGTTTTTTTTTAATTTTATATAAAGGCAGAATTAGTTTGTACGTTCTGTTCTGTTACGAATCAGCTGTTTTGTTTCTGTTCAATTGAAAGTCTGTATGTGTGGTTAGTTTTCACTTTTACGTTCTGTTCTGTTGCGGACAAATCTGTTGAAAATAGAATTCAACGTTAAGGACAGCCTACAGTGCGTATGTATTTGTTTGTTGTGAAATCTTTTTCTCAATACTTGAATCAGGGATGATAAAGTTGGTAATATAGTAATTTTCATGGTACTATTTGACCATTAAATGTACCATGATACTCCTATGACTCATTTAGTACGATTTACAAATTTTTTTATATATGAATTTCTTGGTCCCTTTAAAATTCAATAATTATTAATTCGATTTGCAGTTCCATATGAACATGGAATTAATTTGGAGCCAAACGCTGTGAATTCAAGCACATGAATTCACTAAGTGCGACTGATTACAGATGATTGTATTAGAGTTTTATTAATCGATTAAACCAATTATTGAATTCAATCACTAAGGGTTATATTTATTATTAACTAATTTTGATTTTCAAAAAAGTAAATAATAAAAATCTTATAAAAACGTGAAATTGACTATTAGCTGCGTGTTTTTAAAATCGAATGAGTTCACGAACAATTTTTTTTGCTACCAAATACAAATATTGAATTCGCAAAAAAACTGTGACAAACGTAATTCAATACAGCAAAATATTAATAGCACATTCAAAAAATATTAAAAATTTAGTGAATTTAAGAAAAAATCTCAAAATTTTAATAATTTTTTAAATCAATATCGGCTAATTTTCTTAGTACTCACTGCTAATTTATGTACATTTTTCCGAAAAGTTTGGTATTGAAAATGAGCAAAATCGGTAAAGCGGTTCAAAAATAATGTGTGACAATGTGAAACTACCTCTAAATTTTCCATTCAAATTGGTGTATATTATTAGAATTCATTGTAGTGTCTGGTGTATAATATATAACGTCATATTTTTCCACCAGACGTTAAGAGGTGAATAATATTTAAAATTCGACGCAAATTCTTTTTTCTCCACAAAAAAATTTTTTTTTTCACCTCAAAAATAGTTTTGTTACCTCAAAAATGTTTTTCACCTTACAATTTATGTTTTTACATCCAAAAAAGTTTTTCAACTCAAAATTTTGTTTTCACCTCTTAAAATATTTTTTTTGTTTCATTTTTATTTGTTCATTTGAAGGGTAAAAAGATAAAAATTGGTAAAACCAAATTTATACATGCACTTGTTGTTTGTTAATTTAAATTTAAATTTTTTTATACTTTGGATGCCGAAAAAGTACTATTTTATATGCACTATTTTAAAATTACTATTTTATAGGTACTAAAGAAAGGCCCAGTTATAATCTGGACGCATTCATAACGTTGTTACAGCTCCCCCAGTGTATGAAGTTTTAAACCATTTACATATGTTGTTGACAAGACCTATACCGTTATTTGACATAAGTCATTCTAATAGTATTTCGTACAGACGCCATGGAACAAAAAAGACGTGAAGAAATTTTGCACACTTTCTTAGAAAATCCAACATTCAGTGGTTCGAAAAACAAACACATGAATCCTCCTAACTGCCCACAATTTCGACCAATCGAAAGATATTGGGCAAATGTAAAAAATAAATTGAAGAAGAGTAATAAAGGAGCAGAAAATGAAGTTATAATGTTACAAAAATGGAACCAGAGTGCTAAAAAAGTAAAGCCGAAGGATGTGCAAAACTTAATGGGGAGCATCAACAAACATGTCCGTTCTTTTATTCGTAACAAAGAAAATTAATTTATTTGTATGATTTTCCTTAAAGCTGAATAAATTTTCTTTAATTTGGTGTATAATTTATAAAAATGTGTCTGTTATTTACAAAGTTATAACTACTTTTGTGCGTCCAGATTATAACTGGGCCATTCTTTATTTTAAAATCGCATTTATCATCCCTGATTTGAAGGTTTTTGGTTAGATTTTCTTTTATTTTTTAAAACAGCTGCTTCCTTTCACAGAAAAAGTAATTACAAAATATTACCTACAGAACAGAACGACACAGAACTGCAACAGAAAGTAACAACTAATGAGGAGTTAAGCGTTTGACAATTTTTTTTCAGGTTTTATTCGAAATAAAAATTGTTTGTTTAATGATCACTTTGATGACCTTAAAATGAAAAACTCCAAATTTTTACACCCATACTTTTACTGAAGTTAATGAAGTTTTAATTGGAAAATTCTGAATTTTTTTTTTTATTTTATTAATTAATAATCTTATAATTACAAATTATATACTATTACCCTAACCGAGCACTAGCTACTATGGCCTTCGGCGCGTTGTAGCGAAAACAGACCAGTGCCTCTGGTGGGAATCGAACCCACGACCCCCCCACTGATAAGCCAGCACGCTACCAACTAGCCTACCGGGGCGCACTATAATAGAATTCTGAATTGTTACATTTAAGTTCATCAAAAATAAACAATTTGTAATACTTTTATCCACGAATAATTTTTTCAGTAGCCTGCAACACTTTAGTTGTGAATTATAAGGTTTTTTTCGAAAATATAACACAAGAAAAAATAAAAATTTTTATGTTTCATATCCTAATTTTTCGGATAAAAATCCATCTTAGAGTTCCCGTAGCCCTTCAAAAAAAACCGTTAAATTTGTTTAAAATTTACAAAACTGTAAATAAAAATCGAGGGCTGGATCCGTTACTGGTTATAAAAAACATACGATATTGAGATTTGTAATAAATTTCAATATTTTGTTACATCTTCTCCACATTAACGTAATTTAATATTATCTCTTATATATCATGTAACACTCAATCACAGTTAAATTATTACTGTTTAAAAATAAATAATTTCGTTGAAAATCTATGACCAGGCAACCTATAATAAATTATGATTTTATTTGTTTACCATCCACCGTATTTAATCTATCTCTTTTCATTTCACACACAAATACTTTCCTACTACAATATAAATATTAACATAATTATTTTTGTATGTACAATCTAAGGGCCAATACTAATTACACAGTTTATCTTCATTTTGTTACCACAAAAAAATAAAAATAAAATGTAGAAGGATAGCAACAGAATAACACAATTATATAGGAAGGTTAACATTAACAAAGCTAAAATGTAATAGAAATTAGCAAACAAAAAAA
This sequence comes from Delia radicum, assembly GCA_021234595.1. Lineage (NCBI taxonomy): Eukaryota > Metazoa > Arthropoda > Insecta > Diptera > Anthomyiidae > Delia > Delia radicum. The sequence goes on along the minus strand of CM037854.1, from coordinate 37,327,778 downwards.
AAAATAATAAAAATAATTACACAACTGGCTATATTATTACTCAAGAAAATTGTTGCAAACGAAAAATACTCCCACAAGACGATACAATAAATACTATTACAACAAGTAAGTAATAGAAGTAACAGTTCCTATGCGTAAAGACGCAAAACGCCAATATCCTTAAATTTGCCTTAATTAGGTTACAAATTTGAACGTTATTTAATTGGTAACACTAAGTGTAATCAATTATATATACATACACACACACACATATATATATACCTAAACATATACTAACACACACATTTATTTATACATTCTGTACAAGTGATGATACTAAAACCGAAAAAAACCATAAAAACCAAAGCACAACAAACTAATACCGCTAACAACTACCACAGGACCTTACCAAATACAAGTACACATATATATATACAATAGTACACACATACAATTACACAAATAACATAATGTTATTGTTGTTGTAAGTATAGTGTTATTGTTACAACAAGTTCATTAGCGTTCTCTCTGTGGTATAGTATAGTTGTGAGTATGTAATTATTAAAAGATCTTTGTTAGAAACACAAACAAGAAAAGTGGAAAGTTAGAATGAACCACTAAAGACAATTTACATAATTAATTATACTATTTTTAAATTTGTAAATATTAAAGTAAATATTTTTATATATAATTTTAAAATAAATTGAAATTCAATGAAAATGAAAATTATTTAAGTTCGAGGCTAAACTCTATATTTCTTAATTAGGATATTGTCCTAACAAATAATCTATAGAGTTTTTGTTTTCAAATTTATCAATTGACCACTATCAGAAATGGGTTGATAGATCTATTTCGTGAATTTTCTAGGTTCCCATCATCAGACTACGTTTTGAAAGAAGTGACAATCCCATTAGGTAACAATCCCATGGGTAAAAATAAATTTGCAATTAAGAAAGATTATGTTTATTTCATTTGATTATACAAGGTGGCGCAAAAGTAATCCTCCTATCAGAAAAGGCTATAAATTTTGCGATTGGCCCCTAATGTCAGTTCTGTTTTGACATTTGTGTAGTAAACACATGCGAAATACACGTTAATAAACAATGTTACGCTACACTGCTCCAGAACGCAGAATATTGGTGACTATTTATTTGACCAATAATCGGTCGGTGACTTTGGCACAACGTGAATTTCGTCGCAGATTTCCTGGCCGTCCAACGCCTACTGGTGAAACACTGCTACGTTTAGCCGCTCGCCTCGAAGAGACTGGCACAACACGAGATGCTGCCAGGCGTGGCAGACCCCGGAGTAGCCGTTCTGCAGAGAATATTGCTGCTGTAGCCGAGGATGTCATGGAAGCGCCGTCGACATCGACCAGACGACGTGCCACGCAAATGGGTATCAGTCTACGTTCTTTACAGCGAATTTTGGTACAAGATTTAAAGATGTTTCCGTACAAAGTCCAGACGGTGCATCAGCTGTTAGCTGCTGACCGCCAATCGCGTGTAACATACGCTCAAGCCATCCTTAATCACCACCAAGAGGAAGATGATTTTTCATCAAAAATAATCATGAGTGATGATGCCAATTTCCATTTTAGCGAAGAGCCATTACACCCGCTCAAAGTCACTGTATGGTGTGCTGTTTTCGCTGGAGGAGTCATCGGACCTTTTTTCTTCGAAGACGTCGCGGGCCAAACGGTTACTGTGAATGGTGAGCGCTACAGAGCAATGATCAACGAGTTCTTTTTGCCGCAACTTGATGAATTGGAATTGGGAAACATGTGGTTCCAACAGGACGGCGCAACGGCACACACTGCACGTGCCACAACCGATATGCTGAAGGATGCATTTCCCGGGCGCCTAATCTCCCGTTTTGGCGATTTGCACTGGTCAGCAAGATCGCCTGATTTGACCGCTCCAGACTTCTTTTTGTGGGGCTTTTTGAAGTCGCGGGTTTATGTCAACAAGCCTCAGACTCTTGCAGCTCTTAAAGACAATATCCGTCAAGAATGTGAGGACATATCGCCGGAAGTTTTGGCCAAAGTGATGGAAAATGCCATAAAAAGGGCTCAAATGACAATCAACTGTGGCGGCGGCCATTTACATGACATCATATTCTCGACTTGATGTAAAAAAAATTAAAATACCAAATAAAAATAATCCACAAGAAGAATCAAAGTTTTTCATTTTTTTTTAAATTACAGCCAAAAAACATCGGAAGGTTATTTTTGCGCCACCTTGTATATTTAGTTCAGTTTGTGCCAAAAAAAACGTGGAGTTTCTGAGATTTTATTCCAAAATCTGTATTTATAAAATACTTCGACCAAATTCGACCAAATTTAAGTCGAGGCTTGATTTTTTCTCAATAAACCTACTTTTTGAATGGAAGACAAAAAATTGCGATAGAAAAAAGTTAGTTTGCCGTGACACATGTGGTTTATAGGGACATCTTTTTTCGGCCAAATTCGATTTGGTTTCTATATGTGCCTATAAAAACCTTGGTTAATCAGGTCATTTAGGAACGCTTGTTTTTTATGTTGCTATCACCGCAAAGTGGCTTTAGCTATCGAAGTTTATAGCTAAAATACGCATCCCTACGGTCTTGGATAAGAAATTGTTTTTTCAGGTATTTTGAATACCTTAATTTTTTAAAATTTGTAGCAGTTTATTTTATAAACCACCGAATTTGATTTGGACGAAAACACCATAATGTGCTATATTTGTCTCGGCGAATTGGTTTTGTTCTCTCAAAAAGGTTTGGCTTCCAAAATTCCCGAAAGTCCATATTTGTTGGGACTAACTGAATCAAAACTACAATCAAGTAAACAAAAATTGTCTTAAAGCCAGTTTAATTTTTACGCAAAGTTTTTATCACTTACGCTTAGTTTTAAAAGTTTCTTAAAATTATTTTATAATTATGAAACACTAGACAACTAAATATTTTAAAATAATTAACAACACTTAACTACACTGAACCAAAAGACGTAAGTGAAATCAACATACAATTTTTGTTAACTTCTGACAAATTTTATTGTTAAAACAGCAATTATTTTATTCAAATTGATGTGAGTTTCTGTAAAACCTGTTTGTAGTGTGTGGAGTCATTACTTGTGTTAGCGTGTGAAAGCCATTTGTAAAAGTTGTAAAAATTAATAAAATTTTGTTTAATTGTTAAAGAATTGTGAATTTTATTAAACTCAGTAAATTATAGTTTATAGTTAAATGTGTGTTTATTAATTATATTTAAATGAATTAATGAAATTTCATACTTTTATGAAATTTCAAATTGTAAACTTACTCTTTTATATATTTTATATATTTAAGTGACCATCTGTAATAGTGACGAAAACTTGTTATATAAATATAAAAAATGTAATTAATTATTAATTTAAATATTATATTAATAATGTGCTTTGTAAATGTAATGTTTCATGTGTTTTAAAAATTTGGATTTGGCTACGTACGACGTTATAATTTTTTATTGTATTATTTTGGAATATAATTTTTTGGAAATCTAATCTGGAACATGGTAAAAATGGGGTTCAAAAAAGCAACTGGGCTAAACTGTGTGGCCAAACCTACGACGTTAGAAATATAAAATTTTTTTGAGACAGGTTCCATATATTATTAAGAATGAATTAAAATAAATAGGAATATGTATATTTTTCAACTTTTTCTATCGGTAGTTTAAAAAACAAATCATCATCATTTCATCAGTAAGTAAATATTGACGCTTAATTTATGAATTTAGTTTGTTTTCTCTTTCAAAAAAAAGTCTATTATTTCCAAAAACAATTTTTATAAAAATAGTTTGTTTAAATACAAAATTATTTCAATTGAATTTACAAGAAATTCAAACATACAAACATTAGAAACACAAACAAATACAAACATTGTCTTGTGTATGTGTTATATTTTGTAATCACAAATAACTTTTTTTGAATATTAAAATCGAACTAAAAGAATCATTTTTTACGTTTTGTCCGTTATATATTGAAGATTGTTTTAATAGACTTTCTGTTTGTTTTTACTACTTTTATCGGTTATTTACACTGTGTGTAATTTTTTAAATCATGGCAAAATAACCATATACGGACACCACTACGTGATAAAAGACTAAAAAAAAAAGAACCGTGTCTCCAAATTTTTCCCAACGTCATCTCCTTTTTTGTTTATGGGCCGCCAAAGATTTGGGTCCTCGGTATCATTTTCGCAAAAAAGTGATAATTTTCTCAGGCTCATATCATGCAAACCGTTCAGAATTTCAATTTACTCTCTATGGCAAAGTTGTAGCTCTTGTCATAAAATCAAAAAAACTTCACCTTACAGATCAAAATCGCAAAAAACTTAAAAAAATTCGATTTTTTTACCTTTTTTCCCGTGTTCAGGTCCATAGGTAGCAAACCGTTCAAAATTCAAGGAAACAATCAACTACAAAAATTTACCTAAGATCTCAATAAACAAATTTCTAGAACATATAAACTTCCTAGAGATGATTCTTAACACTGTTTAGGTAGCGCGCAAAAGTGAAAAAAAATTTTTTTTTCTTTTTTCTCCTGTTCAGGTGCATAGGTAGCAAACCCAATTCCCAGGAAGTTTATATGTTCTAGAAATTTGTTTATTGAGATCTTAGGTAAATTTTTGTAGTTAATTGTTTCCTTGAATTTTGAACGGTTTGCTACCTATGGACCTGAACACGGGAAAAAAGGTAAAAAAAATCGATTTTTTTTAAGTTTTTTGCGATTTTAATCTGGAAGGTGAAGTTTTTTTGATTTTATATGTTCGCAATTTTTGTTCTTTATGACAAGAGCTACAACTTTGCCATATAGAGTAAATCGAAATTCTGAACGGTTTGCAAGATATGAGCCTGAGAAAACTATCACTTTTTTGCGAAAATGATACCGAGGCCCCAAATCTTTGGCGGCCCATAAACAAAAAAGGAGATGACTTTGGGAAAAATTGGGAGACACGGGTCTTTTTTTTTTAGTCTTTTATCGCGTAGTGGTGTCCGTATATGGTTATTTTTTTTCGTGTTGCACTGTGTTATTTAATGTTTAAAAATAAATATCAAAATGCGTATATTTATACAGGAAAAAGAGTAGTTTTTTTTGTTTAAATTCTGTTTTCAATTAATTTAAATGGTATTTTCTGTAGTTTTTAGCGTAATAATATTGTGAGTGTACCATTACTTTTTTTAATACCTACTGTTCAGTAGAGCATACATAAAGAGTACGGAATGTGCAAACGTTAAATTTTTTCCGCTCCCCGCTCGAGTACATTGGGCATAAAAAATAATTGCCGCGCAAAAATGTTTCCTCTCTGACTAAGTGGACTGGAACTTTTAATAAATGGACTAGAATTAGTTCAAAACTATTTAGCTGTATAATTCTTAAAATGGTGGTTTTAGAGGTTTTCTCATAAGCATTGTTTACCTATGAAAAGTATATTAATTTATAAATTTATTTCAGTTTAGGTTTGCGGAAATTGTGTGGTATTACAAGTACTTAGTTTTAATAATCCAATAACATATGACAAATATATGGTTTATTCCATGCCATACTTACCGAAAACCAAATTTAAAATTACAAACTATTTTATTTTAGGCACATCAAGTGTGAACGTGTCAAACTTTCCAGATATTTGAACCGATTAAATATTTATTCAGACATTAATCTTTACTGGTTAATCGAAAAAAATTAAAAACAATAATAATTGTACGACAGTACAAATTTCAACGTAAGTTGTTAATAGAGTTGGCAGGCAATACTGCTAAAGTACTGTTATCCTTTAAAAACCATTTCTACTTTAGCCGTTCCGCTTCAAATTCCATTTTTGAATTAATCGAAAAACCGTTGTATTTTAAATACCCTTACCCAAATAATTGAAATACCGTCATATTTAACATACCGATACCGATATAAATGAAATTACGATACTTTTAAACACGTGTTAATTTAGAAGTTTACATACATTTAGTTGCCAAGTTGGTTTTATTTTTTTTTTTTATAAAAAACATGTTTGGCAGGCAATACCGCTAAAATACCGTTATCGCTTCAAATACTTTTCAAATGTCTATAATTATCCCGAAATAATTGACAAACACTTAGCCGTAAAATACCAATACAAATATCTTTAAAATACCGTTACCGAAATAACTAAAATACAGTTGTCGCTAAAATACCGTTACCAGTATTAACTTTATCTACCCCTCTTGTATGATAAATAATTAAAAACTTTGTTCGTATGTAAAATAACGTTACCCTTTTAATATCGTTAACTAAATAACGGAAAAACCGATATCCTTAAAATATCGTTACCGAAATAACTAAAATACTGTTACTGCTAAAATACCGATACCGAAATAACTTAAATACCGTAATAGCTAAAAACCGTTACCGAAATAACTAAAATAGCGTAACCTTAAAAATGACGTTGTCGAAATTAAAGAAACTAATGTTACCATTACCGATACCAGCATCGAATCGATTACCTTATATGGTAAAAATTCTTGGCATGCGACATGCCTACCGTTAACCGTAATATAATGTTACTTTTTCAAAGGATTAGAAATTTAATTTACATTATATAAATTATATTATCAAAAAATCTTTAAAAGTAAGCTTTTTTCTAATGGAACTCATTTGATAGTTTGCTTGTTTTGTATCGGTATTTTAAGGATAACGGTATTTAAGTTATTCCGGTATTTTATCTATCATATATTCCGGAATTATATTATAAGAATATCGATATATTATAAATTATAAATTATACACATAGAAAAATATTTAGCTATTTGCCAACTGAAATTCGGTTACTACGACTCAAAATCGTTTATTATGAATTTCAGACTGTTGGCACAACTTTACATTTGTTTTCATAATAAAGTTCTGTTAATTCGACAGAATTTAAGTTACAACACCTAAAATATTCAGAAATCTAATGTAAATATCGTTGTTTTAACTGAATTTATAAGTTGTTACCATTAATATGCACTTTGGCACTTTCGCAGTAAAAAACACTGCTTACATGTAAGCAGGTTTGTAAGGGAGTGATCCGAAAAGAATCCCTTACAAACCTGCTTACATATGCCATGATTTTTATATGGCGAATTCCCACTTGGAAGCATAACTTTTGGGCATAATAAGCGCGGATTTTAGCGTTTACAAAAAGCTGTGATTTCATGGCTTGCAGTAAAATCATATTTCATGTCTATATTACGATTAAAAGGAATAATATGAACATACATAATTTATTTTACATAAAATTTTACAGATATTAATATTTTGTTGTTAAAATTTTTGACATATAATATAATTATTTTATTTTTTGTCTTTTGTTTTATTGATCTAAAGATCCTTTATTTTATCATTATAATTATTTATTTTCAATATTTCGTCTTCGCATTGGAAGACTTCTTCAGGGAAATTTTTTTTTTTTATCGCTCCACGTGCTAGCTCTTTAGAAACAGTTAAATGACTAATTATTTTTTATTTAATACTCGAAAACAACAAAACACAATCGGAAATCATTTGGGAAAATTTTTACAAACCGTTTATAATCCACAATATGGAACTTTCTGCATTACAACCAGCATCCTTGTAAGGGATAAGGGTAAGCTGCTTACAACCTGCATCCTGGTTAGGGATAACAGTAAGCTCATAATTTTTGTTTGTTTATTTTTATACGAAATTTATTTGTTTCGTTTGCTGCTTCTCAGTATTATGTAAAAGTAAGCACTTACATCAGCGCATTTGTTAGATCCTGCTTCTAAAAACAGGAAAAAATTTTACTGGGTTATTACTCAGTTTGTAAGCATTTTAAGGGTACACTCTAATTAATTTCTGTTGAAATTTACCCAACTTATAGTAGGAAACTATACTCCTTCTATAAGTTGGGTAAACTTACTCTATGTGTGTAAATGAAAAAAAATACACACATTACGTGTAAGTTGGTCAGCAAAAAGTGTGTAAATGTACTATGCAAGTGCGTAAAAATGTTATTAAATTTAGACATAAATGAGTAATTTTACTGAATTTTTGAGTAAAAAAACATGCTTTACTTGTAAATATACGAATAAAATGCGTACAAATACATTTTTATATTCGTAAAAACCCCCTAAAAATTCTTACCTTGCGGTAAGAAAGAAAAACAGCCCAAAAATGTTTCAAATAAAACAAAAAATTAATTTTTAGAAAGAGTTTTATTAATGTGTTGTATAATAATAAATTAAATAATAAAATATAAATATAAATAAAATATAAATATTTGGCATTTTTTTTTTTTCAATATTTTCGATATTTTTAAATTGATTGAGTAAAAACCGACTGAATAAATCGAATGAAGAATTCAATTCTTTAAAGCTCTGTACATATATTATATTTTGAAAATATTTTTCACAATTAGGCTGCAAACACTTGGAAATAAACGTTTTTACATAATGAAGTTTTTTAATTCACTATCACAAATATTACATTTACAAATTTGTTTTCATTAAAATTCTCAATAAATTAAATTTTTTAGATTTTTTTAATTTGCTTTCTTTTTTTCAATTTAAAAATGTCAAAATATTTGTTACTATTATAAGTTAGTATATTTACAAACTTTGTGCGTAAAAATTGTATTTAGCAAAATAATACTACTTTTAGGCATAATGTGTTTAATTGTAAACACATAATTGGTAAAAATACTGTAAGTGTGTATTATTGTATATAAAAGTGTGCGCAAAATAGTTTTACGCATTTTGATGTATAAATTTACCGAATTTGAGTAATAATACATGAAACTTTACTCGTTTTATAGTAGTAAATTTACAATCATTTTTTAGAGTGTAATGGTATTTCAGATTCTCGGGTAACGCTATTTTAAAGATAATGGAATTTTGGTTGCGACATTTTAAGAACAACGGTAGACAATTAAAAGTGTTTTTTTTTTATCAATTACTGTATTTAAGCAGTATTGCCTGCTGACCCTATTACTTCTTACGTTGAAATTGTACGGTCGTGTAATTGTTATTGTTTTTAAATTTTTTCGATTTATTAGTAAAGCTAGGACCCCGAATAATATTTAATCGATTAAAATATCGACAAATTAAACACGTACACACTTGATGTGCTAACAATATAATAAATTGAAATTTGAAATTTAGATTTTGAAAAGTTTGGCATGGAATAAACCATAAATTTAATTGGATTATTAAAACAATTTGGCGAAATTTTAACTGATATATACGAGTATTTTTAAATTAATATACAGGAGCCGTTTGAATAAAAGCTATGACACAAATTTTTAATTTCGTCGCTTACATCATGATGCGTCATTTTTTCTCTAAAACTACTAGTATAAGAGTTACAGAGCATACAATTTTAGCTAATTCTAGTCCATTTGTTACGGTAAAAGTCTATTATGACTTTCCTGTTTTCATCCAACAGGAACAATTTTTGTACGTAAGTTATTTTTTATCTCTAATGTACCGGAAATTGCACATATGAGTGGTCTTCTGTGCAGTTTATGAAGGAATATTCCTTAAAAGATTTTAACTAATTCTAGTCCATTTGTACCGGTAAAAGTCGATTCTGACTTTCCTGTTTTCTTCCGAGAGGAAAAATTTTTCTATGTCCATTATTTTTTATCTCCAATGTACCGGAAATTGCGCAGGGAGCGGTAAAAGTTAAACTTTTGCACATATGGATGGTCTGCTGTGCAATTTATGAAGGAATATTCCTTAATTGTTTGTCAGTTTTAAGGAGTTTTCCCCTATTACATAAATTTCAGAATATTAGTGGCCAGTTGGTGTAGATGCATATTTTCTAAACATAATAAAATATCTTATAATCTGAAAACAATATTATTTCCCACGATACTCTCTTCTCTATCCAACGTAATGCTAACTGAAGAAATTTTTATGAAGATATTGTTTTTGCGTACAACATGTGCATGAAATTTTATTTTTATGACCATAGCCCGCATATACAAACAATCCATAAATTTATTTTGTTTCTTAATGTTTTCTCTAGCATTTTCTAAATTACTAAACACCAGCAATACAACAAACCACAACAATTTCGTGAGTATAATAAAGTTAGCAGAGTTTCTTAAAGGGGGAACCAGCATAGAAAGTATTTGTCACTTTTCCATGACGTTATCATGAGATCGGAAGAACAGAAATAAGTTAACAAGCTTGTTTTTTATTTATTGTTCCGTGACATATCTTATGTTAATTTTGTGACATGTTCGAAGAAATTTTTATACTGTTACCTAGAACACTGAAATAAAACAATGTTTCGATTTCCCACTGCTATTACAATGCCAACTAAAAATTATTTGTAACAGTTTCTGTAATAGTTTCATTTAAGACCTTCTGTAAGTGAATTCTAATGAAGGTAATGAGATTAATTTTTATGACCATCTATATACCCAGTTCAAAACACTGCTTACCTGCAAACATGTTTTGTAAGGGAGTAATCCATAAAGAAACCTGCTTACATATGCCATGTTTTTTATATGGCGAATTCACTCTTGAAGCATTAAAAGACTGTTATTTCAAAGCTTTCAATAAAATCATATTTCATGTATTAAAATTATTACTATCAATAGTAATAATACAAATATTATAGAATTTATTTACATAAAATTCTACAGATATTAATATTTTGTTTTTAAAATCTTAGACATATTAATGCAATAATGTGGGAGCTGTGGTGTAATGGTTAGCGCGTTGGACTGTTATGCAGATGGTACCGGGTTCAATTCCCGGTGACGACAACATCAATTTAAAAAAATAATATGTATGAGTTTTCTATCCCTCATATGTAACGCAGCTCCCACCTTCGGTGTTCCCATAGCACTTAACCCCACCGAAGTAAAATAATGAATCAGGGCTATGAATCAAAAAGCTCCAATAAGCTCGCTCTTCATCAGGTGGCGAGCAACAACTGTTCTTAGACAAAGAAAACAACACATTAATTAAAAGGAAGAATTTCCTAAGGGGTGCTTCTCTTTAAAAAAAATAATAATAAAAAAAAAAGTCACTTGGATAAAGTGATACAGATCGTTTATAATCCATGATATGAAACTTTCTGCATTTCAATATACATCCGAAAATTATTCGTTTGCTGCTTCTCAGCATAATGTAATACATAGAAGGCTCTTACACCAGCGCATTTATTTTATCCTGCACCTAAAAAACACGATTTTTTTTACTGGGATGCTCTTAAGGTTTGAGCAAATTTCTATTTAACTAAAAATGTTAATTATATTTTTCTTTTGATTTTTTTTTTCTTCCACACTTTGTTTACTTTCATCTCCATTTACTACAAGTTTGTTTGGTGTACTTTTCCAAAAAAAAAAAAAAAAACACTGCTGGAAAATTATTTTAATGTTAAACATTATTATTATTATTTTTACTGTTCATTCGTTAAAAGTACGTGCAGCTTATAATTGTGGCCATAACTTAAGTTCATTATACACTACATAGAGTGGCTACCCCTTTTCAGATTTTCTTCCTTTTGATGCTGTTGATATTGGTTTTTCGTATGGCTAAAAGTTCATTATGGTATGGTTAATATTGTTTGCTGTATGTACAATAGGATGTCCCGTCAGAGGAAACATTTGAGGAATACCGATTTAAAAAAACAGATATGGAGCTTTATAGAGGTTTACCAAATTTAATATGACCCCATAGTTAATTATATAAAAATTTCATCCAAAAATTGGCCATTTAAATTGTTTCAAATTACATCTAACTGTATCATATTTGATTAATTTAGATAAAATTAGAAGTGATTTTATACAGTTTTGTCCGAATTATTGCCTCATCAAATTTTAACAAATTATAAGTTATACTATAAGATTATAGTACATTAATATAATAGGATATAATATCGTCTATATATTTTGTCTATATATATGTATGGTCTATAAATAGGTACCATGAAATAACTCCCAAATGAAATACTCCCAAAAAAAATGAAATAACTCCCAAAAATTTTCCATATTAAATTGGGATTTATTTCATTATGAAAAAACTCCCAATGCGTTAGAACTTATTTCACAATTTTCTGTTGGGAATTATTTCGTTATGAAATAACTCCCAAATGAAATAATTCCCGACCAAATTTTGTTGGGAGTTATTGCATTTTTTTTTGTCATTGGGAGTTATTTCACATTTGTTGGGACTTATTTCATTTTCATTTTTAAATGTGATTTTATCGTTGGGACTTATTTCATTTTTGTTGGGACTTATTTTATTTCTATTAAAATTGTAATAGCAATACAATTAGTTATTTTACCAAAAGAAACGCAGTTCTTTCTGGAATTTTGGTAAGTAAAGATCGGTATTAAAGTGATTAAAAATAATGGCAAATCTTGAATTTGAAATAATGAGTGGCAAAAGAAGAAATAATAAAGTGTTATATGTAAAAGTCGAAAATCAAATTTATTTAAAAAATTCAGAATCTAGAGGAAGAAAATATTATACGTGTTACGACATAAGGTCCATGGACATTATACTCCAGATCAGTAATTTTGAAGTTTCTTTGTGTCGCACGCAGAAAAACTTTATTTCGCGAAGCCGCCTGCCGCTTTCTACGGGGGAAACCCCCTAAGAGCGGCCGAAGGCCTCCACCCAGACGAACTTGTTTTTTAAATCAGATGTCGAATCCATTGAAGTCTTATATTTTTAAGACATCAAGTAATTTGTAAAAACAAGTGTTTCTGTGTGGCGGCCTTCGGGCGCTCTTAGGGTTTTTTTCCTCCGTAGAACGCGGCAGGCGGCTTCGCGAAAAAAAGTTTTTTCTGCGTGCAATTATACGATTTATAAATTAAGTTTTAGTTTGTGATATACTACTAAAGAATATTTAAAAAAATTTTATTGATATACTATATATTATTAATCTTTTTATTTTACAAAGTCTGGACGCTATGCCACATTTGAAAGTGACATAATATCCAAAAAAAAAATGTCGTAATATCCATGGACATTACGGCATTTTCCAAATTGACATAAAGTCAATGTACATTATGACATTTTTCGAGTGATATAACGTCCATGGACATTATGTCATTGGACGTTATGACAGGCCACCTCTGGAAAACGGCGCATACGATTCGCGTCCTGTGGCGCAGTCGCGTTTCGCGTAATGCGGCGCCACCGTGTTTCGCGTCCTATAGGCGCGACCACGGCCGCGAATCACATGCGCCGCGAAAAGCACACGCCGCGCCACCTCCCCCTCCTACGCACTGTTTCACTACTCCATGCTATGTAAACTAATTTATTTTAACTTTTGAAACAAAGATTATTCCAGGTTTTTCTATAAATATATTTTTAATATGTATTTTTCTATTAATTTTGTTGACTATTTTTGTATATTTATGTATACTTTAAATTTTATCTTTATAAAATGTTTAATATTATGTACATTTTTACATGTATTTAGGAAATAAATAGAATTCGATATTTTTGAATTGGGAATTATTTAATTTTCTTTGGGACTTTTTTCATTGGGAGTTGTTTCATTCTTTTTTTGGGAGTTATTTTATTACTATGAAATAACTCCCAACTATGAAATAACTCCCAACTGTTTATTTCATTTTTCCTTTGGATGTTATTTCATGTATTAAAATTGGGACTTATTTCATTGGGAGTTATTTCATTGGGACTTATTTCATTTGGGAGTTATTTCACGGTACCTATAAATATCGTAAGGTTTTAGCCATTTGACGACGAATGGTTGATACATGTATCATTTTTAGTTTTTGTTGTATTAGCTACACTTTTTAAAAAAATTTTCAGAGTAAGATGTGTATCGACAAAGCCCAATATTTTCTAATAGCCAAATAGTGTGACACCAAACTTAAAAATTATATAATATTTTTTCATAATTTTTACATATTTTCTCGGGCGATAAGATGGGTATCGACGAAGCCCAATATTTTCTAATAGCCAAATAGGGTGACCCCAACATGAACATTTTTTCATAAGTTTTGGTACATATTTTCTCGGGCGCTATTGGACATGAATGAACGAAATGGTCCAATCGTTCAAGTTTCAAGAATCATTGAGATATTTTTAATTTATTCATTCCAGAACACTGATACAATATGCGACATATATCTCCCATTGGTCGTCAAAGGTAAAAAAGATGATGTTTTTATTCAGTTCTTTTCTTGCTGTTCGTACAGAAATTTAAGTAATTTTTGTTTGATTTTATTTAAAAAAAAAGTGATATTTATAGATTTTTATCTACTGATTCCAAATCTGGTATACAAATTCTATTCTACCCCTTCACAATTTGGAAGTATAAAACGTATATTTTAGGACTACAGTCTAAGCTCGATTTACGACTCTATTTGAAAAAATTCTACATATTCGTGTTTAGCATATCAAAATAATTAAAAACCATGTGCTATATGACTTAAACAAGAGAATGGAAATAAACCCGACAAGTCTTTCGCTATTAATTGGGTGAGTTATTTGTTCAATAATTTTGGCCGTTGACGACCAATGGGATATAGACTTCTCAGAAATGTTTGGTCGATAAAACCGAATCCGCAAGAAATCGAATTTTCCAGCAGTTTAAGTTCGGTCGTAAAAACTTGTAAGTATGCTAAAACTATGATAAATGAGTTTGTTATATTTATTCACAATTTCTGTCAAAATCAAAAAAATTTCAAATAAACTAATTTTTTCTATTTGAAATGCAGAAAATTCACAAATAATTTTTTTATTTGTAATAGAAGTTATAATTTAATTAAGTGCGCAACGGACGGATAGTTGGTAGCGTGCTGGCTTATCAGTGCGGGGGTCGTGGGTTCGATTCCCACCAGAGGCACCGGTCTGTTTTCCCTACAACGCGCCGAAGGCCATAGTAGCTAGTGCGCGGTTAGGGTAATAGTATATAAATTGTAATTATATGATTATTAATTAAAAAAAAAAAAAATTAATTAAATTTATTTTTTATTTTTTAATGACAGTACGGTTATTCATTCTAATTAAAATTAAGAATTTCGCGTTATTTAATATTTTACTTCAAATTAGTGAATCACATTTTAATTTATAGTTTTTACAAGTTCTATTGCAAATTATGTTTCTAATGTTTCGAACAAATTATGTTTCGAACAATATATTAAACTTTCTGCTAAGATTTGAAATATAAAAATTGCAAAAGAAGATATCATTTTAAAGTTTTGTTTAAGAAGAAGCAAGACAGTTTCGGACATTTAAACAAATTCGTTAATTACCCTAATATTTTTAATCATAGAATGATAGAATGTAGTGATAAAATGAAGTTGGATGTAAAGATTTATAATCATTAAACCGCACTGATAGGTATAAATATTAACTGCTCTTATAGTAAATTTATGTTCTTAAGTCCCAATCTTATTTAAGAAATTGTAAAAAAAAAAATGTTTGCCATCTAGTCCTTATCCCGATTTCTTTATTGCCTAAGGAATTGCTAGAGATATATGTTACGTTAAATCATAAACTCAATGAGATCTTCTTGTTCTCTTCATCTAGAAGCGTAATTAAAATTGTTAAAATACCGAAGGAAAAAAAACAACAACAAATTTCCGCACTATAAATGTTTACAAAATTCAACAATTCATATTCGATGTAAAACAGAATTTTAATGTGTAGAATACCATATAGTATTACACGTAACATTGTATATATGAAATCATGCTAATTAATATATACCATATATATATGTTGTAATATATGCCACATCTACTGAAATATTAATCGATATATATTAAGATATTAATATGTATGACACGGCTCTGTGCAATAACTCCCAGGTGAAAAAAGTCCCAAAAAAAAAAAAAAAATTAAATAAGTCCCAAAAATTTTCATACAAATTTGGGAGTAAGTTCAAATGAAATAATACCCAGTTCTTTTGCAATTATTTAATTTTTATTATTAGGTGTTATTTCATAATGCAGTAATTCCGAAATGAAAAAAGTCCCAACAGAACTTAGCGTGTGACTTATTTCATTTTATTTTCTTGTTCGGTGTTATTTCATTTGCTGTGGGAGTTATTTCATTTTATTTTCATGTTCCGTTCATCTGCTGTGGGAGTTATTTCATTTTTAGTAGGAGGGAGTTATTTTATTTTCAAAAATTCATTTTTTTTTAATATTGATAATATTCTAAACGTTTCCTATAACGGGATCTTTCAAAATATTTTGATGATCTATTTAACTTGACCTAACTTAATCTGTTCTTTAACAATTTTGAAGGCGTAACGTTATATTCCCCAAAGTCATATTGTCCAAGAAAAAGACGACATAACGCCCAAAAAAATTATATGTAAATTATTGTTGTAACAATTTTCTTGTTTTTGGGCAATACGACATTGATTTGGACGAAATAACATTTTTTGTTGGGCGCTATGACGGTTTTTTGTTTGGCCAAAATAAATTTGGGTGCTATGACGGTAAAAAAAGAAGTTACTACCCAAAATTATAATATATATTTTTTTTTAATGTCATAAGACCCTAAATGTCAAGACTGATTCATGAAATCAAACAAAAGAGTTTTAAGGAAACTTAAAAAAATTGCTTCAATATTATTTTTTGTGTCGCACGCAGAAAAAACTTTATTTCGCGTAGCCGCCTGCCGCGTTCTACGGAGGAAAAAAACCCTAAGAGCGGCCGAAGGCCACCACACAGAAAAACTTGTTTTTTCAAATCCAATGTCGAATCCGTTGAAGTCTTATTTTTAAGACAATAAGTAATATAATTTGACCAGTCACAACTTTGTGATTTAAGCAGCTAACTGATTGTTTTTATCTTAAATAAAAGAGTAGAGCATTGGCATTTGTTTATTTAACGTTTAGACACTAATATATACGTAAAATTTTTAATAAAATAGACTTTTAAAAAATAATCATTAAAAAACAATAAATCTTGGTGTGTGTTGGTATTTTGGGGCATAAAAAGTTATGACAGGTCAAATAAATGTTACTTGATGTCTTAAAAATATAAGATTTCAACGGATTCGACATCTGATTTGAAAAACAAGTTTTTCTGGCTGGAGGCCTTCGGCCGCTCTTAGGGGTTTTTTTTCCTCCGTAGAACGCGGCAGGCGGCTTCGCGAATTAAAGTTTTTTCTGCGTGCGACACTAAAGACATTATGTCTTATGACATTTAAAAAAAAACAAATTATTATTTTGGGCAGTAACTTATTTTTTTACCGTCATAGCGCCCAAAAAAAAAAAAGTTTTTTCAAAATAAAATGCCATACATTTGGTCGTTATAACATATTAACATCCACAATTTTGGGGGATATGCGGACATTTGGGCAATATGTCATTTTGGTTTTTGGGCAATACGACTTCGGGAATATAATGGTGCGCCCTTACTTCATTTGTGTTGCATGAACTATTTTTGGGAGTTATATAATTTTTATTCTTTGGAAATTATTTCATGATGAAATAACAACCAAAACCTAGAATTTGTTTCATTTTTGTTTTGGAAATTATTTAATTTTTTTAGAATTTATTTCACTTTTTCGAGACGGGACTTATTTAATTTTTTTAGAATTTATTTCATTGGGAGCTTTTGCACTGGGACTTTTTGTACCTGGGACTTATTGCATAGAGCCATATCAAAAATTTTCGAAAAACAAAATCCAAAACAAAATATTATATGATCGTATGCGCCATCATAAATATATATCCATATTTACTTATATAAAGCTATATGTTTTTTATATAAATAATATAACATTAAATTAGATTTGATTATATGTGAACGTTTTTATTCGACAGCACTCAACAGATACATGAAGAGATAAAGACGAAACATATACAATTTTTTTTTTTTTTGTAGGGTACTTAAACTATTTAGAATTTAAGAAAATATTTGGTTAATATGTACTAAATGAAATGTATAAATGTTTTTCTCATATGCTCTACATAACGAAATTTTGAGCCCTATTTCGATAAAAAGAAAGACAACTTTTTTAATCAAGTTCAATAAAAATGTCCGTACAAATATTTTAAAATTCGCTGCTGAATTTTCAAATATTTTACCGGGAAAAAAGTACCCAAATTTGCGCCAGCAGAATTTTCAATGAAGTTGAGAATTACGATCTGCTAACTTTAAGTACCTAAATTTTAGGTATATTACTCAAGCGAATTAGTAACAAACACTATTTCGGGACATCCTAACGTACAGCAAGTACAAACTGATTTCAAGTGTACTTGAAATTTATTTGTTTGTTTGTGATTTGTTGATCAATTTTCTTTGAGAGCATTTAGAGATTGATTGCTTGTGAGTATTGGCCAAAAGGAATTTCGAGTAGTAGGGTGACTGTTATTTGTATATAATATGTTACAAATTTTAACACAATCGCATTTCCTTACTAAAAAAGTTAAAACTCATTATAATTCATTCATACTTTCGTAAGATAAACATCATTCCAGAACATCAATTTGGATTTAGACATAAGCATGGGACTCCTGAACAAATTCATCGAATTGTGAATGTTTTAACGGATGCTTTCGAAGAAAAAAGGTACTGTTCTGCTGCCCTTCTTGATATTCAGCAAGCTTTCGATAGAGTCTGGCATTTGGGTTTACTTTACAAGATCAAAAAATTCTTGCCTGCCGATTATTACTTATTTTTGAAAAGTTATTTATCAAATAGACATTTTTACTTCAAAAACAATGATTACAGTTCAGAATTATATGAAATAAATGCAGGGATACCACAGGGTAGTGTACTAGGTCCCATTTTATACACCATATACACTGCAGATATGCCTGCAATAGAAAATGTTTTGGTGGCTACTTATGCCGATGATACTGCAATTGTCGCTTCAAGTAATTCGCCAATTGAGGCATCTTTCTTTGTTCAAACCGAACTTGATGAACTTGGCCAATGGTTAAAAAGATGGAACGTGAAAGTAAATTCAGAAAAGTCAGTTCATACAACATTTGCTCTCAGGAAAGGTGATTGTCCTGATGTAACTATAAAAGGAAACGTAATACCTAAACGAGAAAAAGTTAAATATCTTGGAATGGTTCTTGATAGATGACTTTTTTTTTTTTTTTTTTTTTTAGATTATATGGCACTATGCACCGCGACCAACTTAGGTCTTTTGTGCTGCCTAAAGTTACCCTAAAGATTCAAGCTACCTATAAAGCCAATAATCCTATTAGGCAAAATCTTCATAATGTCCGAAGGGGAGACAAAGCGATTGCCAAGAAACTTGGCATGACTTACATGGAAATCTCATATTAAAAGTAAACACGAACAATTAAAAAATAAAACGAAACGGCTTTATTGGCTTATTGGTCCAAAATCTAAGTTAAATTTAAATAATAAATTAAGAATATACAAGGTAATTCTGAAACCTGTTTGGACGTATGGTATTCAACTATGGGGCACAGCTAGCAAGTCAAATATAGATATCCTGGAAAGATACCAATCTAAAACATTGAGACTAATTCTTGACGCACCGTGGTATGTGAGAAATAACGTTATTAAAAGAGATTTATCAATCTCATCTGCACGAGACGAAGCTAGAAATATAAGTGAGAGATATTTGCAGAGGCTGAGCAACCATGTTAATCCTGTGGCGATAGCTTTGTTAGACAGTACCAATGAAACGAGAAGACTTAAACGAAGCCATATATTGGATCTCCCATTTCGTATCTAAAATCTACAACCATTGAAACATAATTTTCTTTTTATTATAATGTTGTAAATATTATTATTATTATTGCATTATATTATTTTTATGTTATGTACCTCATTGGAGTTGCATAACCCCTGTGATGTATTAAATTCAACAGATTTGCTTATTATCCTCGGATAGATTGTAAATAAAGAATAAATTTATAAAAAAAAAAAAAAAAAAATAAATACTTTCGTAAGATAAACAAATTTTCGTCCATTTTATATTTGTTTACATTTGACACGTGTTAAAACTGAGTTTATATGAATCTTATTTTTCAAGGATTTTTAAATTTAGAGAAACGATGTTACTATTATTTTATTCAATGAAAAATAAAAATATTATTGTATATAATTTTTTAATGAGTTCATAAATGTGTTTTTAAATTTATTTTATGATTATTTTTATTGTTTTTTAATTTAATATATTTTTCGGCAAAATTTCAGTTTATGGGGGACACCCCTGGAAAAAAAAAATGCCACGCCCCCTTAAATGACCCCAGGAGTGCGAAAATCATAATGAATAAGGGGGATCACGCCCCTTATGGGCGTGGCAGTCGAAAAACGACCCGGCCCACCTACGTAGACAATATGGGTATCAAATGAAAGCTAATGTCTTCACGATTCCAAAAATAGCCGTAGTTGCCAGATCGGGTGATTTTTGTAGCCGATATGGCCATTTTGGCAAAATTTAGGGTGGGGGAAATTTTTTTTTTCCTTTTTTTTTTGCTTATATTTTGTTAAAATCAAACAAAAATGAGCATTTTGTGCGAAAAGATTACTATTGATAGCGTTACCCAGGGATTACCGCGTGGAGGTCATAGTAAATGAATCCCCTTGGAGAAGCATGAGAACTCACGTAAAGTTGTGAGTTTCCACGCTTCTCACGGCCAAGATGCCATCTGCATCTAGTCGTCTTCATCCTCATCTTCACTGTCTTCAGACTCATCTACAATCTCTGGTTATACTGGCTTCGCTTAGTAAAGTTTTTCTGCGTGACCGGCCTACGGCCGGGCTTAGGGGTTTTTAACACCAGTATGTCTTAATTCTAGACAGCGGGGATCTCGAGTGCTCGGCCTCTGGCCGAGCTAAAAAGAACTAAACAAAAAAAAGTCCTTCCCCCATTTTATAAAAATTAACATATCTTCCTCAAATTCTGGACGATCTGGCAACTACGGGTATTTTTGGAATCGTGAAGACATTTCCTTTCATTTGATACCAATATTGCCTAAGTAGGTGGCATAGGTCGTTTTTCACCCCCGCCCCTATTTAACAAAAATGGCAGTATCGGCTGCAAAAACCGCCTGATCTGGCAACTATGGCTATTTTTGGAATCGTGAAGACATTAGCTTTCATTTGATACCCATATTGTCTACGTAGGTGGGCCGGGTCGTTTTTCGACTGCCACGCCCATAGGGGGCGTGAGCCCCCTTATTCATTATGATTTTCGTACTCCTGGTTACATTCTGAAGGGGATGGCATATTCAGATTTTTTCTCTAGGGGTGTCCCCCATAAACTGAAATTCAGCCTATTTTTCAAATTTTGGTAATTTGTGTTTTTTTATATTGGATAAAGAGTCCTAACCAAGAATCAGACATTGGAGATCCTGTAACTTCCAGAAAAGATCGTTATGGTAACTAAAAGTGCTACTCCTTCTCTACAAAATCCATTTTTAATTTTAAAAAGTGCGCCCCGGTAGGCTAGTTGGTAGCGTGCTAGCTTATCAGTGCGGGGGTCGTGGGTTCGATTCCCACCAGAGGCACTGGTCTAGAAGGCCATAGTAGCTAGTGCTCGGTTAGGGTAATAGTATATAATTTGTAGTTATATGATTATTAATTAATAAAATATAAAAAAAAATAAAATATTTTTAAAAAATCGTCATTTGTCACCATAACGATCTTTTTGTTCTGAGGTCAGATTCGGATTTAGCACGTCTGAAACCTTCGGGAAAGTATAGTCTGGTTCTTGGTTAGAAAACCTTGTCGGCCTGTGTAATTAGAGAATGCGTAATTAAAAAACACCCAAAAAATCATTGGTTTTTATTTACAAAAAAGAAACTAGGCAAAAATTTAAAAATGTCTCTTCGTTAGGGACTTTATTTATTAGTCCTCTATAAATCAACAAAAAAAAGATTGAAAATCGGCCACGCGTTAAGGTTGCACAGTGTCACCCGATCAATATCTTGTTTTGCGAAAAAAGCTCACACAGCGTATATATTGCTTGGAATTATATTGTAAACAAAAAAATGTAATCATTATTCAATAATTTTAATTGTAAGTACTTAAAATCATCATCAGAATAATGAAACTATGTATATTGTAAACAAAAAATATATAAAATTAACCAAAACACAGTCACATCATTCAAAATATTGGTTTTCCTTATCAATATTGAAAAAATGTTATCTTCTATATTACCTTTAATACCAACAACCAAACACCTTTCGGAGATTTTAACACTTGAAAAAATTATTTGCAGTAAAAATCGAACATTAGTTTCGCCTTCAAACAAAGCAATCACTCTATATAAAATATAAGTTTTCGTTACCAATCTTAAAATAATAAAAAGTTAGTAGTTATGGTAACTCTAATAATATATTAAGATAAGCAACCCAGTTTCTGTTTTACATACAAATCTATTTTTAGATATTAATATTTATTTATATTTAAAAAATATTTAAAAAATATTTAAGGCAGAAATTTCAAAACACAAATTTAAATTGAGTTTAGGCTAGAGGTAAAGTAATTGCCTGACAAGCAGAAGGTCACCTGTTCGAACCCAGTTCGCGGCTTAAGAATTTTTTTTAATAAAATAATTTTAAAATAATTTATTAATTTTTTTATAGTTTTGGTAACTCAAATAAAATATTGAGATCAGCAATCGAATTTTTTATGTACAAGGTGGCGCAAAAGTAATCCTCCTATCAGAAAATGCTATAAATTTTGCGATTGGCCCTGTTCTGTTTTGACATTTGTGTAGTAAACACATGCGAAATACACGTTAATAAACAATGTTACGCTACACTGCTCCAGAACGCGGAATATTGGTGACTATTTATTTGACCAATAATCGGTCAGTGACTTTGGCACAACGTGAATTTCGTCGCAGATTTCCTGGCCGTCCAACGCGTACTGGTGAGTCTGGCACAACACGCCTCGGAGAGACTGGCACAACACGAGATGCTGCCAGGCATGGCAGACCCCGGAGTAGCCGTTCTGCAGAGAATATTGCTGCTGTAGCCGAGGATGTCATGGAAGCGCCGTCGACATCGACCAGACGACGTGCCACGCAAATGGGTATCAGTCGACGGTCTTTACAGCGAATTTTGGTACAAGAATTGAATATGTTTCCGTACAAAGTCCAGGCGGTGCATCAGCTGTTAGCTGCTGACCGCCAATCGCGTGTAACATACGCTCAAGCCATCCTTTATCACCACCAAGAGGAAGATGATTTTTCATCAAAAATAATCATGAGTGATGAGGCCCATTTCCATCTTAGCGGGTACGTAAATAAGCAAAATTTACGCTTCTGGGGCACTGAAAATCCGCGTGTAACCCACGAAGAGCCATTACACCCGCTCAAAGTCACTGTATGGTGTGCTGTTTTCGCTGGAGGAGTCATCGGACCTTTTTTCTTCGAAGACGTCGCGGGCCAAACGGTTACTGTGAATGGTGAGCGCTACAGAGCAATGATCAACGAGTTCTTTTTGCCGCAACTTGATGAATTGGGATTGGAAAACATGTGGTTCCAACAGGACGGTGCAACGGCACACACTGCACGTGCCACAACCGATATGCTGAAGGATGCATTTCCCGGGTGCCTAATCTCCCGTTTTGGCGATTTGCACTGGCCAGCAAGATCGCCTGATTTGACCGCTCCAGACTTCTTTTTGTGGGGCTTTTTGAAGTCGCTGGTTTATGTCAACAAGCCTCAGACTCTTGCAGCTCTTAAAGACAATATCCGCCAAGAATGTGAGGACCTATCGCCGGAAGTTTTGGCCAAAGTGATGGAAAATGCCATAAAAAGGGCTCAAATGTCAATCAACTGTGGCGGCGGCCATTTACATGACATCATATTCTCGACTTGATGTAAGAAAAATTAAAATACCAAATAAAAATAATCCACAAGAAGAATCAAAGTTTTTCATTTTTTTTTTTTAATTACAGCCAAAAAACATCGGAAGGTTATTTTTGCGCCACCTTGTACATACAAATTGTAGACATACATATTTAAAAAAACATTCAATGTTGAAATTGGAAAATACAATTTCAAATTGGGTTTAGGCTGGAGGTAAAGTAATTGCCTAACAAGCAGAAGGTCACCAGTTCTTAAACTCGAACTGTATTATATTAAAATAATATAAATTTTTTTTATAGTTTTGGTAATTTTAAAAAAATATTGAAATTTGCAACCAAATTTCTATTGTTCATACAAATCTAAATTTCAAATATTTTAATTTAAAACTAGAAAATATTCAAGGTTGCTATTTAAAAAAGCATATTTAAATTCGGCTTGGGTCTGAGCTAAAGTACTTGCCAGACAAACTGAAGATCGCCGGTTCGACATGTTAAGACAGAGAGTCAATTTTCTAATAAAGAAAATTTCCAGAAAGAAAAATATTTAAACAAAATTTTGTACACTACAAAAAAAGTATGTCAAGTCATCAAAATTTTTGCTGGTAGGATCCTTGCAGCAAAAAATTTGCTGAAACCAGCAATAATTTAGCAGAATTTATCGCTTTTCATTACACTGAGGTTCTGTTGAATTTTTTTTCTGCGGTTTTGCATTTTAATTATTAACTGGAGATTAATAAGATTTCTGAAAAGATCAAATTTTTACGAAGTTATAAAAAATTGATAATAAAGCTCTTGAATAATATTTTTTGGGATTTAAAACCCCAATTTTATTGAGAATTCAAAAATTCGGATACATACTTATTTCCATAACTTTGAAGAAAAGAATTGCAATAAGGCGACCTTACCTAAAAGTATGTTTCAAAATTATAGCTCATTTTAATGGAATCTTAAAAAAATATTCAAAATATGATGAAATAATTTGGTATTTTGATTTCCATTTATTCTTTAGTTTGTTTTTTAAGACGCCAGGTAGTTTTTATTAGCAACTAGCTGACCCGGCAAACGTTGTTTTGCCTTCAAATTTTATTTGTATTAATTAGCTGACCCGGCAGACGTTGCCCTGCCTAAAATTTTATTTAAGCCCAATAACTTTTCTAAAAATAGCCGAGTTTAATTAACCACAGATATTTTCATATAAATTTAACATTCATTACTATAATTTTCACTAAACTTTGGCTACATTGAGATAAGTTAGATGACCTTAGTTTGTCTATGATCGTTTTTAAAATTAAAAAATGATAATTGAAATGTGTAATACATTAAAAATAAGATAACAAAATTAAGTAAAAATTTCGTGTCAATGATATATTTTTTTTATAATAAAAAGCTGAGCCCGGTGTGCTTCGCTACCCCCATCATTATGAAATGTATTAAAAAGTGTTTATATAGTTAAATAAATGCAAAGCATGCAAGCAAAGCTCCTGCTTGCTTAAATAGAATAGTTTTTCTTTAACCTGCCAATCGGAATCGTTATTGTAATTAGTCAAATAGACGCGATCAAAGTTAAAACTCGAATGGCTGCAAACATAGCTCCCGTTTGGTGAAATAGTATTTATTCTTAAGACAGCCAATCATAACCGTTCTTAATTAGTGAAATGAATTGCCATATACATTATTTGAAAAAAAAATCCGTTGAAAGGAATACATTTGCACAGAGGACAAAAAGATTAAAACTTTTAAACAATATGGGGCGTGAGAGGGGCGTGGCGTTTGAAACGTTTATATCTACCTTGGCTGGAGTATATAATGTGTATACAATTTGAAGTAAATGTGTTAAAAACTATAAGGAAGCAATTACATAATTAAAAAAAAGTGGGCATAAAAGTGGGCGTGATCGAAATCGTGCCTATTAATCATGATAGAGTTCCAGTTAAATGCTGTGAAAATTTCAGGAAAATCGGTGCATAGGTCTGGTCTCCTATAAGGTCCAAACAAACAAACAAAAAAATAAACAAACACACATTCCATTTTATATATATAGATTGAAAGCAGATTAATTATAATTTAAAGTAAAATGGGGCGAAAAAGGGGGCTTTGGTAATAAAAAAATGTATGTCTACCTTACCTGTAGATAAAAAGTGTATAAAACTTTAGGTAAATACATATTACAAAAAAAGTATTTTGTATAGCAAACATTGTTAGTTGTATAAGTAAGTATCTGAATTAAAAAAAGGGGGCGGTGAAGTGGGCGTGGTTCATAGTTATATGGCGACGTTAACAGTATTAAGAGCGATATACTTCCAAATAAAAAAATCCGTTGGAAGGAACAAATTAGTACAAAGAACAAAAATCTATTGTATGTTAATCTATGAATTTGTTTGAAATAAAACGATTTGACTTATTTCAATTCATGAATCAATTGCAATGTACTTACAATGGAATCTTAATTCCAAAAAAAAAAAATGATCACTGTTAGTTTACTTTCGTAGAAACACTTTAAACTTTGTTTAATTAACAATTACACTTATTTTTTTGTCGTCAACTGATTAATTTGATCCACAATTTGACAATAAGCATTCAATTAACATTTGCACATGTAATAAACTAAATTGGAATGTAAATAAATAAATAACGGTATTTTTTGAGAAATCGCGAAACAACACAAAGTAGTAACAAATGAGTTGTTTATAACTTGAGAGCATATCGAACAAAACAAAATAGAATTAATAAAATATGTTGTTCCTATTGTCAGTTATCATGGAGAGTGCATACAAAAATTAGTATTTTTGCAAACAGTTAAAATTCAAAACTTCTTCAATAACATAACTATTTTTCTTTCCCTTAAAACCTAATTCGTGACCGTATACAGTTAAACTTGTACATTAAATTACCCGACAATTAAAAAAAAGTGGGCGTATAATGGGCGTGTACAATTTTTCTTTTTGTAAAAAACTGTTGTGGACTAATATGAACATTAAAAAAAAATTAGCCAAAACGGTCTAGGCGTTCTGCGATTATAGATGTAGTAAAAAAAGTGGGCGTGGTGAATTTATCTTTCAGTAAAAGCTTAAACGGCTGCACCGATTTAGCTAAATCAAAAAAAGTGGGCGTAAAAGTGGGCGTGGTCAATTTTTTTTTTCATTAAAAACTTAAATTGTATTACTACGAACATTTAGCAAAAAATTTAGCCATATCGGTGCAGCAGTTTTCAGATTTTAGATAAATCAAAAAAGTGGGCGTAAACGTGGGCGTGGTCAATTTTTCTTTACGTAAAAACCTAAGTTGGACTATGACGAACATTTAAAAAAAAAAATGGTCAAAATCGGTCCAGCCATTCTCAACTGATGCCGTTACCAACGAACGACAATTGATTTTTATTTATATAGATTTCAAAAATTTGTGTTAAAATTTTCAGAAAGTACCTAATTGCTCTAAGTTTATCTTTTTTCATAAATCAAATATTTGTACAAATTTTTAATACAGAATTCGATTTGTTTTCATGTTGCAGATATGATATATTAGTTAATTTTATGTTTTCAGTTATATAGAAAACGAAAACTTGGCTGCATAGTGCACACACTTAGAAGAAAAGACGATAAAATATGTAAAAGATCTCTAACATACAACTCCCAACACCACTTGGCGTCGCTTAACATTAAACGACATTAATAACCTGCCGATTTTAATGATAGAAAGATACGTAATTTATTAGAACCTAGCAAAACTTTGGTAATGGGTAATGCATTACCTTGTAATGTGTACTCCTTACCTGTATCATTATTTTCCAATAAGAAGTAATGAGTTACCGATAATTGAACACTCATGGATTACCTTGTAATGATACCTCATTACATTTTACATTACTTCAAAACATAAAATAATGACTTACCGATCATCAATTACATAATGCATGAATTATAAACGTAAAGTAATTATTTATATATATTTTTGAAAATCTATTTATAGAAACATTACTTTGTGATTTTTTGTAAGCATGAGAGTAAGGTGTATATTTTTGATATCACGAACGAAAACACTAAGCACAACAACTCATTTACATTTTATGCAATAAAATATTATATGTATCGATAGCTCAGTTGGTAGAGTTATCGCCTAACTAATTGTTAAATACCAGAGACTCCAGGTTCGAATCCCAGCATGACCACGCAATTTATTTAATAAAAAAAAAAAAAAATATTTATTTAATTAAAAAAAAAATCCGTAAAAAAAAATGTTGTGCATTTTTTTATGAAAATCTATTTACAGACACATTACTTTTTCCCACCATGTAACCATATAAGTGACCAGTTACTTTACTCCCTACAAGGTAATGAGTCCACCCATTACGTTTAGGCTCATCGCCTGTAAAATGCATCAGTGAAGTAAGGTGTAACGTAATGCGTGAAGCTCTATGGCGATACATTACTTTACCCATGATTTGGTAATGTGTGGTTTTGCTGGGAACTAAGCAGTATTGCAAATAGACGTTCCAGATGGAGATTGCCTTTTGAGAGCATATGCCCACAATGAAGTAGCTCTAAAATATTTTAGCGCAAGGCTTTTTATTATTATTATTAATATATATTTTGACATATGATAAATAAAATGAGATCTATAAATTGATGTAACTTTAAGCAAATCCAATCAAAAACTGTAATTTTAATATTTTAATTTGCTTTAAACTTAAAACCGCCATAAATGATTAACTCGAATAGATTTCGCATGCCTAAACTTCGGATAACAGAACCAAATAAGTTTACTCTGATCATTCAAATAAAAACTTTGAAAATATTTTTCCTTAAAGTGTCGAAATCTTTTAAAATTTCTCATATATGTATTCTTAGGAATGTGTTGATGCCTCCCTAATATTCAGTCTTAGAATAAAGTGGTGATTAACAAATACTAAATGTAAATTTACTTAACTTATTTTTTTCTTCCCTTCTGTTTATATTTACTTATAATACAAAAGCCCTTATTAAGTCGGTGGTGGGTTGGCTCTTCCTCATTTCTCTTCTATAATACGCTAATAAATTAATAATTAATATTCGTTACGCTTCAGGTATCACTTTGTCTATCAGACACTTAATTTTATTAAACAATAACGGCAAAAACGCACACAAATAAGAACAACAAATCATTGACGGTGTTTTAAATTATTGCAATAATAACTCGTTTTTATGTGGCATAAACTGAGAGACTGGGATATTGTTTGAGTGGAATGATAATGTTTTGTTAAAATAAATATTTATCACTTAGATTGTGTATCTGTGTTGGGAGTATTTTAATTATATTTTTCAAGGGTTACAATAAAGTCGTTTAAATATTGATTTTGTGGAAAAGTGAAGATTAAATAAAAAAAAATTAGTACAATTTACGTTAGCGTTAGGGGAAATAATTTTATTCATTCAATATTTTGTTTAACATAATTTAAGGATTTATGACGAATTTAATACTTGTTAAATTGACGTAAACGGACGATAGAGTAAACTATATTTGATGGCATTTCTGTTTTTTTTTTTTTTTTTTGAACTAATAAACTAGATTAAAATATCGATACTTCGCCACCAGTAATTTAAAATATCGCAATATATTTAGAACTAAACTAACATATTTTTAAAAAAAAACTTTCCTGTCATAATAAATCTATTTAACGTTTTGTAGTGGATGATGTTTTCATTTAAAATTTCTATCCTTAAGATCTTATATACAGTAAAAAAAGTTAGTAAGGTCTCAAAAAAATTTAGCGGAGTCAGCAAAAATTTTAGTCAGGAGGGTGCTTGCAAAAAAATTGCTAAAGTCGGCTAAATATTTTGCTGAATATCACCGAGCTGATTTTAAGCAACAAAATTAGTAGATCCATCAAAAGTTTTGCTAACACTTACTTTTTTTTCTCTTTATTTAAACAATTATTACAATATGTTTAAATTAAATTACAACTTGTGCCCCCGGTAAGATAGTTGGTAGAGTGCTGGCTTATCAGTGCGGGGGTCGTGGGTTCGATTCCCACCAGAGGCACTGGTCTGTTTTCGTTACAACGCGCCGAAGGCCATAGTAGCTAGTGCTCGGTTAGGGTAATAGTATATAATTTGTAATTATATGATTATTAATTAATAAAATAAATAAAAAAATTACAATTTGTCTACTAAGACTAACTAGTAATTTGATTCTAGTAGTTTAATGAGATAAAGTACAGCAATAAAGATTAAGCTATAAATCTCCGTGCTGGTTAAAGCGCCTCATCAGTTCATGGGGCTGGAAACGATTTAGTCTTCTAGGAATTTGATGGTTCTCTAAAAGCAGCGGAATTAGTTGGTTTGAATGCTACTCTAATTTTTGGGAGTGTTTATTAGCAAAGTGTTGTATTTCCTCCCTGACAGTTTTTACTTTAAGGTCTCGGTGTAGATCATGATTGCGAACATACCATGGAGCTATCACCATATCTTTTAAAACTTTGTTTTGAAATCGTTGGATGATATCTATAGTCGAATTACTTGCGCAGCCCCATAATTGGAGACCAAACGGGTTTGAGAATTTGGTTGTAAACCATTAATTTATTATGCAGCGGTAAATTTGATTTTCTTCCTATTAGCCAAGTCAATTTGCGATATTTTATTTTTAACTCTTCATGTTTTTTTTTTTGACATGTTCTTTCCAACGTAGCTTAGCATCTAACGTCATACCAAGGTATTTGGCAGAGTTTGATATGGGTACTTGTAAGTTATCTATATATACTGGAGTTTGGTTTATTAATCTATTTGTAAAGTAAACGTGAGCTGATTTCAAACTGTTAAGGGTTATTTTCCATTTTTTTGGTCCATTGGACAACTTTATTTAGGCATAATTACAGCTTTTCATTGGCAATACTGGTACTTTTTCCGGAGCACATTATTACTGTGTCATCAGCAAACGTTCCTACTACGCAGACTGGGTGGACTGGGAGATCACAGGTAAAAATAAGATATAGTATTGGACCTAGAACACTACCCTGTGGTACTCCAGAAGTTATTGGATATATGTATGTATATATGTATGTATGTTCTTTATTTAAAATATTAGGATATTATACAAATAAAGAAATTAAATAACAATGACATATAAGTCGTCTGTTATATAAAATGAAAAACATTAAATAATAAATAAGTATAAGCATGTTTTAAAATATATATAGTTGTAGTAGATATTATCAAAATATATATAGTTGTAGTAGATTTTAGTATACAGTTACAAAAATTCCTCAATTATTATTTTTCTATACTTTAAAGCATTCTCGACATAGTTATAAATCTTATTCCACCCATTGGGTATTTTACCATTCAAAATGTTTATAAGTTCAATTTCATTGAGGTATGGTTTTTCAAAGTATCTGTATCGGAATTCCCTAAGTATGGGGCATTTTGCCATGAAGTGTTGTAAATTTTCGTCTTCTCTAGTATTACATATTGTGCACGATTTATTTTCAGTTGTACCAAATTTATTTGCGTTTAATGGTAGTAAATCTGATCTTGTTTTAAAGATTATTGCAAGTTGCCGTTGGTTTTTTATGGTATCGATATAATTTACCGGCAGGTTATGGTCCAAGTGTTTATAAAAACGTAATTCACTGTTTAAAGCTTGTTGTTTCATATTTTCAAGGGTTTTGGATTTTAAGTTTTGTAGCAATATGGTTCCTTTTTGAGCCCATTCTTGAGCTGAAACATCTTCAAATTCAAAACTTATACCCAATTCCCTGCCCATTTCGTTTATTTCTTTTGCCCAAAATAAATTATTTTGTAACATAATGATAGACAATTTATGTGGTAATCGGTTTTGTCTATATTGAAATAACGTTTTGTATATGTAATTCATATGCAACTCAAGCGTGTAAAAATAGCTACATTCTGCTTTTGTTTCAAGTGCCAATGCATAGTTTGGTGTAAATTCTGGTAATTTTAAAACTCTTTTCAAGAAGTACCGTTGAAGTTTATCAACATCATCATACAAACAATAACCCCAGACTTGAGCAGCGTATGCTTGTATTGAACGACATACAGCTTGGAATAGTTTCCATTTGACTTTTAGGTTTATATTTGGTTTATTTATAAAGCTGTTCCACGTCGCATTAATGCTATTTTTAGCTGAAATGTTTCTTTTTTCAACATGTTTTTTAAAACTCAATTTTGTTGTCAGAATTACACCCAGATAATTGTATTCGTTAACTATTCTTACTTGTTGATTTTTGTACATAATTTTTTCTCTCGCTGCAAGTCTGCCAGATGTCCTGAATACCATCATTTCTGACTTTATCATGTTTACTTCCATGTTCCATTGATCACAGTAGCTTTCTAAGTTTTTTACCATATTTTGCATAACTTTTATATCGTCGGCTAGCAAAACAATGTCATCTGCATAAAGAAGCAAACGCACATTTACATTGTTCAACATTAAACCACCCCCTAAATGATCATGAAGATCATTTAGGTAAAGTGTAAAAAGTAGTGGTGACAGTAAGCAACCTTGTTCAACTCCAGTATACGTCTCAAAGTATTCTGATAAATCCTTACCAGTCCATACGGCCGACTTGGTATCATTATAAATATTTTCTATTAGATTAACAACTTTTGTTGACATACCAATCTGATGTAATTTATATATAAGAGGCTTTCTAGGCACCTTATCGAAGGCTGCCTTAAAATCGACGAAAAAAGCATATATTTTCTTCTTTTCTTTAAACTTTGCATGAACTATGGCCGATAAATTGTAAATATTGTCTACAGTTGAATAATTTGGTCTGAACCCCGCTTGAAATTCATTTAAGATACTATTTTGTCCAATCCAATTTGTGAGCCTGGAGTTTATGATTCCCATCAAGAGCTTGGCACAGCAATTCATAAAAGAAATTCCCCGATAATTATTTGTACAATTAAGATCACCTTTTTTATGAATTGGGAAGATAATGCTGCTTTCGAATGCTTTGTCAACTTTTCCAGTTTCAAAAATTATATTAAAAACATTAGCCAGTTCGTTAAGAAATTCATCTGTTGCATATTTTATCATTTCGTATGGAACTCTATCCTCGCCAGGCGCTTTATTTGGCTTAGTTTTATTTAAAGCAGTTTTTATTTCTTGGATTGTTATTGCCTTATCCACCTCAAAATCTGTATACCACATTGACGCATATTGAATGTCTTTCGACAATTGTGGTTGATTTAAAAGCATATTGAAGTACTCTTTAAAGTCTTCGGCTGTAATCGACGCTCCAATTTTAAAACTATCTCCTCTTATTTCTCTTGCAAGCTTCCACCATTGTTTTGTATCATTTATATTATTAATTTTGTTATTGATTTCTTCAAAATATTCTTCTTTTCTCTTTCTACATTGAATAACATAATGTTGTTTAGCTTGAAGATATTTATCCTTATCTTCCGGGTTATTTGTCTTTCGAAATTCATTTAGAAAATCAAATGATTTTTTCCTTGCATTAAAACATTTGTAGTTGAACCATTTAGTTTTAAATATCGACTTATTGATTCTGGTTTGATTTTGATTTGGTATTGACTTTTTAATTACATCAACTAGTTGTTGCAAATTCATGAATTCGCCTTGATTTTGTAGCAAAAATAGATTTTGATTTAGATTTTGTTTATATTTTTCCATCTGTGTATCTTTCCACACTAGTTTTGGAAGTAAGTTGAGTGTTTTATTTTCCTTAGTTGCAGATTCGATGCTTAACTTCAACTTCAGCGGCATGTGATCAGACCATAGTTGTGGTTCTACTTTAAATGTATCTATGAATTGGAGCATATTATGGGATACTGCACATATATCATTTACAGAGCTTCCTACTGTACTTAAAAACGTAAACTCCCCATTTTCATCGCCATTTGTCCGACCATTTAGAATTAGCAGCCCAAAATCGTTACACAATTCCATGAGTTTTCTTCCTTTGTCATTTTCAATATGATCTTTTGAGTTTCTTTCTTCCAACCCTGCTGTAAAGCTGCTTTTGAAAAAATCTTCTAGTTCTTGTTGCATTCTACCAATTCGTACATTCATATCTCCGACTAATATAACATTTTCTACTGGGTTGTTTGTAAAATAAGTTTTTAGTACCTTAAATTCATTATTCCAATCTGCTCCTCGTACATACACAGGTATAATGTTAAAATTTATTGAGTTAATTTTTATACTGAGAATGGCTGTTTCGTTGACGAAATGGTAATAATGTTTAATATTACAATTTTTAACGTTTTTTCTAAACCCATAGACACATCCACCACTTGCTCTTCCATGTATACTATGACGATTGGCTGGCTTCCAAAATAATTCAAAGTTATTAAAATATTTTTTCCAGTTTCCCACATTTTGTTCTACAACGTGTGTTTCAAATAGGGCAAAAACATCAAAATCACATACATATTTAAAAAAATCCGGTAACATACATTTATTTGATAAACCATTTATATTAAAAGCTACTACATTAAAATATATATTTTGATTTAAAAGTTTTTTGACATTGATTTTTCAAATAAAGCATTATAATTTAAATTAATTTTATCGAAAACATCTGGATATAAATCTTTAATTGTAACATCTGCTTCTTCTTGACCGCAAAATAATGTTTTCTCCTTGTTCCATCTAAACCATTTATCCTTAATTCTAATTCTATCACTTATAACGGCAATACGATGAGACTTACTGGCTGCCACTATATCTTTTTTCAGTTGCAGCATAACCCTTTTGTCTTTCTGTTTTTCCGGTGATAAATCTCTTTCTACGTATATTGAGGTTCCCGCAAGTTTTTTGGCATTTTGAAGAGCGTTTTGAACACTTTGTGATGAGTCCAGTTCTACCAATACCGCCATTTTATCATCTTTTTTATATAGCTTTTTAGTGTATCTTATTTTAACCGATTTTGGCAGTTTTAGTTTATCAAAACAGATTTTGTTCACTACTCCATTTACGGAACTTTTTTCATTTAAGCCTTTTAAAATCAAGTTTTTACTTTTTACTTGTTCTTCCAACATATTGATTCTTCTTCTATCCATTTCTTTGTCGACCTTTAAATCTTCTACTTCTTGCTTTAGCTGATTGTTTTGCTCCTTCAAATTTTCTACATCTCCAGACAATGTTGTTATCTTCTCTAAAACTTCTCGATTACTATCTTTTATAATCTGTCTAAGATCATCCACATCAAGTTCTCCAACTTTTCTTCTTTCAGTTGATCGTTCTTCACTTGCATCTGGTGAGGTTTCTATCAAAGATCGTTTCTTTACGTTACCGCGTGCTTCAGATTGCCCATCTAGTTGATTTAAATTAATTGCTGCGTTTTGTTCCATAGTACCTGTATTTACAAACTTTTATATACCACAAATTAAAAGTTTCGCGTCTGTTAAGTCTATGTTACAGTTTGAAAGTGATTGTAGTATTAATAAGTGAATGACAGGGTTGTTCGATTAATACTTAGTTCTAACAACTTGGCAGCACTTTTAAATATCAACAAGAAAGAAACAGATGGTGTTTGTTTTGTTTTCCAATATTTTTTTAATTTTTGATGAAAGTTAATTGTCTCTTTCTTTGAGTGGTTTTGAAGATAAATTTTTTATAAAAAATTTTGTGCAAATTAAATAAAATAAATGCCAAAAAATATTACATCAAACGATGTTACACCAACTTAAATTCATCTCACCAGAGGCAGTACACAGTGTTGAATGTCATACAAAGTTTTCAGACTCTTTACGGAAGATTAAAAGTAACTTTTTTGGAAAAATCCGCGAGCTCTATTTAAACACGTCTATACTTTGTTCTTCGTCTCACTTCTCTCTCACTTCTTATTGGATATATGTTTGAGTAGTTATTATCAATTTTGACTCGAAAATATCTATCGGACAGGTAAGATTTTAAGAGATTGTAATAATTTCTTGGTAAGTGTTCATTTAGTTTATACAATAAGCCAGGGTGCCAAACAGCATCAAAAGCCTTTGATACATCGAGAAAAACTGCGGAGCAGACTTCTTTATTTTCAATTGCTCGTTCAATTTCATGTGTTATTCTGTGTACTTGTTCTAATGTTGAATCTTCTTTACGGAAGCCAAACTGATGTTGAGGAATTAGATTAATTGTTGAAATCACTGAATTTAATCTTTTACTTATAACCTTTTCAAAGAGTTTTCCAATAACGGGAAGAAGTGATATTGGTCTATAAGAGCTGACTTCATATGCGTCTTTTCCGGGTTTGAGGATCATAATAATTTCAGCAACCTTCCAATAAGTTGAAAAGTACTGCATGGATATAGCTGAGTTGAATAGTGTTGTTAAAAGCAATAGTGCTTTATTTGGAAGGTTTTTCAACAGATCTGCGGTAATGAGATCGCATCCAAGAGATTTCTTGTTTAATAAAGTTTTTATTTCAATTTGAACTTCTTGTACAGTTACGCTTGGAATAACTGCCTCATCGTAGTTTTCTTCATCTTGGAGGAATTGAGTGGATTGTTCATTATCTTTATTAAGAATAGTTTCGAGATATTCAGCGAACACTTTAGCTTTTTCTATATTAGATTTTGCCCATATTGATTCACGATTTTTTATTGGTAACTTTTGTTCAACTGGTCTATTCAGTTTTTTAGTAGCTTTCCAAAGCGACTAATCTGTTTTGCTGTTGCAGATTAGTGAATTAATAATTAAAAACTCTTGCTAAAAGTTAACAAAATTTTTGCTAAATATTAGTAGACTTTAAAAAACTCAAAAAATTTGTAGAAAAATTATTTTTTTGCTGTAAATCATAAATGTATTTTGTAATTCTTTTAAAAATAATATACAATACGTTACAAACTATAAAAATTTCCATACTACCACATTGACGACATGAATTTATGTAATATTAAAAAAAAATAAATATTTATATATAACATAAACAAAATTATCTTTTAGCTACTTACATCAATGGTTGTTTCAATGATGGCATATTTTAAAGGAATACAAATGTCGTAGATAATTCTGGAAACGAAACGAAAAAGTAACAAAATAAGAAATAGGGAACATAAAATGCGTGTTCTAAGAGGTGTGTAATTATCTTTGGCTTTAGTCTGTCTACCTGAACGTATACTTGTTTGCAATTTCCACACTACATTATTAATCTCTATTAAGATTTAGTTTACAAATACACATTTACATCCGTATTCATAAAAATTTTAAACAGCATTTCAAATACATTTTAGTTAAAACACAAATTTTAGTCTTAAAATTGTATTCATAAACGAGTATAAACTTTCATACGAGGTTTAAAATATGTATTTTAAGCTAATATTCATGTATTAATACAGTTTTAAGGCTTAAAATGTGTTTAAACTAAAATGTATTTGAAATCTGAAATACGATTTTTTATGAATACTGTCATTAATCTTTATTAAGTCGAAATGTTTTATATTGTCTTTTAATCAATTAATAGACAATTACTTTCACAAGCCGATGACATCACACAATTTAAGTTGTTTTAAACCACAATTTTGTTTTATGTATGAAAAACAGATACAAAATTCTTCTATGGTTGATATCATTACATCGGGACAAAACTCGGATAAAATTGGATAGTTTTTTTTATTAAATTGTATCTATTTAAATATACTTAGATCCAAAGTGATACAATTTAATAGAACCATTTTTCGGATATATTTGCCGAAAATATCTCATCATATATAATTTTATATAAACTTTTTTACTCGGATACCCATGTAAAAACGTTCATACACAACATATCTTACTTATATTACATATACAGTACTTTTCGTTTACAGTCACATCGCTTATAGTCCATTTAGCGATATAGTCCATTTTTACACTTTTACTGTCATCTAAAATCAAATTGCATACAAAATATTTAGGATATAGTCCATTCACGATATAATCACATTTGGCTTATATGCCACTAAGCTCTGGCTACTAAAAGTAAATTTATATGCAAATAATTTAAGTTATAGTCACAATACAGAAAATTTCTAATATTATTGTGAAATCTTGAATTTTTTTCGGTTTAAAATCATTTAAAAATTTAAGAGGCTAAAACGAAAATTGGAACAAGGAAACTGAGCTGAATCGTGTCAAACATCGTTTTTATATTCCAAATTTTCCACCTGTTATAATAATAAATAAATTACATATAGTCACATTTTATGATGACTATATCACAATTTATTTATAGGCAACAAAATGGCATATAAAAAAATTAGCGATATAGTCACATTAGCGATATAGTCCACAAATTGTGTGCAACTAAGAGATGTGACTATAAGCGAAAAGTACTGTATAACCTTTTAAATCTGTATAGCTTACTGTTGATATATGTGATGGCGCATATGATCATATAAAGTTTTATCTTGGGTTTGGTTTTTCGAAAATTTTTGCTATGATACCATATAATATCTAAATAGATATCGATTGATATAAGCGTAGATGTAGCATATATTACTACATATATTATATATTAATCAGCATTATTTCATATACAATTTTATATCGCTTAATACAATGTTGCGTATAATACAATGTTGCGTATATGGTATCATTAAAATTTGGTTTCACATTAAAACTTATGTGTATTAAAAATTTGAAGTGAGGAGTGTTTTGTTGTTGTTTTTTTTTTCGACATTTCAAATACTAAATCGCGCTTTTAGACAAGAAATTCTCTTTGTGTTTGTGAGTTAACCTAATTAATATTTCTATAAATTCTAAGAACATTGTCCGTAGGTAAGTTTAAAATCCGGACCTACAACAAATTGTTTTTCACAATTTGTTAAACAAGTTTTGGGATAATTTATATAAATAAACGTTTTTGGTCTTCAAAGTTTACAACGTCATAACGCTTGTTAGGAAAAGACGCTAGCCACGTGTTTGATTGCTAAGAAGACAAGAAGGGGACAAAATTAAAAAATTAATAATTAATTAATTAAAGCTATGCCTATTCTGGAAGTTCTAGCTTTTCTAAGAACTCGGGTTCTGATGAGATCTTGACCCAGATCGAAATTCATGTATCAACCTAGCTAACATATATACTTTGCTTTATTGACATATATACATTGCTTTGTTGAAAGCTCGTTATAAATACAAAAAAATAATTTCGAAGTATACATATAAACACAAAGAACAAAATAAAAACTGTAAAAAGTACAATTAATGTTAGGCATAAACAATATACATTTAAAAGTGTGGTTTAGTGATTTTAAAGCTCTGCATTAAACTTCATTTCACCACAAAATTTTAGTATTATTATTTGATTAAACTTATCATGTTTTTTTTTAACAAATTTGTTGAAATGTCTATCTTTTGCACATTAACTGACGATACCGAGCCCTAACCGCCAAAAAGACGTAAGCGTGACGATTTCCGGTTTTTGATGAAAATCATTATTTTTCGATCATTTGCATCATTACTCAAATGATCGAATTTCATAAAAAACAAAAAAGACGTTCGCGCCAATACCTACAGAACAAACTACAATTTGTTTACATCTTACGTGATAGCAAAGTATTATTATTTGATTAAAATTATCATGTTTTTTTTAACAAATTTGTTGAAATGTCTATCTTTTGCACATTAACTGACGATACCGAGCCCTAACCGCCAAAAAGACGTAAGAGCGACGATTTCGGTTTTTGATGAAAATCTTTATTTTTCGATCATTTTCATCGTTCCTGAAATGATCGAATTTCGTAAAAAACAAAAAGGACGTTCGCGCCAATACCTACAAACAAACTACAATTTGTTTACATCTTACGTGATAGCAAAGTGTTGTTTACGTCTTTTTTCTTTAATGAATAAAAGACATAATTGATGATTAGTAGGTTTTTTTGTTAAATCTCTGCCTATTCTGGTGCCTCTAGCTTTTTTAAAACTTGGTGATCTGATGATAACGTTAGCCAGTTCGAAATACATATATCAACCTGGCTAATACATTTAAATTGCTTTATTTTTGTAAATACACGGAGGTTTAAAGCTCTTTATAAATAAATAAAAATAACAAAAAAGAAAACTGTAAAATTTATTATTATTATGAGCCAGAGTAAAACTACAGCTTTTTTTTTTTTAATATTAATGGAACATTTTTGTTCTTCAAAGTTTAGTAACGTGCTTGTTAAGAAAATTAAGTTTTGTTAATGCTCTGCCTATGCCGGAGGCTCCAGCTTTTCTAAACCGTCCTGTTCTAATGAAATCTTTAGCCAGATCGAATATATTTATCAAACTAGCTAATGTATTTAATTTGCTTTATTTTTGGCAATGACGCAAGCTCGTTGTAAGTAAAAAAAAATCTAATTATTATGTTAAGATGAAACCAATTCAATTGATTAAGAAATACTTAAACAGTACAAAATAAAACTCTCATTTAATAGTAATCACCCGTTAGGTAATTTGAAACAAACTATTAGCTATAACTTTAAGATTTAGAAATGTTTTTTTTTTTTTAATGTACCTCTTTTTAAGGAAAATCATTTAAAATTTAAATCTTAACAATTTCCTTGAAATAAAATATCTCCCTCTATTTCCTTGTTGAATTACCTAAAACGTACTCATATGTATGCAAGTATTATCATTACATTGTAAAGGTATTAACTTATC
Organism: Delia radicum; assembly: GCA_021234595.1. Classification (NCBI taxonomy): domain Eukaryota; kingdom Metazoa; phylum Arthropoda; class Insecta; order Diptera; family Anthomyiidae; genus Delia; species Delia radicum. The sequence goes on along the minus strand of CM037854.1, from coordinate 37,287,456 downwards.
TTTATTCTTCCAGCATGCTCATAAAAATTAAAACAATCTTCTTAACATATTATGTACGTAAGAAGTAAACCTTAAATTTAAATAATTTTAATTTTTGGTTTATACTCTCCCCACACAAAACAAAAATAAAAAATTAACAAAAATCAAAGAAGCAAAAATAAAACGACAAATGAACAGGAGACACAGAAATTGGATTTTGAAATTTAAAAGAAAATCTTATAAAATTTCAATTTCTTACTGCGTATATAAATGAATTGTCTTTAAATTTAAACCTTTTTAAATACACCCTGTATATCAAACATGAAAACAAGGAAGCAACGTATGAATGTTTGGCAATGGGGAAAATGGAAAAGATATTTTGGTTGGTATTCTTAATGCAGCGTCTTCTTATACTTTGCAACCTTAATAATCTCACTATAAGAACAAGTAACAAATTCTTATTTAGATGTTTCAACAACCAACATAACACCAGTGGGTTTCTATCCAACTCAGTCTCTCTCAATCTGCCCTCGTTTTTAGAAAGTTTGAGGTTAAGAAGAATAATAAACCTTTTAGAAAGGTTGAGGTTAAGAAGAAGAATAAACGTTTTTCTCTAAAAATTATAAACACTATTAATTTTTAAATCAGACTGGTCTAGTTTCTGCCTATTTATGGTTAGGCGTCATCAGTGATGTTCCATTTAACTTGTATTAGTATTTGTGTCTTATAATTGTAAGATTGTCTCTATATGATAAATTTTTCAACAACCTGCGGATGTAAGAATCAAACCTGCGTTCATCTTACATTAAAAACGTAACAATACCAAGTCATGACGGCTTAGCTATCTCACCCAAGTATGGCCTCGAATGTAATGCAGCTAAATTGCAGTTTTCTTTCCTATAAGCTCTTCTATTATTTTATATTATATTTACTCAGAATTGACAACACTAACAACACAAATATTCTATTTTTAGATTTTTGTTTATTTTTCTAATCTCCTCCGTCTCTATTTCACAATGATACCAGATTGACGTATAATAAACATTTTGCTCTAAAAATTACGACTGCGGATCAATAAGTCCGTGACTTTTTGAATGACACACAGTTTTTTTTGCAAAAAAAAATTATTTTTCAACATAATCTCCTTTTAGCCCAATACACTTAGTTTAAATCCAAAAAATAGGATTTTTCGAGATCCATAAAATAGGCATTTGTTTGATCAATAATTTCCACCGAGCCATTTTTTTAGGTTTGGAAATAGGAAATAGTCACTGGGGACTCAATCCGGAGAATATGGCAGATGGAGTACCAATTCGTAGCCCAATTCATGGAATTTTGCCATTGAGACTGCACACGTGTGCACTAGGGATACAACTTTTTTACATTTTTTGAAAATATCAAAATGGCCCTATCCATACCATGTAGTTCATAAAAAAAAAATAAGAACTGCATCTTTAAATTTTCGATATCGTTAAAAAAGGTTCCGCGTCAAATGCGATTAAGTTTGGGATCAGTAAGTTCTAAAAAAATAAAAATATTTTCTTTATATTTTCATTAAATGATAAATAAATTATAAGTTTTTCCATTAAATATTGAATAATATTCTGTATGAATTCAATTAATTGCGAAATATTATAATTTATATGTGGCCCTTGGTACAACATTTGATTTTCAGACCATTGTTACAATCAAAATGACTTCGAAGCCTTAAACAAATCATTATCGGGCTTTACTAATGCTCAGAAATTCTTTCTAAGACATTGGGTGAAAGATGAATCAAGAATTCCAAAAACACGACGCAGCAACATATGTGCGGAACGCGCCATCAAAGTCGTACAAGATATTTCCCCCTAATGCAAATCAACACGAACTCTTAATCTTAAGTTAATTTCACTTAACAAAGATAGTTTTTAGATTGTGATTTTGATTATAATCATATAATTGCGTTAAGAAATGTAAATAGTTAAATAATTATAAAATAAAAAATTTTGAAAAAATAAAAATTTTGAAAAAATTAAAAATTTTGAAAAAATAAAAAAAAAAAATCTTAAACGACTTTCAGAAATCGGCTCCGACGCGGAACGTTTTTGTTCCGAAATGACCTGAGGAAATATCTTTCGGTTTCAGCACAACATCGGCTACAGCGTGGTGATAGGGCCTCATTTTCGTTGTACCCCTAGTGTGCACCCATGCATTATCTTGATGAAAAAGAAAATTTTCTTGGCCATATGGGGTCGTTTTTTTTAATACTCGTTACATCGGTCCAAAAAGTTGGCATAATATTCGCTGTTTATTGATTTTCCCTTTTGATTTTCCATTTTGATTTTCCCTTATTGGCCGACAAACTTACCTTGGCCTTCTTCGGAGCCGGTTCACCTGGAGAAACCAATTGTTTAGACTGCTGCTTGCTCTCCGGAGTGTTGTAATGGATCCATTTTTCATCCACAGTTACAAAACGCCGCAAAAACTAATTCGAATTGCGGTTAAACAACTCCAAACAATCCTTTGAAGTTGTCACACGATTACGTTTATGGTCAATTGAGAGCAAACGCGGCACCCATCTTGCAGACAGCTTTCTTAAACCTAACTGATCACTTTAAATCGAAACAACACTGCAATATGAAATGCCTGTGGCATCAACTATCTCACGCACATTTACTCTTCGATCGGCCAACACCATATCGTGAATTTGTTGTTGGCAGTAAACCACTTTTTTAAAATTGAAATCGATGGTACAGAGTCCCCATAGTATTTATCAAGCTTTTCCTTGGTTTGATAGACGGTTTTTTTTTCGCGAAAAATACTGTTTAATGACACTTTTTTCCATTTTTTAAAATGTTAAACGCAAAGTAAATGACGGAACTTGCTTAAAATTTGACAGTAGTCTATTAGTAGGTGGTACTTGATGGGAGCAGTGTTGCGTTACATATAACTACGTGGGAAGTTCGAAAAGTCACGGACTTATTGAACTTCCCTAGTACAAACACTATTAACTTTTAAATCAGACTGAACTAGTTTCTGGACAGGCGTCATCTGGAATTTTCCATTTTTAAACTGTATTATTATTTGTGTCTTATAATTGTCAGATTGTCTCTATGTGATAAATTTTTCAACCACCTGCTGCTGTAAGAATCAAACCTACGCTTCTTCATATTATTTTTATTTATTCGTAAACTAGCAGCGAGCAAGTAAAAACATGTTGCAGAAATTTAAAAGTTTAAAAATAATTTTTTCATGTTTTTGAATTACAATTTTAAAAAAAGTTTATTTATTATAAATTTTAAGGAATATAAAATTAAAATACATTAAATTTTAACAGAAAATAACAAAATATAAGCAAAATAAAATATTTACATTTGTTTTGCTGAGTGCGGTATTTGTTGCTGAGAGGGGTGTGAAATGTAGTATCTCTATTTGAATATACTCTTTGATAACACCAACATTCAGGGTCCCATTTCAGTCAAACATTTTAATACTGCTTTTTTGCATTTTAGGAAAAATTAAACAAGAATCTACCAACAAACAAAAGCTTGTGGCTGGCATAAATTATTGTACGGTTAAGAAAACAACATTAAATTTATAAAGAAAAAAAAACACTACCACATTGCCATTCAATGGCTTTGTGTGTCATATTACGAGGAGTATATGCATTAAGGTGTCCCTTAAAAATTGATTTGTCATTACACCCTCAGTTTTATTACAAATGGAAGAAATGAAGTTTTTTGTTGAAATCGTTATCCCCTCAAAATTATTTATATATGGAATTTTGACTCCATCGGATATTATTATCCCACTTCAGCCAGGAATCTAAAACGACCTACAAATTTATTAAAAAGGCAAAAACATATTTATTAAAAATTTATTTTAAAGATTTTTTAAATTCCTCTTTTGCAGATGTCGCTTGTTATTTTTATAATATAAATGTTGCTTAAAAAAAAAAAGAAATTGGAAATATTATAATTCGAGCTGGTATTTAGAGCGACACCTTGCCGCGCTTTCGATCTAAGCGACTAGGTCATCATCAGTCTAATTATAATCCACCACCCACAAGAAACTCATGATCTCTACAAGATTTTTTTCATCTTTCCCTTACATTTATTAAAATTAAAGTTTTCTATTTATAATATTAATATTTTAATTATGATCTCAAACCTCACAATACGAAATGAAATGCAATTTTAAAAAATCAACAATATATACAAAATTCTCAAACCAAATATACAGGTAAATGTAAAATATAATAGGAAAAACAATCAACTAGAATATGTTGTGTTTAAATATTAGTATACATGCCGGATTCCCAATTCCTTCCCAGTAATGTTAACATAGTAGTTGGGCTGGCAACCCTGCCAATTAAGAAAGCTGTACGATGTAAAGCAGTTGAATTAACTTGTAATAAAAGACGAAAATAACTCCTATTGTTCGAATAATCAAGAAATGTTGTTGTTCATTAAGTTGGTTGATATATATTTATAGATGTTTTTTCGAAAAAAAATATCACTTAGATTCATTAAGACTACCCAGCAAAAAATTTTAGAACAGATTACCTCTGAACCTCTTCTTTTACTACCGGTTCTTTTACTGCCGGTTACATGGAGCCGGTTCTAGAACAGGTTCCTGGGAGTCGAAATGTAAGATGTCACTGACCCAGAATCAGTTCTATAACTGGTTCTAGATCCGGTTCTAAAGCAACCTGTTATTGTTTGGAGGTAAAGAACCTATTGCAAATAGGACAAACTCCATATAAAAAGAACCAGTTTCAGAACAGAAATTAGATCAGGTTATAATACAGTAGCAGCTGTTCTGCAACCAGTTATTTGGATTTTACTATTTTACTGGGTATAATTATATTTACATTTACTAAAATATACTTTAAACCTTAGTGGCCTGGGGACAAAAAAAAACCATTAAACTTAATTTTAATTATGACCAGCAGGTTGCTTTTGATTTGATAAAATTAGATTTAAACTTGATCAAAATAGTTACTTTATGTTAATTCATGCTTAAGGGCTAATTTTTGCACTTTTGACCAAAAACCCACTATTAAATTTACTGAATTGCATTTTTCATTATTTTCGAAAAAATATCACTTAAATTTGATAATATTTACTTTTATGAAAAAATCTTGTAAAAATTATTATTTTGTGTAATTTGATCCATATAGAGCCAACGTTTTTACTTTTCTTGATAAAATACCCCCTAGGAAGTTTACAGAAAATTATTTTTTTAACGGAGTAAAAAGTTGGGGTCCAAATAGCCCTTAGAAATAAAATTGGGACTATAAATAATTGCCCTTGTCCGTTAGTTCTTCGGCTTATTATTGGTTTGACAGATACTATAAAACTTGTTATCGAGAAAAACAATAAAACGGCAGGTATGTCAAATTTGATACTGGATATCTCTGATATAATACGAGATAACGAGAAACGAGTTTGGGGTTTATACAAGGAATTTTTTTCGGATTTTATATATCATTCATTCCTAACACAATTTTTTCTAAAATTTTCAGTGGGTCAAACAAATAATAACCCGACGAGTTGTATACCCCATACATGTAGAATATCCAAATTTAATAAAAATCTGAAGAATTTCAATTAGTAAATTTCCTAGTGGGTCGTTTTTTGGCGAAAAGTTAAAACATTTACCCTATATGGATCAAGTTAAACAAAATAATACTTTCTATTAAGTGTTTTAAGTAGGTTTCATATGTCTTTTTTGTACCCAGGCAACTAAGCATTAAAGATATTTTTAATAAAAGTAAATATAATTATAATCTTATAAAATATAAGTGATATTTTTCCGAAAATTCAGAAAGAAGTTATTCTGTAAATTTCCTAGTGGCTTCTATTTTGTTTGCCAAAAGTGCAAAAAAAATGTTTCTTTTTATCAAGTTGATTATTTTTATCAAGTTGAGATTTTTTTTTATCAATTTAAAAGCTTTACAATCTTGTTGCCGTTGTTAAAATTAAGTTTCATGTAACTTCTTTGTCGCCAGGCAACTAAAAATTAAAGATTTTTTAAATAACAGTATATATAATTATAGTCTTAATAATTTTGGGTATACAAGTTTGATATAATTTTTATTAAAAATAAAAATTATGTTTTATTCTACCTTTAATTGTGCAATGAAAATGAGAATTATTCAAGTTCGAGGCCATACTCTATATTTCTTTATTAGGATATTGTCCTAACAAATAATATATAGAGTTTTTTTGTTTTCAAATTTATTATTTAACCCTTTCAGGAATGTGTTGATAGATCTGTTTCGGGAATGTTCTAGGTTCCCATCATCAGAACACGTTTTGAAATCGATCACAATCCCATGCCAAACATCAAACATTCATATAAACTAGTTTACTCACTACATGAGAACTAATATATGAGCTTGAAGTTAAAGATTATAACCATTGATCAAAAAATAAATTGAAACTTGTTTGTTATGTGTTATATTTTTCAGAAAATTATTCAAACTTTGATGAAATCATTAAAATTTTGTTAAGTTTTTCACAACATATGCTTTTTTTTTAGAAGGTCCTGGAAAGGACCTTCATATAGAGGCAAATGTCGGAAAACTGATTCGAGTACGCCATATTGATCCTTCTGGAGAAGTCTTTTATAAAATGCTATGATTTTAAAGATTTGGAATGTTATTTTTTCGATCAAATAAAAAAATGTAAAGTTATTAAAATAAAAAGTTATATTTTGACTTTAATTTTTTTGAGCAACAATAAAAGTTATTTTTTGACTATTATTTTTTTGAGCTAAAATAAAAGTTATATTTTTACATTTCATTTTGAATTGATCAGTTTAGTTGCTAGTTTATTTCACAATTTTCTATTTAAGCATGCCGTGTATGAAAAATTAATTTGAGAACTGCGTTTAAAATAAAATGTGTATTTATATATTTAAAAGTCAATTAAAATATTAATTGATTCATTTAAATATTTGTTTAGAAACAAATTTAACTCAAATCAAATCTCAATTTAAATATTTTAGGTTGATAATTTTTTGTGTGTAGTTATTAAATCGTATTTGGTATTAATTAATTACAAATTTTCCCGCATATTTCATCAACGTATGGAGCAAAACACAGGCCTTTTTTAATTTTCATTTTATTTACAGTTTAAAAAATCAATAAACAACTTGTGTACCTAAATTATTTTTAAAATAATAATATAACTGGAATTTTATGAATAATTCGATAAAATTGAAATATATTTAATGTTCGCTACAACGCATATTTTTTGTATCTATGTAGTATTTCACTTTATTAGTGCATTATATAAACGAAGGTTTTGTTCCATATTTTTTGCGAATTTTTTTTAATAACAGTTATTTTAGGGGTCTGATAATTGGATCTATGCATTATAACTACAAATTAAATTGTGATTATCTATTTTGAATTGAGAAAAATTTAAGTCAAATGTTAAAGAACGCAACAATCTTAATTTCTATTTGAATATTCCCACTATGATTACAACTTATTTGAATCAATATGCATTCTTATGAAAACTCGTTTCTAGCTTGAACTCTAAAACAAATAGTTTTATTAACAAATGGTTTAACAGTAAATTAAATTAGATATACCCATGTGGTATAATGTGTAATTAGATATAATTGGATGAGGACAAAATTTGGATAAAGCAATATCTAATCACTTCTAATTGAATCTAAATTAATCCAATACGGCAGAATTATATCTAATTTGATACAATTTAATCCGGCCATTCTTCGGATAAAATTTGATACAATCATCTTTTGGGTGATAATAAATTAGATAAAACTATACGCATCTCTATATCAGCTTTTTTAAAACGGTTATATTAAATAAATAAATGAAATGAAAACTAAATTTTTCGAATGTTTTAATAACACACGTTATTTTTTCCATTTTGAACCTTTTGCAATAAAACTGGGGGTGTAATAAACGAAAATCAACAAATCGTTATATTATAGGTCATCCTAATATGCATGTTACACAATAACTTTACGCTATTTTCTTGGTATTGGCTTCCACTACTTTTTCTTCATCTCAATCTTCTTTATACAGTTTCTTGGTCTTGACAAAGTGAAGGGATTAACTTGTTACTGTGCGTGGTTTCTTATTTTATTTTTATTTTTTGTGTATTTAAATATTCTTAAAAGTTTTATATTACAAGCGCTACATGCAGACAAGCAATCTAACACATACAACACTTGAACTACAACCATAAAATATTTACTAATAAACAAACACACTCACACAGAGATAAAACAAAAGCATCCTATTGTTTTCTAAGGAATGGCAAAGTCGCTATTAAAGTACTTTTTTGAAAAGCTTTCAATTTAAAAAGTACCATGGCAATAGAGTAAGATATAAAATAAATATATGCCTAGCTTATTATAGGGTAGACAAATGGGGCTTTCCATTATATCTTTAAAAATTTCTAAAAATATTACTTTTTACTTCTAAATATTGCAATATTATTGCAAGTATTATTGCTAATATTATTTTCATGTTGCCCTAAACAGTGCATTAAAATGTGCAATAATATTGAACAAAATATGGCACCACTGTTTTGTTCTGTGGTGAAGGTATATAAAAATTGCGTAATAAGGCCAACACATTATAAAATATATATTTTTCTTCGTTGCGCAATAAGAATCAAAACCTCTTTGATTTTTTCCAATATATTGTACAAACTTTCAATATGACGTACAGACAGGTAATATTTTGCACAATAGCATAAGTTGCACACGAATATTGTGTAGTGTTTGGGTACCTTAAGCTGTTCGGATTTATTCTACACAACTCAAAAAATGGATAAAAACGCAATTACTTTACTTCTAAATATTGCACTATTATTGCAATTATTATTGCGTATATTATTTTCATGTTGCCCTACACTGTGCATTAAAATGTACAATAATATTGCACAAAATATGGCACCACTTTTTTGTTCTGTGGTGAAGGTATATAAAAATTGCACAATAAGGCCAACACATTATAAAATATTTTTCACATTTCTTCGTTGCGCAATAAGAATCAAAACCTCTTCGAGTCTTTCCAATATATTGCACAAACTTTCAATATGACGAAGAGACAGGTAATATTTTGCACAATAGCATAAGTTGCAGACGAATATTGTGTAGTGTTTGGGTACCTTAAGCTGTTCGGATGTATTGTACACTACTCAAAAAATAGATAAAAACGCAATTTTTCGTGTTTTTCTCAAAATTGTGACGTGACGGAAAAATTTGGGAAATATATTTGGAATCAGCGAGAAATCTATTAAAAATATGTATCGCAGTTCAACTTAAATCGACTTTATCTAAGTTTGTGACTGTGTTTAATTTATGTTTTAAGCATGCAAATTAAAGTTAAGATGTGTAGATTTTATAATAAAAAAGATTTTTGCCAAAAAAAATTGCTAATTGAACAACGACAGCTCTTTAAGAAAAAAGTGGAGAACGGTCACCTTCTATCTTACTTATGGATAACACATTACACTGCACAACACAAAAAAAATTACAAGGTCCGACCTAGAAATTTTAATAGAAGAGACAAAAAAAAGAGACGTGTATCGGCGTTTTGAAAGTTTACATCTGGGTTTCATTTTAGGAGGAGGTAAAGTTTCCCCCCAAATACAAATTTTGTATTGTCAATCGGCATAGAAAATCGAGTAAAGCTTACTTTTAAAGTAAATGGTGTGTTTAGCAAATTTATGTAAAATATTATGTAGAACATTTTTGTTGAATATGTTAACCATCTAACTCCTCAAGGTCTTTTTTGTGCTTCTTTTAAAGAAGAGCAAAAAACACTATTAAAACATGGATTTAATGGGTTAAAATGTTCCGCAAAAATATTCGCTGTGAAATTTTACTATAAGTCTCTGAATATCAATCAAACATTTTTGTTGAATATGTTAACCTTCTAACTCATCAAGGTCATTTTTGTCCTTCTTTTAAAAAAGAGCAAAAACACTATTAAAACAGGGATTTAATGGGTTAAATGTTCCGATTTTCAGTGTTCAAAAAACAGAACATTTTTATGTAATTTTGTCCGCTTTCAGATGCAGAATCTCGAAAACTAGATAACGGATCGTTATTCTTTTTAATGTTATTGATAGATCTATTTATTAAGAGAAGATTAAAAAAAATTAGACTGTTTGCTTTGTGTTGGTCCAGGTAGTTTGATATTTACAAACTATCCATTTTTTCAATATTTCTCAACTTTGGTGGAAAATAAAAAAAAACAATTAAAAACTATATTTGCCATATTTTCAAAATAAGTTCTTTGATTAGTCCTTTACCTATTGCAAAAATTTCCAGCTGCCCGTCCTTGCCCCATTTTTTGCTACAAGTAACATTTTGAAAAAAGACATGGTTCAAAAAAGGTGTCGTATGCATTTTTGGGCAATTAATGACATATAAACGCGAAAACCCATTCTTATTATTATTGTTAATATATATGATTTTTGTTTATGATTTTAGGCAGATTATACTATATATTTTCAAACAACCATAATCCCGTTTTTAGTCAAGGTTAGGTAGATTTTTGTTTTTCATTCAAGGTAGATTATGAAAATGTTTGTACATTAGGTAGATTTTTGTTTTTAATTCAAGATAGATAAGACTATATATTTAAAAACAATCATTATCCCGTGATTAGTCTAGATTAGGTAGATTAGACTATATATTTGAAAAAAAAATATTATAGTCCCGTAGTTATATATTTTATGAATCTCCCTAATAATTTCTCCTCTTTGAATTATACTTTATACCCGTTTTATTTGATTAAAATATTTTATATTGTCCTACTTTTAATTTGTTAATTTGTTAATTATCTTAATTTTGTTTTATATTATATTATCAAATATTTCTTTTGTAAAACTCTTTATTTTATGTTATATCATTTTATTATATTTTATCATACATTTTCAATTGTTCAAATCTAGTTTTATGGTTAATTTTCTTGATGATTTCAATTTTATTTAACATAAAGAAAAAGAATTTTGTAATTGAATATCAGCCTTTGCCAATTGGAGAGCTTTCGGAAGAAGCACAGGAGTCCCTAAACAAATTTTATTAAAAATATAGACTGCTGAACACTTTCATCAAGGGTAAGACAAAATGAGGATCTCTTCAACATGTTAGCAGCATCTTCCGATATACTTTTTTCATCACTGCGGCATATAAAGTCACGAAAAGAGTTAGGAAATAATTATAGTTCAGAAATTATAAGTCTTTTAGATATACCTTCCTTTACAAAAAATTGAAAAATAAATAAAAAAAAAATTAAATTTTTTCTGAAATAGTTTTAAATCATAAAAGCCTTTAAAAGAGAAAAAAAAAAAAAATAAAAAAATTTAAAAAAAATAAAAAATATTTTATTTTACTACCCATGAAAATGATTTTTTTACAAATATCAACTTTGCTAACCTATAAGTAGGCACCTAAGAGGCGTCGAACACTTTTCAAACACTCATTTCATAGGTTGATCGATTATCTATCATATGCTTTTTAAACTTGTTCATTATCTTATTTGGTTCGAAAGTTATGATTTTTGCAACGAAAAACTCAAATGGCGCCACTGTGCGCCGATACACGTGTCTTTTTTATTTTGTCTCTTTTATCAAAATTTATAGGTCGGACCTTGTAATTTTGGAAAAAATTTGATTTTGTTTAACAGTATTATTTTATATATTAAAATAATACGAACATAAACTAGTTATTAGTATGTCCTTATTATCTGTGTTAAAGTAATGCAGAGAGTAAGCTGGTGGTATTACTGATAGTCGGAGAAGTAATGACATGTCATTGCCGTTTCTACACTGGGTTCTTTAATAGTTCCTATCTATACCATCTCTGTTGTATGTAGAGTGGTGTTAGTGAAACTTGCATAATACATTATTAAAATATATAAAAGCTTAGAATATAAATTTGCATGGTTTTCGCGTTATATAAAACGCGTTGTTGGTTTTTTGACAATTTCATCTTACAGAGAAAACCAACCAAAACAACAGAATTGAAAAACTTAAAAAGAAAAAACAAAATAAGAAACCAGTCCGATTAATTCCGTTACATTTAACAGTTTCTCCCCCTACTATGCTTATCTAATATTTTACAACCCATTTAAATGGTGATTAGCGTTAAGTGATTCAAGTGATGTTTGCTGCTAACGCTTTTCTTGTTGTACGGATGGTATTTTTCAAAGAAAATTAGCTTTTGTAGAAAACAAAAAGTTTTCTTGAAAATAAATTTTAATTTATCTGCATAAAGTTCAGGGATATGAATGAACATTCAAATTTAAAATTTAAATTATTAACAATATTTAGTTTTTACTACAACTGAGATATTGAATTGTTAATACCATGAACTATTGAACTTTCAAAAAAGGAAAAATGCTGATTATAGAACTTTTTATTAAATAATATGTTTTTAGTCCTTTTTCTCCAAATTTAACCCATATTTGTTTAGTATATAAAAAAAAAAATCTATTCAAATTTGCACATCCTTTTACTGTAACAAATAAATAATACCAACTCATATGATTAAATTTTGAAATATTTACCAAAGTAATAGATATGTAAACATTTAAAATAAAAATATTTCCGCTGCAAAAATCCATTAGTGTGCAAATACCAGATGTATTTAACTAAATGGAATGAAAAATAAAGTATAAAAAAAGTTTGAAAATTAATGTAAATTTAATCAGAGGCAGAAGAAGTTTCAAAAAGATCCTTTGTAAATAAAAAAGTTTTAAACGAAAAAAATAAAAACGAAAAAGGAGAAAAATTATAAAAAAAGCACATACACACAACACTAATACTAACAAAACTTACCAGCAGCATGCAAACAAACACAAATAAGATCACAAACAACAAGCAAATAAAACGCAATTGGAAATGAAGAAGTTGTATAAGAAAAAAATTTATAAAATCAAATACAAGAACTTTTCAATTTGTGTATGTATATTAGCATGTCCCTTAAAAAGCGGTTTTTCCCTTCATTATACCCCCAGTTTTATTGAAAATGGTTCCAAATGGAAAAAATCTCGTTTTTGTTTTTTGGAAAACGTTAATCCGTTTCAAATATACAGTGAAAATTGAAAAATTTTTGATTTTAAAAGTGTAGTTTTATTAAAAATTTTCGAAATTCAAAATTTTTAAAAATTTAATTTAAAAAAAAAAAAAAAATTATTTTACTTTTGTATTAAAAATATACAAATAATTTTTTTCTGACTTTCATATATTTTCATATATTTTTTAAAAATATTGTTTTACGTCAACCACAAAATCTAGTATGATATTGTTATATTAGATTTTATTTGTTGCTTTTTAAAAAGTTTGAATATTTTCAACTACTTTAACTAGTCCCTAAAGACTAACTAGCAATTCAATGCTGAAGGCTTCTTTTTTTTCTCAGTCTGTGTAATAAATGTAGATGATAGATATGTGGCAGTTTTAAGTGATTACTCTATAAGAACTTCATCATGAGTAAAGCGCTCAATCAAATCGTTAGGTTTGCAACGTTTAAGTCTTCTGGTTAACCACGAGGTGTCTAAAAGTTACGGAACTTCCACATTAGAACATCAGCATATCTTTTTATATCATCACTTACATTACTGATTCGTAAGTCACGGTGAATATCACTATTTCTATGTCTTAGAACTTTTTTTAGAAATTTTTGAATAATAGTAATGACATTATTTTTCGCGCAAGTTACGTTGTCATTTAACCATCACTTTATTCTTATAATTGGACTTTGTGTTTTGTCCCTTATGTTACCTTACTCCACACTTTGCGCACTTATTTATTATTTATCTTTTGTATAATACTAATTCAATTTTCATTAAAGCTTTTAGAATTTAAGAACACCAAAACATATTTTATAATAGTATAAGTTTTTAGTCTTAATCTTGACGTTAATAAATAAAGTCGGGTTTGTACTCAGTATAACATGATTAAATTGTGTTTTACTTAAGTCGCATTCACAAATCTGATTAACATTGGTCCAGACAGATTTAAATATCTCTTATAACTCATAAGTTTGTTGTGAATCGAAAGTTTTGATTTTCGACCATTTTTTTATATTTTAACTCAAGTTTTTCTCGTTTCTTTTTTACATGTTCCATATCAAACTATTTTCCTTCTATTAGCAACAAACACATTTTTTCATACACATTCAATTATTTTTTGTATCCGTAGGTATTCCACCTATACACATCCTAATGAGTTACGTGCACTAACAGCTACACACACATAAAGGATTCATTGTGTCAACCGAATTTATCGACAACAGAATATTGGTAGTAACGTGTACTATCACATTATTCAGTTGTAGTTACCGATATTTACAGTTAGACCAATTACACTAGTACAACGTATAAAAGTTGGCCAAACTGAATCCCTTTGGTACAACCAATGGAATTCGGTATATTCGAATCGAATTCGACCGAATTCGTTTTTTTATAAATTAAATCAAAAGACTATTTCCATTATTTTGTTTTATTTATCATAAAAACAAAATTTAAGGATACTACAAAAATTAATGAAATTATAATAAGTTTTTAAGACATAAACAAAAAATAATTATAGAATAAACAGAAAACTCCTCTGAAAATTATTTCCACTGAAAAAACTTCATATTCAGAGAACTTTTATTATAACAAAAAACAGTCAAGCTATAATAGCCTTTTCCTACATAAGAACCTACACATTCTGATGGCATATTTCTACGCAAAAACCATAAAATATGAAACATTTTCCCTTATTACCTGATTTTAAGGACCGAGTGTTTTTCAATAGAAAATAATTCTCTGAATCTTCTGTACTGAAAACAAGGTTCTGTAGAAAACAAAAGTAATCATAATCTGAGGAGAAAGTCCGTATAATGTTATGGGTTACTTTAAATCTTAAAATATCCATTATATGAGCAAATACTTCTAAATTTGTTATTTTTACATAAAGAATACATGAAATTCTTTTTGAATCCTTTGTTGATTATTCATCGGTGCAATGGTTAGCGCATTGGACTGTTACACAGATGGTGCAGGGTTCGATTCCCGGTGACGACAACATCAATTTAGAAAAATAATATGTATGAGTTTCCTATCAATTATATGTATAGCTGCGCCCACCTTCGGTGTTCCCATAGCACTTAAACCCACCGAAGTGAAATAATGAATTAGGGCTATGAAAAAAAAAGCTTCAATAAACTCGCCAACTCTACATCAGGTGGCGAGCAACAACTGTTCTAAGACTTATCATCTCGCGTAATTACAGTACTGCCGTGTTTGAAGGTCTTCTTCTTTCACCACCTTTCTTCTCTCCATTATCCCCTTTCCAAAGAAAGCAACACATTAATTAATATTAAGAATTTCCTGAGTGCTGCTTCTCTTTAAAAAAACAAACAATCGGTGTACTGTAAAGATACAAAACTTAATTTAGAATATTCAAGAGAATATGTTTTCTAAAGTTATAAAACTTAAGTTTATGGCATCAGAGAAATTTAAAATTTGTTATGCGTTAATTATTTTGTTTTTAAATTTTGTTTGTTTTTAAATATATTTATTTTAAATACTTTTGACAATTTAAACCGATTTAGCAAATGTCTTTTGGTTGTGTATATTTTTCATTGGCTATGTTAACCAAAAACATCAGAATGAATGAATTCATCCGTTTTTAAATTTGGGTACTAATGCCGAAAATCATTCGTACAATTTTTTTTCAATCGGTACATGAAACCATTAATTGGTAAACAAAAATTTAGTTAAAAATATGTAGTTGTTTGGGTTGCAATACAGTTTCTAATGTAAATGTCAGTCGTTTGTAGAACAAATTAAAATATTTACTTACCTTGTAGTTCATTTAAAAAAAAACCAACCACATCAAATGACTGTTTAATGATTTTACATTCATTTTTACAGTTGTTTTTTGTCATTTAAAAGAATAAAAATATTCTTTACGTACATAGTATTCTAAGTGTAGGGGAAACTGACATGTAATTCATGTTGCTATTTTATAGAGAGAAATTTAAAACTTTTTGGTTTTTAGGTTGTTATCGCTACCAAATGAAATTTTAAAATTGAATTTTTGTTTGAATTGGTCGGGAAAACAGATTTTTGTAGTAGTTATAACCTTCGTATAGAAAAGTTTATAATTTTTAGTCATTGAATCCAATATTTTGTTGTTACAACTGTTTTTGTGTAATTATAATAAAAATTTTGTTACAGAAGTAAACAAATTGTAGTGATTTATTTTTGGTGTGAGTATTGTCAAAGAGTTTGAACGTTCATTCCAAGACATTTGGCGTTGTTACAATGTCGTACTTGCATTTGGTTAATATAAATTGGTGTATAAGTAATTATTTTATTTATAAAATTTATATGAATGGATTTGGAGTTATTTAGTTTTATATACCATTTTTTTGTCCATAGTTCAAATTCTTCTATTGCTGTTTGAAGTTTAGCAGTATATTGAAATATTAATAATATTTAACTATTATTACTGTCAATTGACAATCTAGCAGCGTCGTCAGCAAATGTTGCAACCAAGGACAGTAAAGAACTAGGATGCACAGAACTGTGCGCGAAGCACACCTTATCGTGTCATTGCGTCAACGCGGTTAAATTTTAAGACTGTGGTTTTATTCACCCGCTATTAATATAACATATTTATTTATTTATTTTTTTAATTTTTATTTCAATTTATAATAGAATAAAATGATTTTTCAACTCTTTTGAAAATTAATTGACCGATCAAGGTGTAGTTTAAAAATTTTGTTATTTTTTTTTAAATCAAAATGTTACCACAAAAACCACAATTGGTTTTAGAGGCGGAACAGGAAGCAAATTCCAATCAAAACGTTTTCTCTGTTCCTCCACTAGAATGTTTCTCACGGAAACCTAATTGATGATTAGATATCAAACACTTTGTTTGAATAGTTGCACACAGAGAAAAATTTAGCTATTTGCCAACTGAAATTCGGTTACTACGACTCAAATTCGGTTATTAAGAATTTCAGACGGTTGGCACAACTTAACATTAGTTTTCATAACGAAACACTGTTAATTCAACTAAATTTTAGTTGCAACACCCAAAATATTCAGAAATCTAATGTAAATATGGTTGCTCTAACTCAATTTATAAGTTGTTGCCATTAATATACAGCTTTCAACTCGGTTGGCACTTTATTTCTCTGTATGTGTTTTTAATCTCTTACAGAATAGCTTTTCAAAAACTTTACCAATAACTGGCAATAACGTTCTACTGCCTCTTTCGTGGTTTCTATATTATAATAATTTCTGCTGCCTTCCAAATAGCTGGCATGTGTTTTTGAATTATGGGGGCAAAAGTGTTTAAAAGTTTAGTCAAAAGTGAAAACAATAAAAATGTGTAGATTAAATTGCATAAAATAATTCTTTTATCAATTACATTTTGTTTATTAATTTAAAAGATTTACACTCTGGTAGTCATATTATAAATTATGGTTCATGTGCCTTTTTAACCCCAGGCCACTTACGGTTAAAGATTTTTAAAATAAAAGTAAAGATAAATAAAAGTAAATATCCAATCTAATTGGATATGCAAACTTTGATGAAAAATTTATTAAATTTTTGACAAAAAAAACAATTTTTGTAAAATATCCTGGAAAGGAGTCGCTCCATATACAAACACGAATTATAATTTTTTAATTTTTTTTTTAACTAAAAAATTTACAATCGGCATCTCTCTCTCTCTATCTCTCTCTACATTAGGCATTTTAAAAACTCTTTAAATTCTGTTTTAAAAAAACACGTTTTTGCATTTTTATCAAATGTGTCATATTTGATTCCAGGCTAAAGTCGGTTTATGATATGCGATGAAGTCAGAATTTCATATCTAAATAAGTTTGAGTATATTAAATGAACAAACGAAATGAAAAACTTAATTTTTCAAAATTATAAATTTTGGGAAATTTTAATAAAATACACAATTTTTCACAAATGAGCTACTTTCGGGAGAAATTCGGCACGGGATAAAGTTTTCGAAAAAAGTCAACTTCTTCCATTTGAAACTATTTGCAAGAAATATTTTAAGGGACACCGTAATGTATATTTCCCATCCTCTTCTTCTTTTATTATACGCATGCAGTATAACTCACAGATTTGTATGTTCACTCAAAAAAAAGTCCGTAAAGTTAGCAAAAAAGTTATATAAGTCAGCAAAATTTTTGCTGGCAGGATCTTTGCAGAAAAATTGCTAGTAAAAATTTTTGTAGAATTGCTAAGAAAAAAATTTAGAATACTGACACTTATTTCAATGCAAATTAAAATTGGCTTGTTGAAATGAAAAAAAATGTTTGCAGGACATTAGTAGATTGAAAAAAAAACTAAAAAACTTAGTATAAAATTTTTACTTTAGTTAATTTATTTTGCAAAAATTTAAATCAATTTTTTTTATTATTGTTGTACATATATATTCATCGTCTACATAATCTGGAAATAAACAAAATATTTTATTAATAACATTAAGAAAAAACATAATAATACCCAATTACTTAGATGCTTGTATCCAACAAAAATGAATGGAGCAACTTCTTAATGAATTACTAGTTTCATTATATCAACAAGAAGTGGTCTGTAATAAAAATATGCCAATTATCTTTTTCACGGGTGACAAGATGTTAATATTTCGCATGGGGGTTGAATAGAAGCGGGCTGTCCTAGCGATCTGAGGGTTCCGGGCTCGAATCCAGGAACCGCCAACGAAATATTTTGTTTTTTTATTTAATTATTTACTTTTTTATTTTTATGGTTAAATAAACAAATAGAAAATATTTGTTTTTTTAACAATTTTTATTTTATTAGTTTTATTTAATTTATTATCAAATTTAATGAAAATATAAAAAAATTTCAGGCAGAAAAATTATTCGTAATATATTACCTTTGTTACAAAATGATTTTAACATTTATATGTTATAATTACACTTAGAAAAGTTAATTCCGTGAATTTTATATGGAAATTTTAAAATAATTTCGCGACAAAATAGTTTTTTTTGTTTTCTTTGAAATAATTTTTAATTTTTCTTAAAATATTTAATTAATTTTCATTAAATATTATATTTATATTTAATTAATTTTTTCATAAAGCAACTTTTTAAAACATTTATAGAAAATCCTTATATAGTTGCTTAAAAACCACATATCAAAGTTTTAGAATAATCTATAAGTTTTAGAATATTCTTACTAAATAAAAATAGCTATAACTTTAAAGACAAATTTACACATGCATGCATT
Source organism: Delia radicum (assembly GCA_021234595.1). NCBI lineage: Eukaryota > Metazoa > Arthropoda > Insecta > Diptera > Anthomyiidae > Delia > Delia radicum. Next base: position 37,268,216 of record CM037854.1, on the reverse strand, counting down.
TTTTTGTTTATAGTATATCATCAAACATGAATAAGTCTGCTATCTAACTATCATGTATATCAAGCGATAGCTCAGCGGTAGAGCATGATATTGGCATCCCACTGCAGTAACAAGACATTTTTAATTAAAAAATAAATAAAAACAAGTGAAAAAGAACATCCCAGCAAAACCACACATTACCAAATCATGGGTAAAGTAATGTATCGCCATAGGGCTTCATGCATTACTTTACACGTTACTTCACTGATGAATTATTCAGGCGATGAGCCTCAACGTAACTCATTACCTTGTAGGGGGTAAAGTAACTGGTTACTTTTATGGTTACATGGTGGGAAAAAGTAATGTGTCTATAAATAGATTTTCATAAAAAAAGGCATAACAATTTTTTTTTTCAGATATTTTTTTTTTATTAAATAAAGAACTTTTTTTTATTAAATAACTACATGGTCATGCTGGGATTCGAACCTGGGGTCTCTGGTATTTAACAATTAGTTAGGCGATAACTCTACCAACTGAGCTATCGATACATACAATATTTTATTGCTTAAAATGTGTTTTCGTTCGTGATATCAAAAATATACACCTAACCATTATGCTTACAAAAAATCACAAAGTAATGTGTCTATAAATAGATTTTCAAAAATATATATTAATAATTACTTTACGTTTATAATTCATGCATTATGAAATTGATGATCGGTAAGTCATTATTTTATGTTTTGAAGTAATGTAAAATGTAATGAGGTCTCACTACAAGGTACTCCATTAGTGTTCAATTATCGGTAACTCATTACTTCTTGTTGGAAAATAATGATACAGGTAAGGAGTACACATTACAAGGTAATGCATTACTTTGTCGCAACCATTACCAAAGTTTTGCTGGGATCCTTTTCATTTGCTTAAATTTATATTGTTTGTTATTAAAATTCCTATGACAATCAATTTTAAATTCACCGATGAAAACCCCAAATTTAAACTACTATTTTTTCCTTACTTTTTTTGCAATTGTATGTATGACGCAATTTAACATTTTTCAAATGCGGATAATTTTAAAATACAAAAAAAAAAAATAATCAAAATATGACTAGATATCATAAATAATTTATCAAAATATTGTTTTGTATAGTAGCACCAAAGAATATTTTATTATTGCATGTATCTTCAATTTTAAAATTTATCAAAATATCATTTATTTAGAACATTTTTTGATTAGTTTATATAATATATTTATTGTTTTAATATATTTGTTAATATTCACAATTTTTATGTGCACATGCGTGCCATTGTTTGATGTGTAGTATACAAAAGAAAAAATAAAAAGAAATAATAAAATTGCATATTAATTATAGTATTAATTGCAATTGTCTGAAAAAGACGTTAACATTCATAACTCAAACAAAAAATCAGACTTTGCTCTCTGGCAATTCTTCCCTAACTACGTAAGCGCCATCTACCGAATATACAAAGAATATATCATAGATGTGGCATCACTTACAACATATGGGAAAACAGTGGGCATTAGAGTGAGGTAAGTTTCTCAAAATAGAACTGTTGTGTTGTTGGAGTTGTACTTCTGAGATTATGTATGCAAGAACAAAAACACCGCGTATTGATTAAAACTAGTTTTAATCACAACAAAACTCGACCTGACGATAGATCAGTGGGCTAAAGCGCTCTGTCTAACGTGTAGTGCGAGTACATGTGGCATTAGAAATCAGTTTATCTATACCACGGTCAGTGATTGCACAGAAAATTTCATACAGAGGCAATCGAACAAATAAAAACAAAACAAATATTACATTATTCAAAAAAACAGGGTCACTGACGAAGGTTCAACACCAGAAACTGCGCAGTCTGATTCAGAAAATTGAAAATTTACAATGTAGTTATGATTTTTAGAAAATACACTCATTCTGTCACGAAAAAATAAATTATTTAAACGCGTTTGCATTTTGTGTAAGCCCTATAATGGTTGTGTTCTTTTCTTTTTTCTCTTTTATAATCCTCTTACTTGTCCTCCATGCTATAAATTTAATTTTAGCATAGAGAACAAGTAAAAAGATTAGATGTTGATATCGCAGCTTGCAGGGACTAAGTAGAGAAAAGAAAAAATATACAAACAAATGCAACTAAATTAAACGTTAGTTCAAAATTAGTTTCTGGTAAAAGCGTGTTAGCTAAAAACGCGTTCTCAGCAAAAACAATTGCAGAAAGTGAGTGAAATATTCCAAATAGACGCTTAACAATTTTTTCAACTAACTTTTTTTTTTGAGTGCACTATATTCGAATGTATAAGTTGTTTATGTACACTCTGATACATTCGTAAAACCTACAAATTTCTGTTGCAAAATTTATTTTTATATATTTAAAAAAGAAGTCTAAAGTAAAAGCTTTTAAGATTTTGTTAGCAATATCATCAGAGATAGTAGCATTTTATACAAATAGTAGTGGCCACCAAAAAAAACTAAAAAAACACAAATTCAAATACAAATACAAGCACATACCTAAACCAACTCTGCAATCAACACACACATACAAACTCTGTTTACTTAAGTGTAATTTCTTAAGTAAAAAGCAAACACTTTTAGCGTATACTTATGGCTAAAATGTTTAAGTATTGGTTCGTTTACACCAATAATATGCAGACTTTTCATTTTTATTTTTTGACTTTTTTTAAAGCTTTTAAATTTATTTTACATTAACAGAGCAACTGTCATGGCCTGGTTCTCAAAAATATATTTTGTGTTATTTGTTAATATAAACTAAGTTTAAAATTTTATTTATGAAATGCTACAGATCAAGGGTTTAAACATAATAATATAATATAATTGCTAGAATATGCAATGCAAATTTATAGCCTTTAATCAGTTCGTTTACGTCACACGTGGTCATCAAAAATGTATGAGTTTGTGAAAAGGGGCTTAATGTGATATTAGTCAAAATGTATTAAAGCATAGTAAGAATTTAAAAGAACGGACTCTTAAAATTAGCGAATACTTCCTTTAACAAAAAACGCTTTCTAAAAAAAATGTTTTAAAAAATATAAAAGCCATAAAATTGTTATTTTTGGTTGCGAGTAAAAACAAATATAAAAATTTATTTCTTTGCTAAAAAAAAAAATAGTTTGTCGGTTGTAGATCTATATATACATACATAAAACTCATTTCCTGTTTGTTTGTTCTCTATACAAATTTGCAATTCTCTACGGATTTTCCTCAAAATTTGGCATGAATAATCCTCGGACCTCAACTTAGATCGTAGTATATTTTTCATTGGCCGCGCCCACTTCTACTCCTACTTTTGACAAAAAATGTGAAATTAGAAGTTTGTATTCGCAAAAAAGGAAAAGTATTTTCTTACGGATTTAGTTCAAATTTGTCACTCATAGTTTGTACACCTAGGACGAGGTCCCCAAATACTAATCTCCTACCGCTATCATTTAAAGGCCAACTGTAAATTTCCGATATCAAATGTTATTTTTCAAATTGTGACAATTTAAAAAATTTATAGGGTCCAGTTAGGATGTTCCATAAACAAATTTTTACTTTTACCAGATTCCGCACAATATGGCCATCCACAAGATCGCTTTATATTTTTGTATATCATTGAAATCAGTTACTTTTTTACTTTTTATACAAATTTTGTACGAGTTTGAAAGAAAATTCTCATAACCATTAGAAAATTATAAACATTCATGTGCTTTAGTAGAACTTAAAAATTATGCTTTAAGAATTTTCACAGTATCAGAAAAACAGGGCACACTGCAATTAGTGATGTGGCGTCGGCAGCGTTCGCAGGAGCTCCTGGGCTGTCATAATAATAAAGATAACGAATTCGAGAAAAGTCGGTCTATATTTTAAGTCTTTGTTTTCAATATGTGTTATTTAAAAAGTATTTGAGTTCCGGGCAAGACCGGGTACAAACAGCTAGTAATTTGATAAAATCTGAACGATCGAAAAAAATTTCAAACAAATAAAGTCGGATATATGGCAAATTTATTCCGTTTTAACTCAAAAAACCTATAAAAAATAAATCTCGAAATTTTTCTATAAAATTTTACTAAATAAAAATTTTTTAATGTCAATCGTCTTGGAATCAGACAGCCAGCGAAATTTAAATTGACGCATATAACCTTTATGGATTATTTATGAAGCACACCCATAATAACCAATGTATAAAAATACGAAAAAAAATTTAAATTGCAAATGAATATGAATATGACAGACCGATTTTCTGTATTTTACTAATATTAACAATTTTTCTGCAAGAAATCTAGCAGCAGAAATTGTGCTGACTTTACTGATTTTTTTATTAATGTACAGTATGGGCTTATTCACTACTAAATCTGTTTTTTATAATATCTCCAGGAACATAGTAAAAATGTAACTTTGAAAGAGGAAAAGTCCCTCCGTTAACAGATTGTATAAAAGTATTAGCCTAGAAATTTAAAACTAAAAAAACTTGTAATACACTGAACTAAAACTTACATATACACTGAACCCCAAATACGAATTTTCGTTTTTTTTTAAGTTCTCGTTTTTGTGCCGTTTTACTAGTTCCTTAGGTGGAATTTAAGACGAGAAGTTAAAGTGGAAACAGTATAAAGCAGAATAATGATCTGACCCATCTTACATTTATGGAAGTTTTCAGTATAGTATGAACATATGTTAAGATAATCGAGTTTGAAAAATATTTATGCACTTTTTGAATGATCCAAAAATTTTAACTTTTTCAATATAGCCAAAAGAACAGCTCAGTGAGGAAATTTGTTTACATTGTAATTGAAAAGTAATTTTTTGGTTGGTACAATAACTAATAAAAAAAATATACAATTAAACAACAAAACTCAAAATGAACTTTTTTTGGAAAATAAGTCGCTACTTATTTCATTCATATGAATATTTTTCGCAGCAGAAAATTTATCACAGATTCCATATTAGCTTTTACATTAATTGAGACTTAAAATAGATTTTCTGTAGACCAAAAAATAAGCAAGAAAACAAAAAACTTAAAGAAATTAAAAAAAAGATAAAAGAAATAAGTAAAACAATAAAAAATAGAACCCCACTGCGTATGAGTGTTATTTAATAGTGTCATTAACACTCGTACACGCATAGTGGTCTATAAAAATTAACTTCTTACTGGAAAATGTACTAAATGACAAGAGATGTCACATATAGTGTGTTCGGTAATTTACCAAAACCGAATATTCGGTAATTGGTTCAAACCGAATATTCGGTAATTGGTTCAAACCGAATACCAAATATTCGGCCAAACAATGAAATGTGTAAAATATGGAGTAAAAACCAAATGTTTATGATAATTTAAAAAAAAATATATTACACTTAGCCTAAAACAAGCTGTAATAACTAAACTGAACCAAAAGTCGCAAGTGAAATCATAAAATTTTTGTTAACTTTTAACAAAATTTTTTGTTAAGACAACAATTTTGTTATTCAAATTGATGTGAATTTTTGTAAAACCAACAAACTTCATTACAATTGCTTCGAAAAGCCAATTGCTTCGCAGAGGAAATAGTTGTTTTTGACAAATTTTTGTTCATTAAATAACAAAATTCAATTTGTTAATTCCAGAAAGATTTGTTGGCCAGATTTTATTTAAATTTTCAAAAAAGTTTATTTAAAAATGTGCATAACAATTGCAATTATTATAACTTTTATATTGTTATATTTGATGTACAATTGAAACACGCGTTTTCTAATTCATGTAGATTTATTAAAGACAACTTACGAATTAACTACTAAAAGTAACATGATAATTATATTATATATATTATGGTGTTGCCAGACTATTCACTTTTACAGTGGGACATAACAATCTCCCACGCTTAATTGAAATTAGTAAAATGTAATTTATGTTTATTAATTGAAAAAACAATGTTCCTTTTAAATTAAAAATATATATGAGATCAATTAAGAATTTAAACGTAAGCATAATTACTCTGCAATGTAATCTCTTAAATACGTAGGTCGATTACGTAGACGTTCTGATCTACGAATAATTTGTTCTTGACGTTCATCAGGCAGCTCTTCTTGAACCTCTGATTCATGTTGATTTTGAGGAATTGTTGGTTCGAAAAGGTGTTGACTATAATCATTGGTATTTCGAGTAGAAAACTCTTTTTCAATTTCTGGAGAAAAATGAACTTCCCGTTGTTGAACCTTGGTTGACTTGATTTGATCGATATGTCGTTTTAATATATATCCATCGTCGAGTTTAACCGTATAATGAAGTAGACCCAGTTTATTTACAACGATACCAGTCTTCCAAACTGTTTTATTGTTACGCATGTGCAAAACTTGCACCCTTTCTCCCACGCTTATTTGACGCACTCCTGGAATAGATGTTTTAGGTTTATATTTGATAGGTGGTTTCAGTGCATCAAGCCGGATTCGAATACGCCTGTTGAAATACAATTCAGCTGGACTTTTTCCAGAGCTGAGTGGCGTTGCGCGGTACCTTTGCATAATTTCATTTATTTTCTTGTGAAGGGACTCCGGTTCTGCTGACATCGCTTTCAATTTCCGCTTTAGTGTTTGTACGTTGCGCTCTGCCAGCCCATTTGTGCTAGGATGTCCTGGAGCTATAAGTTTTTGAAAAATTCCGTTCCTTTTGCAGTACGTTCTGAATTGATCACTCGTAAAAATGGTCGCATTATCAGACACCATTATTGCTGGAAACCCATGTGTAGCAAAAACGTCTGAGAGAAGATTAATAGAAGTGAGCGTTGTAGGGGCGTCTCTTACGATTCGTACTTCTGCCCATCTAGATTTTGCATCAACGACGATAAGAAAAAAATGATCTTGGAAAGGACCTGCATAGTCAATGTGTATTCTTTCCCAGTTTTCCGCTGGTTCCTCCCAATGATGAGGTGGCGCTTTGGCAGGTTTTGACTGAACTTGAACACATGCTTCACATGACCTTACTATCCTCTCGATGTCACGATCGATGCCCTTCCAATAACAATATCTTCTGGAAAGTTGCTTCATTCGCGTAATACCAGGATGAGTATGATGAAGTTCTTGTAGAATTTGCGGTTGTAATTTTGTTGGAATTAAAACTCTTTGTCCCTTGAAGATTATGCCGTTGTTTAGTGTATATATCTCTTCATTTTCATTGGTGTTTAGTAAACTTGACATAAGTTTAGAAAGATTCGGATCTTTAGCCGTTTCTGATGCTAATACTTCAGCATTTATGAATTCGTTTGAAATTTCGAAAATTGATAAAAAACATAGTTCATTAACCTCTTCATTAATGATTTTGTCGGTCGATGCTTTTTCTATTAACTGTGTTGCCCGAGAAAGACAGTCAACATTGGTGTGATCTGACCCTTTTTTGTATATTATCTCGTAGTTGAAACTTGACAAAAATTCGGCATAACGTAGCAATCTAGCTGATGTTATTGCAGGCATCTTGTTGTGTTGGTGGAAAATTCGTGTTAATGGACGGTTATCGGTAACGAGTTTAAACACCCTACCGTAGAGGTACATAAAAAAATGGTTTATTGTAAAAATAATTGCTAAGGCTTCCCGGTCCAATTGGCTATAATTTCTTTCAGCAGCTGTTAAAGACCTGGATGCAAATGCAACCGGATGTTCTATACCATTAACTATCTGTGAAAGTACTCCTGCAACTCCCGTAGGGCTTGCATCGCATGCTACAACTACTGGTAGCTCCGGATCGAAAGGCATTAAAACCTTATCGCTTGAAATTATGTTTTTAAGATTTAAAAATGCTGATTCGCAATCAGAAGACCAATAAAACTTCCTTTGTTTTTGAAGTAATTGACGTAATGGAAACGTGATTGTAGATAAATTTGGAATAAATCTGGAGTAGTACGTTACCATACCCAAAAATCTCCTAACGTCGTCTGCTGTAGCTGGACGTGGCATGTTGACAATTGCCTGAATTTTGGCTGGTGATTTTGAAATTTTGTTGTATTGAACAATGTGACCCAGATATTCGATTTGAGTCTGAAAAAATGAACACTTACTTTGATTAAGATGTAAATCGTGTTTTTCCAGTCGCTTAAGACATTCTATTAAATTTTTTTTGCATTCCTCTTCTGTCGCTCCATGAATGAGGATATCGTCAAAATATGACATGGTGTTTTTTAAGCCGGATAGTATTTGCTCTATTATACGATTAAATTCAGACGGAGCCGTTTTAATTCCAAACGAAAGTCGATTTACCCTGTAGGTGCCTCGATGGGTTGAAATGGTTTGAATATCTCTTGATTCTTCACTTACTTGTAGATGCAAATATGCTTTATACAGGTCAAGACGACAGAAATACTTTGACCCTTTGAGGTTGTTTAATATTTCATCAATACGACGTATCGGGTAATTTGCAGATACGAGTTGTGGGTTTACCCCGATTTTGTAATCGACGCAAAGTCGAACTCCGCCATCAGCCTTTGGAATAATTACAAGAGGAGATCCCCAGTCACTTCTTTCAATTTTAGATATAATTCCAGACGCTTCCAAATCGTTAAGCTCTTTTTCGACACGATCGCGCAGGGCATATGGAATTTCACGTTCTTTGTAGAAAACAGGTTTGGCATCTTTGCGTAGTTGAAGCGTGACTTCGAAATTTGGCACACACCCAACTTTTTGGGTAAAAACTTGTTGAAAATTGTTGATGATATCTGTAATTGAATTTAAATTACTAATTTGATTACCATTTAAATTGTTTACATGTAGGCTGTCCACTTGCTGGAGGTTGACGTTTAAATGCCGTATCCAACTTCGTCCCAGTAGAGCGTCATACTCGTTGGGTACCACGTACATTTCTTCTATTGATCGGCGATTGTTATATTTTACCTCAACTTCTACTTTACCGTCAGGCATAACAATGTTTTTGGTGTACGACCGAAATGCTATCGAAGATGGTTGTAGAGCTGTTGTTATGTTTAGTTGCTCAAATTCATTCCGGGGAATTAAGGTATATCCTACGCCGGAGTCAACTTCGAATTTTTGGGGACGCCCTTCTATTTGAACGGTTACGTAGTATTTGTCAACATCTTTTTTGCAATTGTCGTGTTGATTGTTGTGGATATCTACAATTTGGTTAATTCCATACACCTGGTGGACTGCATCATCATCATAATTATAATTTTGAAAAGTTGAGTTGTTGTTGTTGTTTGGCGAATTCATTAGTGTTTTTAAACAAACTTGTTGAACATGGCCTGTTTTACCACACGACTTGCATTTGAGGTTATGTTTATTTGTGCGGCATTCTTTAGTTTTGTGATTATCTCTGCCACACCTTATGCATAAGTTTCCAACACCCAATTGATTGAAATTTAATTTTGATTTTGAACGTGTTGATGGTCTTGATGACGATCGATTTCTTGACCGGTTTCTACGACGGCTTATAGCTGTTGGCCTGGAATGCATTTTGTTGACATCATTTACGCTGCTTGGCTGTTTTGAATTTAGCTCTCGGCTGTCAATTTTAGATGCTTCCAAAGATAACGCTTTTTGAACAATTTTATCAAAATCTGACTCCTCAGTTTGAAGGAGTTGTTCACGGATTGTGTTATCTTTGATTCCTCTAATAAATTGTGCACGGAGAAAAATGTTGGAAATGTCACCTTTACATTGGCATGCCGACACAACAGCACACTCGTTTATGTCACGCCGTAGTAATGCCACGTAACTAGCCACTGTTTGCTCCTCGCTTTGATATGTGGAAAGAAACCGATGCTGGATAACCAATATGTTCTTCTTGGGGCATAAATGTGTCTCTAACTTGTTTACTAGCTCATCGTAATCCACCTCTGTAATACTCTTGGGGGCAATCAATGAAACTAGCAATCTGAAATGTGTAGAACCAATGGAATTAACAAGCATTTGATGGCATAATGTTTTGTTTGCAAAAACACCCTTCATTGTTAGGTAGTTTTCAAACCTTTGAAGATACAATTTAAAATTTTCTTTACTTTCATCGAAATTTTCGAATGGCGGTAACATAACCTGTAATGGCGGCTGCTGTTGTTGTTGTTGTGCTTGCTGACTAGAAGAATTTGCATTTACTTGTTGCAGCAAATCACGTTGAGCTCTAGAGAAAACTTCTAACAATTGTTTAAATTGCGCATCGTTCATGATGAATATAATTTTTCTTTTAATTTTTTGAAATTGAATTGTTTTTCACCCGTCGCCAATTATTATAACTTTTATATTGTTATATTTGATGTACAATTGAAACACGCGTTTTCTAATTCATGTAGATTTATTAAAGACAACTTACGAACTAACTACTAAAAGTAACATGATAATTATATTATATATATTATGGTGTTGCCAGACTATTCACTTTTACAGTGGGACATAACAATTAGGATATAAAAAATATAATAGTTCAAAATTTGTTGTTTGTTATCGAAATAGTTCAAAATTTCATTCAACAAATATGATAATAGTTGTGCCAATATTTCAAACTTCTCTTACGGCGCACTGTGATGAAAATCATGGCTAAAATCAGAAATTTGATATAAGCATTTGATAAAATGAACGAATGCACCGGCTAGAAAACTCCTCTCTTCGAATAGACAATATGCGAATTTCGTTAGGATATTTTAAGGTTTTCGGTATTTTCAATTTTCTCTTTAGTGTTATTTTAAGGTTACAAATAGTTCATTGAAACTGTTATCGGTATTGAATTGTTATCGGTATTTTACTGCTAGTGTTTGTCAACCATGATAATAATAAATTTTAAAACCTTCAAACGACTTTTGATACAAAAAGTATTTTTGTATTTAAAGATCACGTAGATACACAGTTGGAATTCTGTTGAAATTATAAAAAGTCATTTAGCTAGCAAGAAATTTAATACCGATTAAAAAGTCATTGTTAAAGAATTCTTATTATTAATGATTTTGTAACACAACCAATTTTATTCTGCAATACTTCAACAATTGGTGAAACCAAAACATGAATTGTGGTAATGATCGGTAGATTTTTGAAAACAATTTTTTTTTTTTTTTTATAATTAGTTTTTGAAATTTTACGAAATTTTGATTTGAGAGCGAGTAACGCTCCCAAGCCGTGGACGGCACATGAAAAATTTCTTCGCAAAATATTTAGCAAATTTAGTTTTCTATCGGAATATATTAATTTCTAAGTATAAAACACTCATTTGACGCATTTATGGTAAATTTTATGAAGACTGCCCTGAGGCAGCCTTATCCGTTAGAGGGTTAATGCTTAATGTTTTAGTCATGAAACTCATGCTCTAAATTCTAGTTCTTTGGATTCATTCAAAGGAATTAATTCTTAGTATTTTCCTATTAAGTTTTTATAGAATTCATTCCCGAATTGAATGAATACTTCAGAGATCTGAACTATAGCCTCATTGCGTATGAGTGTTATTTAATTATCTCAATAACACTCATACGTACTGTAGTCTATACAAAAATAGTTTTGTGCAGTACGTACTATTCAAATGGTAGTATTAAGTAAAAAACTTTTTTTGTATTTTTCTTCATTTATTATTATTTATTTAAGAAAAACTGACCGTAATCAGTTAATATTTACAGGAAAGCACCTTTGCATTAATAATATGATTTTATTTTTATGATTGTAATTTACAAATATAATTTGTAGAGCTGTTTTTAGCGTTTAGTGTCTCTTTTTGGTAGCACTTGTTTTCCAGCTGATCTTAAATTTTGTTTAAAAAATATGTTTATTTCAAATGGCCAAATTACAAGTTGCAAATTATGAAAGAAGGTAAAGAACAGTAACATTTTATTTTAGTAATTGTTTTAAAATAAAATCTATTAAATGTTCCAACTGTGTTTAATAGTTTCTCCAATTTAAGATAAGCCACTAAATTTTTATTTTTTTATACTTTTTTTTCCTTTTGTAACCAAAAAGCCTAATGGCCAAAAACTGATTACTGAGTTTAATATTAACACAATATATCTTATATATATAAAAAGAAGTGTACATTTCGATCGTCACTCCATAACTCGAGAACGGCTGCACAAAATAAAAAAATGGCTGAATACGTTTTGTAGAACATGCAATGAGGATGGTTTAAAAAAAAATTGTTTAAAAATATTTTCGTTTGGTCGAGTTGTGGTGATTTTTCTGAATATTAGTCATTTTCATATAAATGGTGTGAATATCAAAATTTTTTTTTTTTAATAAATTATATCGACCTTTTCTATTGATTAATTTAATTTGTTTAGAATAATCTAAAACGGGCTTTCAAGGTCACTTCAAAACATAAAATAAAAGACTATTTATTTCATTTTTAAACTATCCGACGTTTCGCTGGGGAATTTTTCCAGCATCTTCAGGGATGAATTTTTATTTCAATCTGGCAACCATATAAATATAAAAGGGAATAGTGTTAAATACAAACAATAAAAATAACCTAACACTAAAATTAAACAACTTACAAATAATCTTTAGTCAATTTGCACATTAAAATTTTCAAATTATTAAACGGATTTACAATACGTTGACATCACGACATAAAACACGAATTAATTTAAAAAATAATTGCAAAAATAAATAAAATTAAATATCACAGTTGAAAAATTTTACTTAAGCTACGTATCACAGTTTGAGGTTTAACTAGAAACTAAATAATTGCAAGTGTATAATTTGCATTAATTTTGTAATTATCTCCCTTTTCATTTATTGCACATTCTGTTTTTTACTGAATTCTTAAGCTTTCTAAGGTAAAGCGCTTATTGTATTTTCTCTCTTTGTCCAATATTCTCACGTCATCAAGATCAGCTGTGTGGCCTGTCTCTATGCAATATTGTGCAAGTGCAGTTGTATATTTGTTTTTCCTTATATTGTCTCATGTTCATTTAGTCTTGTACCCAGACTGCGTTTTGTTGTTCCTATATAAACTTTACCGCATGCCTCATTCGTTTTGCCAATACATTTGATTTCATATACTGTATTACTTTGTTCCTTCTTTTCTATTTTTGTTTTTGTTTGCGTGAACAGTGCATTTATTGTTTTGTTTGGTTTGTGTGCTATGCATACTTCTTCATTTGTTATTATTTCTTTAAGTTGTTTGTTTTCTGTGAGCTTTGGTATGTATGGTAAGCTGTAATATTTAGGGTTACCAGATCTGTAGATTTTCTCGGATTTATCGTTCATGACTTTATCTATTAGGGAATTTATTAAATTTTTGGTATAGCTGTTTTTAATTAACATATCTTTAATTTTATATGTATTGTGGTTTTTAAACTTGTCGTCACTTAGTTGTACTATTTTATTTATCATGTTGGTCGCAGTGTTAATTTTCTGTTTTATCGGGGGTGTGGAATGATAATTAATTAAGCGTCCTGATGCTACCGATTTGCTGTACCAAGCTGTTATAATTTTATTATCTTCTCTGTAAATTTTCATATCCAAGTATGGAATAGAACCGTTTTCTTCCTTTTCAATGGTGAACTTAAGTTTATTGTGTGCGTCCGACGTTAACCTCATCTTTTCATATCCTGTTATATATTCTTGTTTGTAAAGCTCCATTATTAATTTGTTGTTTGCCCTTTGCAATTTGAGAGTTGGGTCCGTTTTTATCACTTTGTATGTTATTTTATCTTCCAATAGTTTGTCCATTCCTTTATTATAATCGTTCTTGTATATTATCACAGTTTTATTTCCCTTGTCTGATTTAGTAATAACAATTTCATCTTTATGTCTTCTTAAAAATCGTTTAGTGTCCTCATAAATATTAAGAATGAATTTCTCCTTTTGGTTGTTTTGCTTTGCTGTGTAAGCATTGCTTGGATACGATACATTCTTCTTCGAAATATCAATCCAATCAATAACGGAACCAGACTTTCAATGAAAATAAAATTTGAAGGCAAAACTACGTTTGTCGGATCAGCTAGTATTATAATATAACATAATAATATTAATATAATATAACAACATAATATAATACATATTAAATATTTCAAAAAAACGTATCTTAAAAAATTGCTATTCCTAAGCACGAATATGGGGAATAATAAAAAAAATAAACAAAAATTTAATAAAATTGGTGGTCAACAACGGTTGCTTTTTTTAGATTTTAATATAAGATCCATCACTACCCTATGGGGAATGAGGAGTAAATTTACTTAAAAGTGACTGGTTAAAGAAGGACTTATCACAGGATAAGTCCAATCCTGTGACTGATAAAAGGAGGACATACCTCTTAACCAAAATGCTTATTAACAAGAAAAAGCCAGTTGGCCAAAAATTTTACCCACTGGAATTATTAATTTTGTTTTTTTTTAGTCGATATTTATGTTTTTTTTTTTTGGTTTATTAAAAAATTATCGGCATTTGAAAATTGACCTAAAAGAACCTGGACTACCGGAAAAGGACTTATCACAGGACTAGTATTATTTACAATTGATGTGAGTTATGTAGTGTAAATTGATCTAAAAGACTAGTTCCGTGACTGGTAGAAGTAGGAGATATCACCTAACTGGTATACATATTGACTAGAAAAAGCCAATGAGTTAGAAATTTATTGTTTCATTTTCTACCATTTTTTACATTAAAAATTATTAAATTGTACGACATGTCCCTTTCAGGATAGTCATGTGGTTAGTCCGTTTTGGTAAGTCCTCCGACATGCCTATTTTGCGACATTCTAGTGGTATGCCCATCATTGGTTAATCCTGTGGCATGCCACTATGAGGTTTAAATCAGGACAAATGACCCCCTCCTATGACAAGACCATGTTAAAGTTGCCAGTTGTTTACATAGGGTAGGGTTTAGCAGAGGACCGGTCACTGGCACGAAGGGACCGATCCTGTAGCACACACAGGACCGGTCCCATTCCCCAGAGGGTATTTTTTTGAGTGGTTTGACAGAATAGGAAAAATTTCTATTCCGATATGGTATAACACTATTCCATAACTCTTATCAAAAACGATTTTTGCATAACTTTAGTATTAAACCCTAGATTTTCAAGCGAAGAAGTACGTGTTGAATTATTAAATGTAACTTTTCTAGCAAGATTGTAAGGAGTATCAAACTTAACTGTTGTATAAAAAAGAGTGAGAAGCTTTACACTTACAAAATCATCAGAACTGCATCCTAAAAATTCAAAAACATATCGTGATAAGCGCTCCTTAAGGCGTAAACGATGCACATACCAAATAATTCTATTAGAACATTTCCTCAATTTATCACAATTAGTAACACTTGTTCCGGAAAATATTTCCAACCCATACAAAATTAGTGTGTGCGCAATCTGTTTTCTAATTTTAATTAGTAAACTGTAACATGAAGTATGAATTCTCCGTAATGTGAAAACTACTCTTGAATTTAGGAAATTAATATGTTGAAAAAATGATAGCTATTTGTCAACATATATCCCCAATACTTTAAAATGAGAAACAATAGCAATAAGTTCACCATTAATAAAAAATGTGGGTAAAAGATGCCTCCTAAATCCAAACAACATTGCGTTTGACTTAGACACGTTTAAAAAAATAAAATTATCCTCACACCATCGCTCCATATTCTGTAGCTCATTGTTAATTACAACACCTAATTCATAAGATGTATCTGAGATAGCGATCAGTTGTAAATCATCTCCATAATTTTTCCAATATTTAAATCTGGCCGCAAGGAGGATGTGACTAGCCACAGGCCAATTTCTAAGCTAACAATAGTTTCAAAACTTTTTGAACATGTGATATATAATAGATTATATTTTGCAACTAAATCTCTTATAATTCAACAACAGCATGGATTTCGTAGTGGAAGATCCACAATTTCGAATATAATGGTGTTGATGCAATTTATATGGATTTATCAAAAGCTTTTGATAAATTGTCACATAAGATTTTATTAGAAAAGTTGTCGAGCTTAGGCATTCATTCGGCTTTTTATAGTTGGTTTTCTTCCTATTTACATAATAAGGAATGTGTTGTGAAGATAGATGACTATGAATCGTCACCTTATATTCAAACTTCTGGTGTGCCACAAGGGAGTGTATTGGGCCCTTTGTTGTTCAATATCTTCATAAATGACGTATTTACATGTTTTAAATATTCACAGGAATAGTATTTGATTGTAAGATAACATTTTTGCCGCATATGGAAAAAATGATTCCCAAAGTTTACTCTACTTTTGTTTTTATTAGAAGAAATTGTAATGATTTTTCTGATCCCTATACCTTGAAATTGTTGTATACTGCTTATGTGAGGTCTAAATTAGAATATGGTGGTTTGGATGCCTCATATTAAACGTATTGAAAAAATACAGAAAAAATTTATTAAGTTTGAATTACCACATTTGAATTTTGTTTATCTTCCTACATGTGAAGTCCGTTGCAGTTCCTACATGTGAAGTCCGTTGCATGCATCTTGGTTTGGAAACATTAGAAACTCGAGGTAGGATTCAAGCAATGCTATTCTTATTTGATTTAATAAATGGTAGTATTTTTTGCTCCAGTCTCTTGGAGAAATTTCCTTTTAACCTTCGCTTTACCAATACCCACCCGGGTGACCATTTTGGTTTTATTTCTTTAATAATTTTGTTAATTTCTATCCGATTTAGGTGAAAATTCTACTCACTGAACAAAATGTTGAGTTCTTTTGAATTTTGCAAAAACACTTCAACATTTTTATTTTTTTAATGGATTTTTCTAATTTTTGTCAATTTTACTTCGTGGATTACCAATACCCACCCGGTGACCCTTTAATGAAATACATGGAAATTGAACATACAGAAGAATTTTATTTAACAGTTATTTCATTTGTAATTTATTCACAATAGTAATTACAATATTTATTTTATTTAATTATGTTGATGAGCACTAGTGGCATTTTTCACATTTAGTTTGACTGAACCCGTGCTCTGCACAAACGGGCTTCTAACATCATGTATTTCTTCTTTGTTTAGAAGAGTAGCATATATAACAATTGCATTTTATTTTGTTGCGGAGTTTCATCGGCTTCAAAATCATCATCCTGGTACGTAGACGTAACTGGTTCACCTAAAAAGTAAAGCTTTGTTATCAATTCTTTTGATTTTTAAATTTGTTTACCTAAAATGCATTCCATGGCTGATCTGATTGAAAATCTTCCAATGATTTGTGGTATTTTCGACCTTGTCAATATAAGAGGTCGGCATGGGTCTTCACCAAGGCTCTCAAGAAACTGCTTTCGTTGCGATTGCTTTACAGACTTTTCTCCAATATTTTCTTTATATATTGTAAATGCAGCAAGGGTCGCCGTATCCAAAATATTGGAAAACAACGCTAATGGCGAGCGGAACGCTGCTCGTTTACTGTGACAACATTTTGCCCATGGTGTCCACACCACCTTTAGTCTTGTTGTAATATAGAATTATTTCTGGTTTATTTTGTGAACCAGAAATAGTTTTGTCATTGTGCATCATGGACAACAAAACAACTGATTTGTTTTTGGCTGGGACATAGGAGACTAATGTAACATTTTCGGCGAAACCGAATATACTTGACGTGACTTCGAGGTCTCGGGGCGGCTTGAATTCTTTAGGAACATATCTCTTGTTTTTTTTTTACTGTGCCTACAACCGATAACTTCCAAGTGGCCAGCTCCTTAGGTAACGGCAATGTTGTAAAAAAATTATCTATGGTGACATTTCGTCCAGTGTTTTTGTACATTCCAACTAAATCCTTTACAACACGCTCACCTTGGTTAGTGTCCCTTACATTGTTCACCTTTCCAGTGTATATTTGCCCCTGAAGTGGATAATACGTGTTTGAATCACACGCCCACCAGATTTTGATACCATATTTAGCTGGCTTGGAAGGCATGTACTGCGTGAAAACGTGTTCGACCCCGAAATCCGAATAACTGCTCGTCCACTGTAATTGATTCGTGTGGTCCATAAAGCGTTTTCAAGTTGGAATTTACCGTATCGAATACATATCTGATAGGTGCAGCCTTGTCTTCCTGTTGTCGTGCAACTCTTGTAGCATGCCAGTCAAAGCGAAGGAATCGTAAAATTTCCGCAAATCTGTTACGCGACATGGTTGCACGATACAGTGGATATGAATTTTTCTTCAAAACTTCTGTGAGGGGCACCTGACAAGAATTTTGGCATCCCATTATCAGCAAAAGGCCCAAAACTGCTGATAACACAGGTCAACAGCAAAAAAAGGCTTGACTAACCACTATATAGATTTGATGCATCATGGCTGCCTAAGTACAAATATGGTAAAATTTTTCAATTCTATGGATAATTTTTTTTTTAAAAATTTTTTAAGTAAAATTGACAATATTTTGAGACATTTCTCCACTTATGTTGTCATAACTCAAAAACAACTAGTCCGATTTTGTCAAATTAAATTTACAAAAATTAAGGTTTACAATATCTTTAAAGAACGTGTACAAATTTTTTTAATGCGATCAATAGTTTCAAAGTTATGAAACAAATTGTTAGCAAAAAAAAAAAAAATGCTAAAAAAAAAAAAAAATTTGAAAAACAAAAATCTGGAAAAAATCGAAAACTGCAAAAAATATTACTTTTTATTTTTTTGTAGTAAAGCTACATATCATGCGAATTAAACTAGATATGGATCATAAAAATCGATGCATGCTTTACATTTTTATTTACAATTAATTGAAGGTATCGCATATTTACAAGCACTGTAGAAAATTGTACCTAC
The DNA here is from genome assembly GCA_021234595.1 of Delia radicum. Taxonomy (NCBI): domain Eukaryota; kingdom Metazoa; phylum Arthropoda; class Insecta; order Diptera; family Anthomyiidae; genus Delia; species Delia radicum. The sequence continues at coordinate 37,249,562 of CM037854.1, read as the reverse complement.
TATATAATGAAAATGCAGAACATAAAAACTCAGGTGCATTTTACGAAACGCATTTTGGCAAAACCCCTTTGGGAAAAACCTCTATGACATTTTTATGATTCTAATAATTAAAAAAAAATAAGTAATAAACAAAAGATTGTTTAATTTTTACGATTGCGGTAGGATAGTAATAAAACGCTCATAAATGTGCGTGTACGCTGAAGTGCTCTTATTTTCCGTTAGCTACCTGTAACGGATGATTTTTTTTTTCATAAAAGTCCTTAATGTTTTTTAGGATTCTTGGGAATAATAAAAAATTTGCAGCACACACAAACTGTATCCACACAAAGGGTTATCCCAAATTATAGTATCAGTATTTATAAGATCTCCTTGACCCTTTTTATTTCACTCAAGAAGTGTTTGCGATAACGCAAACATCATTTAATACCTACACAAAAATTAGAGTCATACAGCTTAGAAGTTAAAAACAATTTTCAAATATTAATAAAAATGAGCCAGAAAGCCAGAACATTTTTATGTAAAAACGATCCAGATTTATTTTGTTATGTGTGCGGCCAATATATATATAAAAACGGAAGTGCTTCTTAACTTCATTGCAAAAGTCATATCAAGATTGCTATAATATCTATCCGCACAATTTGAACCAGCATTGGACACCGAGTACTATATGCATTCCATGTCGATTGAATTTATCTATGAAGTCTTCTAACGTAAAGTAAGTATAAATTAATAGATTTGGAATATTTTATAATTACAATATTTCTTAATTAAAATTAGTGAGTAGAATTTTCACCTAAATCGGATAGAAATTAACAAAATTATTAAAGAAATAAAACCAAAATGGTCACCCGGGTGGGTATTGGTAAAGCGAAGGTTAAAAGGAAATTTCTCCAAGAGACTGGAGCAAAAAATACTACCATTTATTAAATCAAATAAGAATAGCATTGCTTGAATCCTACGCCGAGTTTCTAATGTTTCCAAACCAAGATGCATGCAACGGACTTCACATGTAGGAACTGCAACGGACTTCACATGTAGGAAGATAAACAAAATTCAAATGTGGTAATTCAAACTTAATAAATTTTTTCTGTATTTTTTCAATACGTTTAATATGAGGCATCCAAACCACCATATTCTAATTTAGACCTCACAATGGCCTTCTAGGGAAACACTAGTTCCAGGTACGCCAAATGTTATAAATGTGGCTCTAGTGCCCCGAGATCGCATCATATTACCCCCTCTTCACATTAAACTTGGTCTGATGAAACAATATGTTAAAGCACTTAACAAAGATAGTGAATGTTTCCAGTATATTTCAAGGAAGTTTCCCAATCTAAGTATGGAAAAGCTGAAAGCAGGCATATTTGATGGCCCACAAATTCGCAAATTGGTGAACGATACTGAATTTGGCAGTTCAATGTCAGAAATTGAGAAGAATGCATGGGATTCGTTTGTATGGGTTATTCAAAATTTCTTAGGAAATAACAAGGGTGATGATTACGTTGCGCACGTTGAAGAGATGTTAACTCACTTCCAGAATCTTGGATGCAACATGAGCATCAAAGTACACTACCTGCACAGTCACTTAGATCGTTTTCCTGAAAATCTAGGAGACTTGAGTGAAGAACAGGGCGAACGATTCCACCAAGATATCCGGACAATGGAGGAACGATACCAGGGTCGCTGGGATGCACACATGATGGCTGATTTTTGCTGGAGTATTCAGAGTAACACTTCGTTATTCAACAATAGTAGAAAATCGACTAAAAGAAAATTTCAGAGTTTGTAGTTTATAATACATATTTATTTATTTATTTATTTTCTTGTTTTATTTATTATAATAAATGTGAATAATAAAATATAAATTTTCTACTATTTAATTTTTTTATCTATTTACATTTAAGCTCATCCAACACAAATGTCTTTCCGAAGAATAGAATCAGTATATTCTAGGTAGGGTTTTGCCAAAAAATACACGAATGTTACTGTGTAATGCATTTTTGATGTGAAAATTTGTACATAGCATGGGGAAAATGTTTTCAAAATTCAATCAATCGAAAGAAGAACATTAACTACTCAATTTTATGTATATCAGACAAAAAACTAAAATTTGGTGAAAATGAGCGAATTCACTTAATTGTGAATAAATTCGAAAAAAATCAATCGATTTTTATGATCGATATCTCATTTTGTTCCTATTACATGTGGCTTTGCGATAAAGCAATAAATCTGAACGATTTCGATTTTTTCGTTTTTTTATGATTTTTTTAAAACAAAAAAATTTGCTATTTTCACGTAAAAAAAATATTTTTTCCCTCAATATTATAACTCCGAAACTACTGAGCCGATTGAAACGCAATATATTAACGGATTAAAGGCTATGTAAATTTCAGTTTTTCTAAATTTATTTGAATAATATCGGACTAATTTTTATTTAGTTATCATTAATTATGTGGAGAAACGTCTAAAAAAATTTATAATTTTACTTAAAAATTTTTAAAAAAAAAACCTCTCCATAGAATTTCAAAATTGAACCATATTTGTACTACTGGGACCACAATACATCAAAATTGTATAGTGGTTTTCAAAGCCCCTAAAATTTTTTCAAAATTGTTGCCTTGTGTAATTCCTCATTAGTAATTGTTGTCGAAGTACGTTGTTGCTTATCGGTGTTTTCAGAATTCCATTTGTTGTACACAGCCTAGCCTTTTTTTATTACTTTTTTTGTAAATGTAAAAAAGATAATAGCCCTAATGTGCAGCATTGTTGTTGTTATTGTAACAGATCTACTTTGATCTACTTTGCCCATAAGCATTTGTATTAAAGTACATGATCACCCACCCCGGTGGGTATTGGTAAACGACGTACATAAAAACCTTTGGTAAAGCGAATGTAATGTACCCAGTAGACATCTTCGTCACAATGATTTGTTTTTTGAAATTTGTCATCGTTCTAATTATATCTTGAATAGTCCTCTAATCAGGACAATTAGAGAATTCAATTTATTGAATGTAGATCAAATTGTAGAATTTAATACATCAAAATCCAATTTTAAAAATTTTTTGTTATTTAATTCTGTAAAATTATAGTAGTTATTTTAATAATTAAATAATTATTTAATTTTTTAAATTAATTTTAATTAAAAATTAAGATATTCTTAGTCTGCAAGGTCTATGTCTATGTTCTATAGACATTAAATAAATAAATAAAGCTAACCTTTTAATGCAGACAATCGATTCAAAACATCATTAATATATATTAAAAATAACAGAGGCCCCAGAACAGGGCCCTGGGGAACACCACGAAAGACATTCGTGGTAGAGGACAATTTATCACCAATCTGAACATACTGAGGCCTATCAGTAAAAAATGCAACAATTAAATGACATGCTGAAATGGAAAAACCATAAGACAAAAACAATTTATTAAGTAAAACCTCATTGTTAATTGTTCATTTTTTTAAATTAACGAAAGCTTGCCAATTATGTATAAACAATGTTTAAACATTTTTCAAACGAGTTATATAATGTTTTCCAGTAAAAAGTCTAGACTTTTTTGTAACATCTTTAAATTGTTAAATAGTTATTATTTTAAACAAAATGTCTCTTATAACAACAATGTAAATTTTTGTCATACATATATTATACATAGTTAGGAGGCTTACAAAAATATTCAATTAAAATTTAACCAAAAAAAAAAAAAAACAAGCCCAGCATACACAGTAGAGAACCCAAAAAAGTATGTTGTTTTTTATTTCTTGCTCCCCGCTAATTTTATGATACATTGGTTGTAAAAAATAAGATCGCGCAAACCGGCCATGTCGTTTTGACTTTTGAACTAAAAAATGGACTAAAAATTGTAAATATTTTTGTTGTTCTATAACTTTTTAGTTTTCGTTAAAAAGTGTTATTATGCAAAATAAATCAACAATTAATAACGTAAATATGAAAACTTGTGACAACAATAACAAAACAAATGCAATACAAATACAAAATTCCTGTATCGGCGAACGTCTTGTAAAAACCAATGCAAAGTGTCCAATTATGAACATCGATAGTCAAAATTTGTGATTCTTATTGAAAAAAATCTTTGGCTTAAAACTGTTTTTGTAATGAGAAAGTCTAACATTTAAATAAAAATAATCCAGCAAAAGCAGGGCTTTAATTAGTTACCAGGCTATTTACTCGCAGCATTACTTTTGATAGCAATGACCATATTGCATAGAAAAAGGGACAAAAAAATGGATACCCATTTCCCTCTCGCTGACAAAATACACACACTACCTTTGGGTGAATTAATGGCAAGGGTGGTGGAATTAATCTTACATTTTATCTATAAGAAAAACTAGTGCTGTTTTATTTTGCATAATAACACTAATAAAACATTTTTAACGAAAACCCATTATTTAAAAAGTTGTAGAACAACAAAGCTATTAACCATTTTTAGTCCATTTTTTAGGTCAAAATTCAAAACGGCATAGCCGGTTTAAGCAAAAGAAGTCCAGTTTTTCCGTAGATCTTGTTTTTACGCCCAATCTATCATAAAATGCGCGGGGAGCGAGAAAAAACAAATTTGCAGTCAAGTAAAATACATACACAAGTGAAAATCTCATTAAAATTGTGTTATAATTAAATGTCAACATATGCAAATATAACTCAAAACAATTACGAATAGTATATTGTAGTACACATACATATACAAATTGACACACCTATGCCAACACATATATGAGTCATTACATTACATTCCGAACCGAACAATTTTTTACATCATGATTTTTGTTTGATTTAAAATTCGACAGACGTATTCTCATTTCAAAAATATTTGACAATTATTTTTGTAAATAATTTAACGTTTTTTAAAGTAGTTATTTGTGTTTAAAAAGTACACTCAGAAAAAAATTTTGCAATTTGCCAATTGAAATTCGGTTACTATCACACGAATTCGGTTATTACGAATTTCAGACAATTGGCACAACTTAACATCAGATCATTGGCATACTTAACAGCTAAACCAGATTTTCTGAACCCTAAAATATGAGTTTTTGTTTGGAATTATATATAAAATCGAATGTGGTATGAACGTAATATTAATGATTTTTTTATATTTATAAATTTTTTTTTTAAGAAATGTTCACTAAAATATGTAAAAAATAAAATATACCGCAATTGCACATGATTGTTTTCCACTCATATTCGTTGTAAAACATTTTCAAGTAAACTTTTTTTTTGTAGTTTTTTTTTTGTAGTAGTGGTCAAAAATGTCAAACCGAATGTCAAGCCGACAGCCGATTCAAGCTAATAATGTTGGAGGCGGCGGCTTCCTGGCTAACTACCGGCAGCTGGCACCACTGACTGTCACCCAATGAAAACGTTGTTAATGTTATGTGAAAGGAAAGTTTGTAGATTTGATTTCGTTGATACATATTTGAAGGTGTTATTAACAGTTCCTAATATGTGTGAGATGAATTTCAAAAAAGGTAAGTATTAACAGCTTTTATTTTAAATGCCACGCCTTCAAAGAAATATATGTGATGTATATTAAAACGAACAACACATCTAGAAGCTTAATGGAAATCCATTAATCGAAAATAACTTTTTTCTATATTAAGAAATGTTGAGGCTAAGAAGAATAATAAACGTTTTTCTCTAAAAATTATAAACACTATTAATTTTTAAATCAGACTAGACTATTTTCTGATTTTTTATGTACAGGCGTCATTATTATTTGTGTCTTATAATTGTCAGATTGTCTCTATATGATAAATTTTTTTCAACCACCTGCGGCTGTAAGAATCAAACCTGAGCTCTTCTTACATTACAAACGTAACAATACCAAGTCATGACCGTTTAGCGATTACACTCAAGTATGACCTACATTCGAGGCAGCTAAATTCCAGTTTTCTTTCCTATTACCTTTTCTGTAATTGTATATTATACTCAAAAGTGACAACACTAACAAACACAAATATTCTATTTTTAGATTTCTGTTTATTTTTCTAATCTTCTCCGTCTCTATTTCACAACGTTAACTGATTGACGCATGGTTTTTTACGTTCAGTGTTGAAAATTTTTTCGTTTTTAAGTAGAGACATCGCCACAGGGCAAATTTTTTAATGTATTTTATTACGGTGTTATTTTAACATCATATTAATTTTTAATAAATATGCATTTAACAAATTCAATTTAGAGATGTCGTACGTTTTTATATATTTTTGCACTTTCTTTTAACCGAAACTACATTTATAAATATTTGCAACACGCAAAGTAAAAAATACAAATGTTTGTGGCGATTTTTTTAAAAAAAAATTATTTACGATGGAACATTATTTTTATTTTTAGGAGAGGTGAAGGGTATTAAAAAATACAAAAAAAAAACTAACACTCAAAAAAATACAAAATTATAATTAAATACATTTAGAAAAAAGTAGAATGCCAGAAAATTAAAATAAGCTATAAATTATTAATATCGGCCAACTAGTTTTTAATATTCATCAACTTAAATCACGAAAAGTCGTAATATTTTTCATGTTTTTTTTTTTTAATCTTTAAATACAAATAACTCATTCAAAATTTTTTTAAATTTTTCGTAAACTACATGTCATATATTTTTTAAATAAGAACACTTCTGACAAATTTCACAGCTAAGAGAAATCGTGATGTAAAAAATCGTTTGGTTTGACATGGAATGATTTATATAAATTTCAATATAAACGTTTACTGACATTTAATTTTCTTGTTAAAGTTTTAAACAAATCAGTTTTCTCAAAAAAAAAAAAAAATAAACTGATATTAAAATACAAAAAGTTTTTTATAATTTAAACTTGCTGTTCTTATCGAAATACATACATACGTGTACATTAGAGCGGCATTTTTTTGAAATTTCGATTTTTATCAATTATTGTTGCGATTATTGTGGAACTAGGTCTAAAAGGTGGATGGTGCAAATTTGTGTAAAATAGAATAACATTAAACCGTAGCGCCCCGAGTTAAAAGTTCACCAATTTTGAAATTTTTTTCTTAAACTGCTTTAATAAAAATAAGTCTTGCGACACATCATTTTTAATTACTTTTATCATGCGTAAATATTTAAAAGCGAAATTTTTAGAAATCGGACTAACGGTTTCAAGATATTGCGACTTGATTTTTACTAAAAATTTAATTTTTTCTTCCATTCTACAATTTTTTTAAAAATTATCCTTTACTTTTGTACTAGCAAAGCAGACAAAACGACTTTTCATTTGGTTTTAATTATGTCAATAATAATGGAATGATATCTTGTAAATTGACCTAAAAATATTTATAAAAACCAGAAAATTTACATAGAAAAATTGTTATGCTTTTCAATTTTATACACATGATTATTAAGGGAATATTACTTTAACTTTTGATTTTCATTAAATAATGCTTAAGTTATTGAAGCATTATGTTCAATAGTTTTGTGATGCGAAATTTAAGAAAAATTTTATTACTCAACCCTTTCAGACTTGTGCAAAAGGCCTCTGATATATGCACAAAAAATATAAATTTATTTTAAAAAATATGTTTGTGATACATCATCTCTAATTACAGACATAGTTATGAAGGCATATTTTATGTAGTGCTTGAGTGTAAAAACAAGAAATTTTAAGATAATGGTGAAAGGCGTGGCAGAGAAGAATGAGTGCATTTTCTAAAACTCATAACTACATTTTAAATTTTCAATTTTCTGAATCAGACTGCACAGTTTCTGGTATTGCACCTTCGTCAGTGATCCTGTTTTTTTTTTTTTTTTTTGAATAATGTAATATTTGTTATGTTTTTATTTGTGCGATTGCGTCTATATGAAATTTTCTGTACAATCACTGACCGTAGTATAGATAAACTGATTTCTAATGGCACATGCACTCGCACTACACGTTAGACAGAACGCTTTAGAGCACTGATCTATCGTCAGGTCGAGTTTTGTTGGGATTAAAACTAGTTTTATTCAATACACGGTGTTTTTTTTATTTTTGCATACATAATCTCAGAAGTACAATAATAATTTTTAAAAATAATTTTTAGTGAAAGTCAATTCACAATAGTTAAAAATTATGTGTCGCAAGTGTTATTATCATTTATTCGTGTTTTTATTTTGTTCGAATAAACGATCAAACAATTATTGATCCGATGATCAAAATAATAAAAAATTAAAATTTATTCAATTAGTCGAACGAATAACAAACAAAAATTATTTCACAAGTACTTTAATAGAAAATGTTGTACTTAAATACAAAGTGTTGTGCCATACCATCTCTAAATTTTTGAATTTTGGCATCAATTTGAATACTACAACAATACCAATTTTTCAAATGCAATCATTTTAGACTATAGTGACGCCAACATATTTCTCTATCATATCAAATTACGGTTTTGAAAATCTTTGCAAAGTTAAATATATATCGGCGATAGTTTTAGTATACCGAGCTGTTAAGATCTTATTTGAGTCAACGTGGAAATTATATAAACGAAATTATATGCTAACGTGATATCGTTGTAAAATAGCAACATTTTTAAAAGTTTTGTTTAGTTTAAACTACAAAAATCATTTTATCTTTTAACGAAATCACTTTATCTGTAAGTTCTTTCATATTGTCTCTATGAAAGTGATGTCATGTATCTTAACCCATTATTAAAGAGTCCATATCTTGGAAAAGGATTAATAAAAGTTATACTTTTAAATTTTAAAAAATTAAAACCAAAAATTTATTTTTCGATCTTTTATCATAAATTATGATGTGAGCAAGATTATTCAAGTTCAAGATCATTTGTTTTTTGTTAAACAAAAAACCGTGCAATGTTTATATATTACTCAAAAAAGTTTTTGCCCGCTAACTTATAGCAGACTTTATCTACTGACAGGTCCTTACATGTTTCATTTCGCGACAATGAAAATCATCAGAGAACCAATGTGGAAGGGCTAGAATATTCTACCCAAATTTCGAAGGAAAAAGATCAACGCTTTACCCGTATTGCTTTATTTACCCGATGAGAAGTAAAAAACAAAATTGGAAGAATTGAACTAATTCAAATCAAAAATTAAACATTTTTTAATAAACATTGCACGGTTTTTTGTTTAACAAAAAACAAATTATCTTGAACTTGAATAATCTTGCACACATCATGATTAATAAAAGTCTTAAAATTTCAGTCATTTTTACAAAATTAGTAAATTTTTATTCGATTAATCGTTAAATTTTGTTCGATTTATTTGCTATTCGAAAATCATGATTTTCAAATTGATCCTTGAAATTTTTTTTTGTTTGTTTAATCGAATAATTTCTATTCTAGTGACAACCCTAGTCGCAAGACATATTTATATTAAATCAATTTAAGTAAAATTTTTCAAAAATCTAAAAATTTAGTAGCGGGGCGCCACGGGTTAAAGCTATCCGATTTTTCTCAAATTTGCAGCAAATAACTTTTAGGCTTATGTCTATAATTTAAAGCTTAGATACCTACTAGATTTTGTCGGTATCTAAGCGCAGGTAGGTATCTATTGCTTGAAATTAAGATCATTAATACTACAATAATCTGAAAAATAAATTGAAATTTTTCAAAAAAAAGTTTTTCTTCATACAAAAAAATGCCGCTCTAGTGTACATCTACATTTAAATAATAAATTCTCTTTTGTTAGACACAAACATATTCACAATTAAAAGATGCATATTTAGGATTATGACTGACAAGAAAAGAAATAACAGATCTTAAAATATATTTTAAGTGCAATTTTATGTTTTAATCTTTAAAACGAATGAATACAAATATACGTACTTATGCAAACATATTAGACGTCATCAGGGTGCGATAAATGTACTTTATTTGGTACTTTTTAGAACCCAAACAGTTGACTATTTTTTAGTATACTCAAAAAAAAGTTAGTCTATAAACTAGTAAAACAGTTTTCAATCTCAATTTTCTATTATTATACTAATTTGAAGTACAAAGTTATTTTTTAGTAAAATGTTTCGCTATTCTTTTTGAACAAATTACTAAATTATTTACCAGTTTTGGTTGGTAATTTAACTAATTTAGTTATATTAACTTTTGAACCGCTATTTGCTAAGATTAGCACGAAAAAAATTGCTAATAACATAATTATTTCTTTTAACCCAAATATTATTTGTTCTAGTATAATAAGACACGAAAAAACTTGAGCTTTATTTATGCACTTTAATATTAACAACACTCAGGTAACAAAGTATTATCATATTGATGCAAATGTTTCATAAATTTTTCATCATATAAATGAAGTTTACATAAATACAACTCAGAGTTTCATAAAAATTATTCATTTTTAATGGATGCATATTAAAAAAAGAAATTTATTCAATTAAATACTTTAAATTAAAAAAAATAAAAAATAAACGTTTAAAATTTATTTAAAAAAGTCCATTAAAAAATGTTAAACTTTTCATAAAAATTAATGAAAAATTTTTATAATGTTTATGAAACATTTCTTACAAATTGATGTTACTACAGTTCACAACTTTCACAACAACTGACAAATTTCAATATAAAAAGTAAACTAAAGCTTCCAATTGTAGTAATAGTAATAAATCTAATATCTATATATATAAAAATCATTTTCTGTTTGTTTGGTCTCTATAAAAAATTTGCAATTCTCAACGGATTTTCCTAAAATAACTTAGATCGTAGTATAGTTTTCATCGACCACGCCCACTTCTACGCCTACTTTTGACAAAAATGTAAAATTGAAATTTTGTTCACCTTTTTCAAATTTTTAATTTTTCGATTACAAACTTCTAAGAAAGTTTTAACGGACTTCTTTGAAATTACTCACATATATTCTACGTTTCCCGAGGAAGACCTCAGAAAAAGCTTCATTACCATAGCCCACTTCAATGCCGACTTTTGATCAAAAACATCGAAATCAAAAAATTAAACTATTTTTAATAAAGTTTATTTCTTAAATTTGAAATCATTAAATGCAATCAAAAAATTTTAGGAAAAACCATTTCGTTTTTAAGAGTTTTTGTTTCCCCCGTAATATATAACCTACTGATTTTTTCGCAATGTCTTTATGATTTCATTTTTTTTTTTTATTTTATTTCTCCTTACCGTTTACTGCAATAAGTCCAATAAAAACAACAAAAAAAATTTCTTTAAGGATAAAGTTCTTCGAAACCATGCACTAAAATCAATATGAGACATCTTTATTGATAAAGCGCATTGATTTATAGTCGTGAATTGCTACTGAAAGCATCATTTTGTATTCAACATCTTTAAAGATAAAATAATTTTTAGTTTTGAACCTTATTTCATAAATTTCAAATACAATCTTTAATTTCAAGTTTAACGTTAAAATTTTAACTGATTCTGCAAAACACCACAGAATTAAGTCGTCTATTTCCTAGCTTAAAATTTTTTCTACATTCAAAAATCACAGTTGACCCGGGAAACACCGGGCACTTCAGCTAGTTTACTAATATTTTTTTGCTGATTTAAGAAGTTTTTAAAAGTTTTACTAATATTTGGTTATTTTTACACTTAGGAAATTAAGTTGGTAAAGACGACAGCAATTGTAGTCAAAAACAAATGAAATTTCATTTAAAAAAAGGACGACTTACATTTCATTAAATTCAACTAACATTGTCATTTGATTTTTAATGTTCAAAAAATGACTAACAATTGTAGTAAAAATGAACCACATGGTAGTAAAAATAAACAAACATTTATTTATTTTTATTTTTTTAAATAACAAAAAACAACTGTAAAAAATGAATGTAAAATCATAAAACAGTCATTTGATGTGAGTTGTTTTTTTAAATGAACTACAAGGTTAGTTAAAAATTTATTTGTTCTACAAATGACTTACATTTACATTAAAAATAATGAAACTGTATTACAACCCAAACAACTACATATTTTTAAAGCAGAAGTTCCCTGAGTGTACTAATTTTGTGTAACTTCTCTAATATTTACTACAAAATTTGGTAGATTTTGTCTAATCGATTTCCATTAAGAGTTTACTAAAACTGTATAAAATACTTTTTAAAACCTACACCCGATTTTTAATACAAAAAATATTTTTGTCTTTACACTAAAATTTAGTTGAATTAGCCGAACTTTGTTGTGAAAACTAATGTTCAGTTGTACCAACCGACTGAAATTTGTAATAACCGAATTTGAGTAGTAGTAACCGAATTTCAGTTGACAAATAGCAAAACTTTTCTCTGTGTGTAGGGAATTATACAAAAAAATTAAGTGCCTATGGACTTAAACCAGAAAGTTAGGTCTCTAAGGACTTAAACCAAAAAGTTGAGATCTTATTGTAATAAAGAAACAAAGCTAATTCCCTAAGGGAATTAAATGAAAGTATAATAAATTCTCTTGAGTTAAATTATCTAAATTCTTGTTAAATGAATTCTTTAATTTTAATAATTAATGTTTTAGTCATGAAATACATTTTCAAAATTTTAATTCTGTGAATTCATTCACAAGCATTTATTCTTAGTATTTTCTTATCAAAAATTTCATCTCTTAAATTAAAAAATTTTATGCAGTTTTAGGGAATTCATTCTCAAATTGAATGAGTTCTACAAAGCTATGAATGAGAGACCCTCATTGCGTATGAGTGTTATTTAATTGCCTTAATAACACTCATACGTACTGTGGTCTATACAAAAACAGGTTTGTGTAGTAGGTACTTAAAATTACTCGGGTGTAGTTTTGTTCAAGTAAACGAGTAACTCGATTTTGAGGTTTTTAACTTACTCGATTAATCGAATAAGATTTTAAAATTACTCGAGTAACTCGAATAATTTCAATAATTGTATTTTCCTAAATGGAGTTAACTTTCTAGCCCGCAACGGCCTTCAAGTGTTAAATGGTAAACATCATCTATTTAACTCAACTAGTTAAGTCAAAAACATAACGTGACTTAGTTTTTTGAGTATGACGAAAAATACTGCGAACTAATTTTCTATAAATCTAAATATTACCACAGTTGCCAGTTCAACTAATTAAGTTGAAAATTTGACTGGCAGTTAAACTTGTTAATTTGTTAATTTAATTAAAATTTAATTAAAGTTGTTCGTAAAGAGGAAATTTTACACTTACAGAGAATTATCTGTATTACATGATTTTTTTTTTTTGCATTAGATCTGTAAATGCAATGCTATTTTTTATAAAATGATATATTTCAAAAAATGTCTATGTAAGTATTTATTAAAAGTTTCACACACGTAATGAAAAAACAGTTTCATAAAAATGGTGGAACTTTTTCTATAAAGTTTATAAAATTTTCCATTCAAAATGACATTAAAACTCGTCCCCGAAAATTTCAGAAAATTTAATTAATCGCCAAAAATTTGGAAAAAAAATCGCTAAAATTTAGAAAATATCGATCAACTGAAAAAAAATATCACCAAAACTTTTAAAAATATTAAAAATTTAAAAAATATTCTATATTAAAAAAAAAATCACTGGAAATAACAAAATCTTAATAAATTACGAAAAAATTGTCAAAATCGCTAAAATTTGAAAAAAAAAAAATGCATTCAAATTAACGAAAATCACCAAAAATTAATAAAATTACGAAATTGAAAAAAATTCCGAATATTTGGAAAACAAAAAATGTTATTAATAAAAAAAAAATCACTGCAATTGAAAAAGTAGCTACAATTAAAAAAGAACATGACAAAAATTTAAAATATCTAAACAAATTGCCAGAATTTGAACAACACGAAAAAATTGAAAAAACACATAAGCAGAATTTATATCCCGAAAATATTTTTAATTTTGCAATTTTTTGTAATTTCTGTGATTTTTCCCACTTTAAAAAAAAACTTTGCTCTCAGCTATAAAAAAATATTAGTAACATTTTTGGCAAAACTGCCTTTACGTATGGGCAGTTAATAAAAAAATAAAAATATATGACCCCCTCTGGAATTAAAAAAGAAAATTTTTTTCTATCATCGGTTCCGGATCCAGGGCCAAAACACCGGTAGAAAGCATAGAAAGTGCAGTGTAAGCAGTCAAATGAAAGACAATTCCCTCAAGATTTCAAAAATGATATTATTTTTATGATTCATCATATGTAGCGCCCTCTAGAGCTATTTTAAGTATATTTTATGTTTCTTATCTATGACTACAATACTGAACATCAGAATCAGACAATAACCTACAGAGATTTTAAAAATATTGATGATTTGGCACTGGAGACAGAGCTCTCAGCAATTCCCTGGAGCCGTATTTTTTACAGGCCTACTGCTGATGATCAAATTACTTTCCTGCAAAATAATATAAATTATCTTTACAACAAATACGTCCCAATTAAAATAAAAAAAATACGTAACAGTGAACATCCATGGTTTTCTGGAGAGATAAAATCACTCATTGAAGAGAGAAACCAAGCATATGCCAGGTGGAAAAGATATAAAACAACAGATCTACATGAAATATTCAAAACTTTCAGGAGAAACCGTTAATTCAAAAATCAGAGCTGCAAAATCAATATATTATGAGCAAAAATTTCAATCCGCCTTAAACACTAAAAGAAATGGAAGGAAATTCGATCAATGGGAGTTTTAAATGACAGTAAAAAACCCGATAACACAATAAATGTTGATGAATTAAATTTGAAATTTGCTAACATACCACAACCTGATGCAGATATTGACATGTACAATAATCTCCATTTAGTGGAACACACTGACAACAACAACAATATAGCTTTAGACCAAAACACAGCTGTATATCTGCCCTGGTTGATGTAGCCGAAGAACTGAGAAAAGCAGTTGATGACAACATGATTTCGTTTCTAGTTTTACTAGATCATTCGAAAGCGTTCGATACCGTGGAACACTCGATTTTGTGTCTCAAGCTCAGATATATGTGCAATTTCTCAACAACAGCTGTAAATTTAATATACTTCTACTTAACTGATAGATCTCAGGCAGTATATCAGGGAAATAATGTTTCAAACACCTGTTTTATTACGAGAGGAGTTCCGCAGGGATCTATACTTGGTCCGCTTTTATTCTCAATATACTCGAATGATTTGCCATCTAAACTCAATTTCTGTGGTATTCAAATGTATGCAGATGCCGTGCAACTTTATATAAGTTGCAAACCGTCCAATATTATAGACTGCATTAGTAAGCTAAACCAAGATCTTGAAAACTGCTAATGGCTTGTGCTTAAATGCCAATAAATCGAAGGCTATTGTAATTGGTAAAAAATACTTTATCCCTTCTTCTTTGCCACCAACTCAAATCAACAATTCAACTCTTGAAGCACTTTTGCAATGCTAAGAAATCTATGGAGAACACAATATTACACCCCTATGGAGGTTAGAATGCTACTGGCAAAAACATACTTGCTGCCAACGCTTCTCTACGGTTGCGAACTTATAAATGGATGTGACACAATCAGCATGCACAGACTCAAAGTAACATTTAATAACATTGCAAGATACGTATTTGCAATTAAACGCTTTGACAGAATTTCAGAGTTCTCTAGAAAAATTTATAATATATCCTTCGAAAGCCTTTTAAAATGTCGTACCTTGGTCTTTCTACATAAAATTATATATACTAAACAACCAGAATACCTATTTCAGAGATTAGAATTTTCAATATCGGCTAGAGGCAAAAAGATAAACATTATTCGCTATCGTGGACTCATATCAACAAAGCATTTTTATATTAACGCTATTCGTCTTTGGGCCAATTTAACTAACAATATCCAAACAATTAGTAATGCAATGCCATTTAGAACTGCCATTTACAAACGTTTCGATTAAAATTTTGTTATTTAAATTATTATTTAAATCATTAATAATTCATGTTAAATTTGCTTTTTTTTTTTGCCATCAATTGCTATGTTACATATCTCATTCTTATGTCTTATTATTATTTTTTTTTTATTTTTTTTCTTTTCGTTTTAATTATTATATAATATTAATTAATTATTTATTATTATATAATATTAAATATAATTTTATTATTTACATTTATATGTTATCTAACTCACTTTTATTTTTACTTTTTAACAAAATTTTATAACAACATTAATTATCTCAGTGCTGTAATATAAGATTTATTCTTGTTGTACTGGGTTGTCACAAATTTTTAATAAATAAATAAATTATAAATTGGGCAGGAAGTTTTGTTGGTGTTTTTTTTGGTTATTTTTGTAAAATTTACTGTTCATAAAATGATTTTTATATGAAAATATGAATTTTTAGTTGCTATCGTTGGCATTACTCAGGAATAACTGCTATACATAACTGGTGGTACAAAATTTTTTATCACAGAGGGAAGTTTTTCTGTGTCATCGGCCTTCGGCCGGGCTTAGGCGTTTTCTTATATGTGATAGGCAGTTTAGTGGTATCGCTTAGTAACATTTTTCTGCGTGACTGGCTTTGGGCCGGGCTTTGTGATAGGCAGTTTAGCGGTTTCGCTGAGTAAAGTGTTTCCATTTTGCAATTTTATCAAAAAAAAATATTTTATTTTAATTTCGAAGTATTTTTGTTTTAGAAAAAAACACGGCAGGCAAAATTTGAAAACGATTGTAGAGGGCGATACGTATCATAGATCCTAAAAATAATATAATTTTTGAAATCCTGAGAAAATTTCTTTTTATAAGAGTACCTACACTTTTATGTAACTACGCGTACCAGTTTTTTGGCCCAGGGGGCCCCGGCCTCCTCAATCGAAAATAGAAAAAAAAAAATTCTTTTTTAATTCTGAAGGGGACACCCACTTTTTTATGAAGAACGCCCCATAAACTGCAGTTTAGCCAATTTTTTTTTTTTGCTAATTTAAACAACATTTTTCTGCGTGACCGGCCTGCGGCCGGGCTTAGGGATTTTCGCCTATGTGATAGGCAGTTTAGCGGTTTCGCTAAGTAAAGTGTTTCCATTTTGCAATTTTATCAAAAAAGAAATTATTTTGTTTTAATTTCGATGTATTTTTGTTTTAGAAAATAGTACTGCAGGCAAAATTTGAAAACGATTGTAGAGGGCGATACGTATCATAGATCCTAAAAATAATATAATTTTTGAAATCCTGAGGAAAATTTTCTTTTTATAAGAGTACCCATACTTGTATGTTACTACGAGTACCGGTTTTTCGGCCCAGGGGGCCCAGGCCTGCTCGATCGAAAATAGAAAAAAAAATATTTTTTAATTCTGGAGGGGACACCCAATTTTTTTATCGAGAACGCCCCATAAAATGCAGTTTAGATAAATTTTTTTTTTGCTAATTTAAGCAACTCGGGCTTAAAAATTTTGTAAAACAAGCAAAATCAGCATCTAAATTGAGTAAAAATAGAAGAACCAAAATATTTTCTCTAAAAATTACTACAAAAACTGTAAAATAGAATAGGAAACACTTTACGTTTTTGTTTTTTTTTTTTTTTTTGCTAAAATTAGCAAAACCGTTTTCCTGGCATAAAAGAAGTAAGTTTTTGTGTAAAATTACAATTGTAATGTGTAACTTTTACAGCATTTTTTATTTGAGTATAAAACAATAAGAAATAGTACCCAATTGAAACATTTACTTTTGTCAACACTCTTAAAACATTCTCATATATTTGAAACACTTTATCAGATTTTATTTAAGATTAAGTTTTATTATTAAATTTCTTGTCTCTTTGGTAATTTTGTTCTTTTAATTTAATTGTTTATTTAATCTGTGTGTTTCAAATAAATTAAATCCAACTTATTATTGTATTATTCGTATTTAAATTAATTTCTATTTATTTTGTATTATCAAATTTATATAAATATTTTGATCCTTGTTTCAAAAGAAACATTATTCTTGTATTCTTTATTAAATCTGGTTAATGAAATGTTTCAAAAAACCATTTAAACACTATTATTTATCATGATAACGATGCCAAAAATAAAATGCCAGCTTCTTCAGTTAATCGTCTGTAAATACATTTTAAATGTGGTGCTGTTCAAAAAAAAAAAAAAAAAATATTTTCTCATTTTGCTTTTTGAAAAAAAAAATAAAAAATAAAATAAACCCTTTCATTTTATTGTTGTTTGTTTTATGACTATTTAAAAGTCATGACTAACCATTAAAAACCTCAAAAAAAACATTAACTGCTGATGATAAGAAGTAAAAAATAAACATTAATAAAATGAACTGCAAAAAAATAATGCTACAATACCCTTAAATAAATTTCTAAGTAATTATATAAAGAAGGCGATTTTCTAACAGAAAAAAACTTTTAAAAGTTTTAGTGTGTATCCGAAAAAAAACCATTAATCGATTTAAAAAAATTAACAAAATGACAATTTAATTTAATTTTGTTTCAAATTATATTTCACTATAAATGAATTATAAACTGGCAATATTTTTGCCACCGAGATAATTTAAAAGATAAACTATTTTTCCATATTATGTCGATTATTAACACTACTCAACAATTTTCAACTTCTTGTCTTTGAAATATATATTTTTTTTTTGAATGACTTATTTACACTGAATTCAAATCTATAAAAAAAAATGATTCCCAAATCGAAGTTTTTATATTTACTTTATTCACACTATTTATTCGTATATTTTGCTTAATTTTTTGAAATTCAACCGCAAGATCATGACATTTTTTTAAGAATATAAGTCTACACAAAATTATCTTTAATTTGAGTATAATCGTATCGGTGTTTGTTCCACTATATCTTACCTGTAGAGAATGTTTACGTTTATCCTTATAAATTTTATGTTTGTGAAAAAATTAGAAGAATGTATCTATTTGAGTATATTAACCCTTTGACGACCGAGCTTTAAACGCTGACGATTTTTTGATAAAATTTCGTGGGGATTTTTGTATATGACTAAAAATTAATTGTATGCTGCTTTTGGCGCTTTACTGTTCCCCCTATCGGAGAAATATACTTAGCACTAAAGCTAAATCATTAATGGACTGATTTTGTTAAGTTTATATTTTGGCTTAAGTTATGGTTAATTCAAAAATAATAACGATTTTGCTATAAACTTAAAACTGAATTTCTAACATTATAAAACCTAAAAAAAACCTACAAAAATCATAAAAAATCATAAAAAACGAAAAAACAAATATTTTGAATTAGGGGTTGACCATGTAATCTTCATATCTTCATACTATTAATGAATGACTTTCATTAAGTTGGATTCATTGATTTAATGAATCATTTTCATTAAATTGATGAAAATTTTGGTTGCACCTTTAAATAGACAATCCTTTTATATACATATTTTTTGTTCACCAAACATTTAGTTCCATCACATTTAAACAGGAGGCGCTTCAACTATTAGAAAAAAGCAATTTAAAAAAATGTTTTATTATAAAAGTCTAAATAAGCACATAATTTTGTTTTGGTTATTTAGACGCGGCAGGTGTTGGTGCTCCAACCATAGTTGCGGGTTCAAGACGCATTCAGGAAGATGTCAAAACAAAGGATCAAAATAAAATAAATAAATATAAAAATCAAAATAAATATAATAATACAATGAAACTTTTTTTGGGAAGAAACTAAAGAAACTAAAAAGCCTGTTATTATCCATAAAAATCTATACGAAGTTTTGTATTTTCTGTATTTTTTATGAAAAAAAAAAAAACGAAAATAAATCTATCCAAACACACGAAAGACTATGTGGTGGAAATTGTACAAAATTGCATGAAGCGCACAGAAAATGTACCAAAGTGAAATTCAAACCACAAAAAGTATAAAAATTAATTAATTCCAATTGTTTAATTTATATATTGATTTGCTCCATTAGATTACACATAAAAAAAAACGAAAATGTTGCCTCAAAATAGCCCAACCCAAAAGGCTATATAAAGTAACAGTACAAGCTAACTTTGAATGAATCTAAAATTTATAAAATAAAAAACATAATTTAAATTTTACATTAGAACTAACAAATACTATACATACATTAAATTGCGACTTATATTTAAAAATGAGAAAAATGTTTAATTTGAATATTTAAAAATTTAAATGAAATTTTCAGATAAGTTATAGTTTCTTTATTTACAAATGAAAATTTTCAATATCAATTTGAAATTTTCTGCATTTCAAATAGAACACTTTATAATTAATTTGAAATTTTCTTGATTTCTGCTTAAATAGTAAATAAATACAACAAACTCGCTTGTGGCATGAAAACTATAATAAATTTTATGTTTAACAGATTTATTCGTTTTATTATGAGAGATCTAATATTATTTTGAAAATTGGATATTTATTATGATGAGAGGATCATCATTTAATTGGATATTTATATTTAAATTTATTTTTAAAATTATATACATACCATTTTATATCCTTTTATAGTTAAATAAGATATACGCATTAAGTATAATTTGATAACATTGAATAGGGACAAAATTCGGACAAAACTGTATCAAATCACTTCTAATTGTATCTAAACGAATCTGATATGATACAATTAGATGAAATTTGATACAATTTAATCGGGCAATTTTTCGGATGAAACTTTACATAATTATTTTTGGGGTCATACTAAATAAGATAATATTATGTAAAGCTCCATATCGTTTTTTTTTTAATCAGTTGGTGATTTAATCGGCGGTATGAAACAAGACCCCAATGAAATAAGTCCCCAAACCAAAAATGAAATAACGCCCCATTTTTTGGGGCTTTATTTCATTATGAAGCAATACCCCAAAAAAAAAATGAAATAAACCCCCAACCAAATGAAACGACACCCCAAAACAAAATGGTTTGTAACGCCCCAATTTTTGGGGCTTTATTTCGTAATGCAGTAAAGCCCCATTTTGAAAATGATATAAGGCCCCCAATAAAAAAAAAAACAAAATTATATATTGCTTTGAAATATTTCTTTATTCCTAATTAATACATAGCAAAAAGGCTGAAAAAAAAATTGCGCGATTTTTTTTCAGCCTTTTTAAAATAAAAAGATTAATAATATTTATGCCGAGTTTTTAGGATATAGATTATCATTAAGTTTAACTGACATCCTAAAAACTAGGCCTTAGTATATCAATACAGTTTTTTTTTTAATTTTTAGTAGCATATCACAAAATGAAACTAAATTTATAAATCGTATAATCGCACGCAGAAAAACTTTATTTCGCGAAGCCGCCTGCCGCGTTCTACGGAGGAAAAAAACCCTAAGACCCCTCACAGAAAAACTTGTTTTTACAAATTACTTGATGTCTTAAAAATATAAGATTTCAACGGATTCGACATCTGATTTGAAAAACAAGTTCTTCTGGATGGCGGCCTTCGGCCTTTCTTAGGGGTTTTTTTCCTCCGTAGAACGCGGCAGGCGGCTTCGCGAAATAAAGTTTTTTTCTGCGTGCGACATAAAAGAAACTTCAAAATTACTACACTGTATAATCTCACTTACTAATAGCAAATAACTATTTACATTAATAACCTGATAATTCATGCAGTAATTATAACGGTTATTTGCTTATATTACTTAAAATTGTGCTTTTTCAGAAAATGAAATAACACCCCAAAAATATTATTTGGGGACTTATTTCATTTCTCATATTGGGGCCTTATTTCATTATGAAATAAAGTCCCAAACAAATGAAATAAAGTCCCAAAAAATAAAATAACACTCCAAATTTTTTTTATCGAAATTTTTGGGGCCTTACTTCATTTTCGGTTTGGAGCTTTATTTCATTGGGGTCTTGTTTCATACCGCCTATTTAACCGGCTTTGTAAAAGCAGCGCACAAGAAAAAAAAGTTCTTGTTGTATAACTTAATTTTTTCTATAAAATATATTTCACATTGGTATTCCACCTGGGTAGCTATTTGCAAAAATCCAAAAAATGGTTTTAAGTAAAATGGTCTATTGACCATGGTTCTGAATTTTCATATGTTATTAGTAACTTCGCAAATAATTGTCCTTTGTAAACAGTTCTTGTTTTCTCGCATAAATGAAAATTATTCAAGTTCGAGGCCATACTCTATATTTCTTAATTAGGATATTGTCATAACAAATAATCTATAGAGTTTTTTTGTTTTTAAATTTATTATTTGACCCTTTCAGAAATGTGTTGATAGATCTATTTCGAGAATTTTCTAGGTTCCCATCATCAGAATGCGTTTTGAAAGCGGTAACAATCCCATGCCAAACATCAAACATTCATATAAACTAGTTTACTCACTACATGAGAACTAATATACGAGCATGAGCTTGGTTATAATCTTTAAAAAAATTGTAAAGTGGAGTTGAAAACCATTTACAGTTTTTTTTCTTAAATTTTTTGTCTGTGTATATGTTAAAGATAAATCTACAAAATATTAAAAAAGACCCTTCAAATTATTTTTCAAAGAAATAAAAAATATGATTTTGACTTATTTTGCACAAAAGGCTCAAATCTCAAATGTGTGTTATTTTTTGCATATAGTTTTGGTTCTTTCAACAAAAAAAACACTTAAAACGTACGATATTATTTTCGTTAAATAAAGTTACACAAAAGTTAAACTAGGTCTTACCGACGTATAGCATTTTTTTAAACTAAAAAAATATATATATAAATAAACCACAATTCAAAATTTTATAATTTTTTTTTTTTGTAAAAAGGTTTAAAAAGTTTCATATTCAAAAATAAACATTGACTATCTCTAAGTGTTTAGCAGAAAAATTGAAAAATATAAAACATATGGGTCTTAAACATCTAGTTTAACTTTATAGGTTTAAAACTATTTGTTTATTTTTGGCGGGTAAAGTTACAGCGAAAACTAAGCAAAAAATATGAAGAAATTAAGTGAATGATATAAATATAAAAAACCGGTTTATATCAATAACTACAAATGAGAAAAAAAAATTGTTTCACAAATTTGGATTCGCCGTGACTGAGTCTATTAAAATATATGTAGTTCTAAGACAGGTTCTCCAAAAAGTTTAAAATTGTTTAGTACATCTAGAATATTATGTATGTAAAGATCACTGCAAATGTAGTTAAAAACAAATGAAATTTCACTTGAAGAAAGAACTACTTACATTTCTTTGTTTTTAACTAACATTGTCATTTGTTTTTTAATGTTGCTAAAATGAACCACAAATGTATTAAAAACGAACCACAAAAATAAAATAGAACCAAAAAAAAATATAAAATTAATCTGAATTCATTGTACAGTCAGTTTGTTGTTTTAAATGAACTTCAAATGTAGTCAAAACGGAAATTTCTTCTACAAATGACTGTTTTTTTCACTTAAAAATAAAGAACCTATATTACTACAGCAGAAGTTCCCTGAATGTATTGCTATTAATAGACATATTATGCAAAAATATTTTATCTTTTATATTAAATTTTTTTTGGATTCATGGAACATATCGCACACGTAGTTCAAAAGTGACTCAACTCAAAATTTTTCATTTTTCAGAAGTCGAAATCAAATATTTGCAACTTCATACCAATTGAAACATAAAGAAAGACAACTGTTTTTTAGCGACAGTTAACAACAACAAAATACACTGATTTTTTTATAGATAAACACGTCTATTGTGCAAAGTTTAAGCATATAAGCCCGAAAAATTAAAATTTTGAGTTGAGTCACTTTTGAACTAGGTGTGCGATATGTCCATTAAACAAGATGTGCTTTTAAGCCAGGTATTTTGGCAGTTGACTAGTGTAATCAAGTTAAAATAATTTAAGCTACATATTAATCCCTTTTAAATCACCATTAAATAGTCAATGACAATATAATGACACTTTTGTTAATATATCTTTTTTTTCTTTTTCGAGAGAGATTTTTACTGAATACATTATGATAAAACCAATAATTATTAAATTGATTAATAAATTGACACTTTTTGGTTGAAATACCAACAACTATGCATTATATTTTTTTGTATATTTGTGAATTGTTATTTATGCTTAAATTGATAAGGATTAATTTGTATAAAACAAAAAACGGAAAAAACGGAAAAAGTATTAACAATTTAATGAGGTCACCTCGATTGCTATAAAAAATGCAAAGGGGATAACAAAATAATGATTTTATACCTAAAAAATACATAAAATTATCATATTACAGAAAGGATTATAGCAATCATTAAGAAATTAAATAAATAGGGTTTGTTTGTTTTTAAAAATTATAGCTTAAAGGCAGTGTTTTATAAGAAAATGTAATCCACGGAAATGTAATTGTTTCACAAATTTTCTTTTGAGTACAAATATTTAAAATTAATTTTATGCATGAAACAAATTTCAGAAGTAAACTAATATTAATACTTATATTTTACGATAAAGATTTTATAAAACAAACTACATAACATATATCAGCATTCAAACCTCAATAAGAGTAGTTATCATATTCCTGTGAACTAAAATTTATTTATTTATACTCTTCCCGGGTAAAATATGCAGTCTAATAAAATTATATCGTATTTGCTAAGTTTCCCTACACTCTAATTAATTTCTGTTGAAATTTACCCAACTTATAGTAGGAAACTATACTCCTACTATAAGTTGGGAAAATTTACTCTATGTGTGTAAATGAAAAAAATACACACATTACGTGTAAGTTGATCAACAAAAACTGTGTAAATGTACTATGCAAGTGCTTAAAAATGTAATTAAATTTAGAAATAAATGAATAATTTTACTGAATTTTTAAGTACAAATACATGCTTTACTTGTAAATATACGGATAAAAGGCGTAAAAATACATTTCTATATGCGTAAAAACCCCCTAAATATTTACCTAGCGGTAAGAAAGAAAAACAGCCAAAAATATGTTTCAAATAAAACAAAAAATTAATTTTTAGAAAGAGTTTTATTAATGTGTTGTATAATAATAAATTTAATAATAAAATATATATTTTTGTCTTTTGTTTTATTGAGCTAAAGATCCTTTATTTTATAATTATAATTATTTATTTCCAATATTTCGTCTTCGCTTTGGAAGACTTCTTCAGGGAAAATTTTTTATAATTAAAAAACTTAAAAATAATAATTACAAAAAAAAAAAGGCGGGAAATAAAATATTTTCTAATGTCAAATTGAAAATTAACCCAGAAAACAAAGTATAAATAATTAAAATATCATAACATAGCAAACAATTTTAAATTAATAGTTTCTTAAAATCTAAATGAGAATTATAATAATTTTATTATTTCCTATTGACTAAATGTCTGTAATTCTGTGCAACATTGGATGTGTCTGTTTTATAGTTAATCCTTTGTGTTGATGGTACTTTAATGATCTGTAACATTTCTAATGTATATCTTCGTTTATAATTACTTTCTGTGTTTAAAATTGATGTGTTATCAAAATCTGGATAATGATTGGAGTTGCTGCAGTGTAATGATAATGCTGTTTTTTGCGTAGAAGTGGTTTTATTGTATTTTTGATCGGATTTATGACCTGCTATTCTAGTTTTCAGTTTATTCTTTGTGGTACCTACGTATACTTTAGTGCAATTTTCTGTGTCATTACCCCTACATGGTATCTGATAAACTAAATTGGACATATCAAATTTACTTATTTTATCTTTTGTCTTGCTAAATAGTGAACCTAATGTGTTATATGTTCTATGTGCTACTAAGTATTTCTTATCATCGAAAATTTTAGATTTTTCTAATCTTTCAGATATAAGAGGAACATAAGTTAAAGATTTATAAATTTTGGGTTCCGCAACCCTTATCGTATTAACATTATTCCGGTTTTTAAATTGTCTTATTAATTTGCAGCTTAAATGTATTGGGTAATTATTATCCTTCAAAATATCCTTAATTTTTCTTATATTAGTTTCATGAAATTCTACATCGCTTATTCTTAATACTCTGTCAATTAGATTTTTCGCAGTATTAATTATTATTCTATTGGGGTGTTTTGAATGGTAGTTTATAATCCTACTAGAAGCTGTTGGTTTTTGATACCAATCTATTTTTAAGATGTTATTCCTTCTCATTATCAATGTATCTAAATAGGGAATTTTAGAGTTACATTCTTCTTCTAGAATTAAATGTTGACAAAATATTATTAACTGAATTATAGTGAATAATACAGAACAAATCATCAACGTATTTTGTAATTATTTTTTTTTATATTAGTTTGATGATATATTATGGGAAGTCAATCATTGCGAATTCAGTAATTGGGAATTCAATATTGTTTACTCAATTGATTTACAAATTGGGAATTGCCGAAATCGGCGAAACTGAAACACATCGCCAGAATTGAAAAAAATCGCTAAAATTGAAAAAATATAGTTAAAATGAAAAAATTCCCTAAAATTTAAAACAATCTCCAAAATTGAAAAAAATCCGCCAAAAATGTAAAAAATCACTTAAATTGAAAACAATCGACAAAATTTTAAAAAATTTCATTTTTTTATTTATGGCTATTTTTTTGCAATTTTTTATTTTGAAATTTTTTAGCTATTTTTCTAATTTTTTGGCGATTTTTTTAATTTTAACGATTTTTTTTAATTTTTGCCGATTTTTTTTTTAATTTAGGGATTTTCTAATTTTTGGCGATTTTTTTAAATTTTAACGATTTTTATCGTTGTTTTCAAATTTGCCGGTTTTTTTAAAAGATTTTTTTCAATTTTAATGATTTTTGGCGATTTTTTCATTTTTAGCTTTATAAAATATTACTTTAAACCCGGCAATAAATATAACTTATTTTTCTATATATTTAATTCTTAATAACAGTCTTTTTATATGAGAACTGTTGGCGTTTATTTTTGGATTTGAAGTGTGATTTTGAGCGTTCCAGCGTTAATAACCTCATTTTACCAGGCTTTACCCAAAATTACCTCAAACGAACTTAATAATAGTAGCACGGATATCTACCGATCATGCAGGACTGCAACTGACTTTTTCGGTAGCTTTGGTTAACGTTGTTTTCGTAGCGGTGTTTCGGTAGCGGTATTTAAAGGGTAACGAAATGTTGGTTATTTCTTAATGTTTTTTTTAGCGTTGACGGTATTTTACTTATTTTGGTAACGATATTTTAGAGATAACTGCATATTAATTATTTCGGTAACATCATTTTATGTTTAACGGTTTTAGTGTTAATTCGGTAACGGTATTTTAAGGGTTATTTTAATTATTTAGGTAATGCCAATGCACATCGATAATTTTAGCCCCATTAGAACCCGTTATTTGGTTTATTCAAATTATTGTATCAAATATATTATTTATTTTTATTTATACCTCCACCACACCGTTTTTTTCATTTTTTCATTTGGATTTCTTCTCATTTAGCTTCAAGCTAAACCCACCAATTCATAATATTAAAGGTTGACAATATAAGTTTGCTATTTTTATAAGATTAAACATAATATGAAAAAGTGAATACATAGATAAAAATGTTAAGTTATTTTTCATAATGTATGATATTACTTGTCACGTGGAAAGTATTTTACGAAAATCGTATAAATGAATAGCCAAAATTTACACAAAGGGATACCTAATTTATACTAAACTTGATAAAAATCCCCAAATATGTTAGAATAAACATTTTACTAAGAAAGCTTTCACCGTCATCCCTCTGGGATTTTTTTTTTTTGTCTAGGGTTAACCTCTACACTTTTGGCCAAAAAAGACAAACCATGAAATTTACAGAAAAATTATCGAAAAAATTTTAATTAAATTTTATTATATGAGGGCGGATCAATAAGTCCGTGACTTTCTGAATGAAACACAGTTTTTCTTTTTGCAAAAAAATACACTCAATACACTTAGCCCAACGTTTCTCCAATTTTTTTATCCCTTCCAAAAAGTGGGATTGTTCTAGGTCCATAAAATAGGCATTTGTTTAATCAATAATTTCATCGTTGGAGCTAAATCTCTTTCCACCGAGCCATTTCTTTACGTTTGGAAATAGGAAATAGTCACTGGAGGCTAAGTCCGGGGAATATGGCTTATGAGGTACCAATTCGTTGCCCAATTCATGGAATTTTGCCATTGGGACTGCACACGTGTGGACCCGTGCATTATCGTTGAATCGGTCCAATAAGTTGGCATAATATTTGCCGTTTATTGTTTTTCCCTTTTGAAGGTAATCGATGTGTATTATCCCGCGTGTATCCCAAAAAAACTGATGCCATCACCTTATTGGCCGACAAACTTACTTTGGCCTTCTTCGGAGGCGGTTCACCAGAAGAAACCAATTGTTTAGACTGATGCTTGGTTTCCGGAGTGTTGTAATGGATCCATGTTCTATCCACAGTTAAAAAACGCCACAAAAACTCATTCGAATTGCGGTTCAATAACTATAAACAATCCTTTGCAGTTGTCACACGATTATGTTTATGGTCAATTGAGAGCAAACGCGGCACCCATCTTGCAGACAGATTTATATAACCCAACTTATCATTTAAATCGAAACCACACTGCCATATGAAATGCCTATCGCATCAACAATCTTACGCACTTTTACTCTTCGATCGGCCAACACCATACCGTGGATTTTTTCGACATTTTCGGGTGTATTTACATCAATTGGCCGTCCAGAACGTTCAGCGTCATTTGTACTTGTGCGACCACAACGAAAGTCAGTACCATTGAAATCGATGATGCAGAGTCCCCATAGTATTTATCAAGCTTTTCCTTGGTTTGACTGACGGTTTTTTTTTTTGCAAAAAATAATGTTTAATGAGCACTCGTAATTCACTTTTTTTTCCATTTTTAAACAAATCAACGAGGTTGTATGTTTTGAACAGCTGATAAACGCAAAGTAAATGACGGAACTTGTTCAAAATTTGACAGTTACTAACAGGTGGTACTTGATGGGAGCAGTGTTGCGTTTCATATAACTACGAGGAAGTTCGAAAAGTCACTTACTTATTGATCCGCTCTCGTACTATTACGATCTTTACTTTTATTCAAAAATATTTAACCCCTAGTGACAAGGGGACAAAAAAGACCATTGAAACTTAATTTAAATTATGACCACAAGAAGAGAATACAAAGTTTTGAAATGGATAAAAAAAAGTTTTCACTTATTAAAAATTATTATTTTGAGTAACTTGATCCATATAAGGTTAATGTTTTCACTTTCCATTATAAAAGACCCACTAGGAAATTTACAGAATAACTTAATTCGTATGTGTAATAGACGGTACAAAACTTCCGAACAAGCGCAATTTGTTTAACCCTTAAAATAAAGATTGGCAATATAAAGAACTGCGCTTTAACCCCTAGTGGCAGGGACAAAAAAGAACCAAGAAACTTAATTTAAATTATTACCACAAAAAGACAATACAAAGTTTTAAATGGATAAAAAAAATTTCGACGAGTTAAAAATTATTAGTTTGTGCAATTTGATACATAAAGATGACCGAATAATTTTTCTTTGAATTTTTTTCATATTTTTATTAAAAATAATTTATGTCATGGGATAAAAGTAAATCCAATATAATCTCAACCTATCCGCCAAAAATTACTTATCTTTTTGGAACTAAGTAGTAGATCTAAATTCATCCCAAGGTATATTTTGGGATCCACCAGGATCTTAAATTAGACGTTTTTTTATCCCCTGATTTTAAGATCACTTTTGATGTAACTTAAGCCGTTAAATTGGAGGAATCCAATCGGATATTACTGGATACCCCAATTTTGAGATAAACTTGGATAATAATAAATATCGATTTATCAAATGAGATCTGATTTTCAATTTGAGACGTAACTTTTTTTTTTGATCGAAGAATCAAATTTTACATTTTTTCACTAACATTGAAACAAACATTAAGTAACTTTAATATTATGACTAAATTTTGTATAATAAAATAAAAGGAAAGAAAAACTGTCACATTATGTTGGTGTCTACCTTGGGGATAATGTGCAAAATAAAAGGATTAGATAATTGGTAATAAAATATTGTTTGTTAGATTAAAAAAAGAAAATCTCAAATGTTTTATGATTATGTTTTTCTCTTAGGGATTCAAATGTTATTTTTAATCTCCTTTTATACATATCATAACACATTAAGCTTAGTATAGGGAAAAGAAATATGATCATAAAAATAAACTCAATTAAAACTTAAGTAGCATATTAACCTTTTTTTTTTGTTCTTTTGTTTTCTATAAACAGCCAAAAGAAGGCTTAAACTCTTTTTTATAAAAAACAATAGGGATTTGATTTCAGCATTGTATGTTTCTGGTTACATATTTATTTAGAAATTTATGGTGCGTTATTATTTTATTTTACAGAGAAAAAATTTTAATTTTTTTTTCTGCTAAAGGGCTTATGCAAAAATAGAAAAAATAGAAAAACATTATGCAGTATTCCCTATTTTTCTTATTTAACCACAGAATTAGAAACAACCCAAAAAAAAATTACAAACCAGGAACCACACACAACAAAATAATAATTGTTTTTTAGACCCAAACCATTAACACGAAGAACTAAAGCAATAGAAAGCAAAAAAAAAAAAAAATCTTTAACATAAATAAGCCCTACTTATTTTCAAATAAAATGTAATTTTTATCAAATTATTTTAAAACCAAATCATGCCATTATTGTATGAGGAAAAAAGCAGAAAACATTTTCAGTGCTTAAAAAAATAAGAGAGGACTTGATTATAAGCTACAACAAATTTTGTATACCCTACGAAATTTTTTAAAAATAGTACAAAAGCTTTAAGAAAATTTTTGATTTCATTCAAAAAAGCTCTTTTACTTATAATAATAATAATAGAAAAAGTTCTTTTACTATTTTAATACACAAATAGTAAAAATCTAAGACAAACAATTTTTATTACTTCAACAAAAATCTTCATCAATATTGGTACAATTTCCGTAAAGCTTTTCATAGTATTAGAAAACTTTCAATTCAATACTAATGTTAGAAGCATATTAACTTTCATACCATCCTGGGGAAATTTTCGACCCATAGCCGATTTAATTCTAAAATAGTTCTTTTACTTTTTAATCGAACTTTAAAAACTTACATTTTCCTCATTCTGGGTCGATATTGACCCGTTCTATCTATTACAAAAAAAAAAAAACGAAAAAAAGATAGGAATGTACCATTGGAATGTGAACATGATATTGATAAAAACGAGTATAGAGTTAAAAAACAATTTAAAAACAATTTGGATCAGATGATAAAAGAAAATATTCTAATCCTCTATTTTATTTTTAAGCATATATCGTTTTCTATTATTGCTGGACGTACGAAATATTGCTAAAAATGTTTTAAATTTTATTAAACCTAATTGTCGAACACTATTTTTGAAAATATTTAATGAAATATAAAATTTTTTTTACAAAATTTTAAGAAAACAAGGTTGTTTTTTGCACTATTAATAGAACCTGTACAAAAAAATTATTTTGGGGTTCCTACTTTAATAAAATGATTGAAGAAATTGACAAAACTTCTTCTACACTTTTTGTATTATCTAACGATTTTGTTTTTAAATGTGTATCTAATTTTTGTTTAGTATTGCATTCACCAGCACTAAAATACCAATATCCTTAAAATACCGTTACCAAAATTACTGAAGTACCGTTATGGCTAAAATACCGTTACCGAAATAATGTGATAAAATCAGAAAAATAACCTGTGACTTTTTGAATGAAACACAGTTTTTTTTTACAAAAAAAAATTTATTTTTCAACATAATCTCCTTTTAGCTCAATACACTTAGTCCAACGTTTCTCCAATTTTTGTATCCCTTCCAAAAAAGAGAATTTTTCGAGGTTCATAAAATAGGTATTTGTTTGATCAATAATTTCATCGTTGGAGCTACATCTTTTTCCACCGAGACATTTCTTTAGGTTTAGAAATAAGAAATAGTCAATTCATGGATAATGAAACCTTGGAAGAAGTTGAAAGTTTTGCTACCTTGGAGCTATTATAAATCAAAAAGGTGGATCTAGTGCTGACATATCTAGCCGAATAAAAAAAGCCACACAATCATTTGGTCAGCTCACTAAGGTGTGGAAATCATCCTCAATATCACGTCGTGTTAAAATTAAAATATTTAATTCCAATGTCAAATCAACATTGTTATATGGTTGTGAAACTTGGAATGCTGCCTCCCGAGACATTAAATCTCTTCAAGTTTTCGTCAACAAATGTCTTCGAAGAATTCTAAGAATCTTCTGGCCACGAACCATATCAAACGATAATCTGTGGCGTGCAACACACCAAATCCCAATGGATGTAGAAATACAGAGAAGAAAGTGGAACTGGATCGGCCACACACTCCGCAAGCCGCCCATCGATATTGCCAGAAATGCTATTGAGTGGAACCCCCAGGGAAGCCGCAGAATAGGTCGACCAGCTCACACATGGAGAAGACAAATTGACATCGAATCAGGAAGAATGCGCAAAAGCTGGAGCGAAGTAAAAAATATTGCGATGGACAGATTGGAATGTAAGAAGTTTGTTGAGGCCCTATGCTCCTTATAGGAACGACTTCCCGTCGTTCCATTGCCATTGAGACTAAAAAAGAAAAATAACTTTTTCTTGGCCATATCGGGTCGTTTCTATTAAATCCTCGTTAAATCGGTGTTTTTCCCTTTTGAAGGTAATCGATGTGGATTATCCCGCGTGCATCCCAAAAAACTATTGCCATCACCTTATTGACCGGCAAACCTACCTTGGCCTTCTTCGGAGCCGGTTCACCCAGAGAAACCCATTGTTTAGACTGCTACTTGGTCTCCGGAGTGTTTTATCCATGTTTTATCCACAGTTACAAAACGCCGCAAAAACTCATTCGAATTGCGGCTAAACAACTCCAAACAATCCTTTGATGTTGTCACACAATTAAATTTATGGTCAATTGAGAGCAAACGCGGCACCCATCTTGCAGACAGCTTTCTTAAACCCAACTGATCACTTAAAATCCAAACCACACTGCCTTATGAAATGCCTATGGCATCAACAATTTCACGCACTTTTACTCTTCTATCGGCCAACACCATATCGTGGATTTTTTCGACATTTTCGGGTGTATTGACCTCAATTGCCCGTCCAGAACGTTCGGCGTCATTTGTACTTGTGCGACCATAACGAAAGTCAGTAAACCACTTTTTTACCATTGAGATCGATGGTGCAGAGTCCCCATAGTATTTATCAAGCTTTTCCTTTGTTTTATTGACGGTTTTTTTTTCGCAAAAATGTGTGTATGTTTAATGAGCACACGAAATTCACTTTTTTCCATTTTTAAAAAAATCCACGAGGTTGTATGTTTTGAACAGTTGTAAAGCCCTTCATCTTTCCTTATCGATTACCTCTCTGCTATCCCTTTTTCAAAGAAGGCAGCACATTAATTAATAGGAATCGTGCCCCACGGTAGGCTAGTTGGTAGCGTGCTGGCTTAGCAGTGAGGGGGTCGTGGGTTCGATTCCCACCAGAGGCACTGGGCTGTTTTCGCTACATCGCGCCGAAAGCCATAGTAGCTAGTTAACAAATTTCATTTCAGTTAATTCAACAACATTGTCAATTGTTTTTAATGTTTGAAAAATGAACCACAATTGTAGTAAAAATGAACCACATGTTAGTAAAAAAATAAACAAACATTTATTTTTTTTATTTTTTTAAATAACAACAAACTACTGTAGAAAATGAATTTAAAATCATAAAACAGTCATTTGATGTGGTTTGTTTTTTTAAATGAACTACATGGTTAGTAAAAAATTTTATTTGTTCTACAAATGACTAACATTTACATTAAAAATAAAGAAACTGTATTACAACCCAAACAACTATATATTTTTAAAGCAGAAGTTAACTGAGTTTACTTCCATATGCAGAACACATTTAAAATTTTTTTTTTTTGCTGAAATTTAGTAAAAATAAATCGGCACTGGGAATGATTTCAATGTGCAGTATTTAAAAAAATGCAATCTTAAGTTAAAAGTGACTCTATAACAAATGACTTGAATCAGTTTTCACTGACTTAAATTAGTTTCATACAATAAACTGAAATTAATTGAGCATTTTCTCCGGCATCGCTATTGGTAACCTAAATTAAGAATATACCTTTGGGTATAACATTTTAATCTCAGCCTAGTATATTAATCTTCCGTCCTCATACGTAATGTGTGTGTGTACTTGTCTTTCGCTTTAGTCTGTTTACCTTTACGTATATGTGTTTGCAATTTGACCATACTACATTTATATTCACTATAATCATTCAATCATTTGCTTTGACTAAAAAACTTTTCAATATTATGAAAAGATTTACTAAATAAAACTGGAACAAAATGATGTTAATAAAGCTTAAAATTGGTTAAAATTTTCAATGTTATGAAAAGCTTTAATAAAACATAATCAAAATGATATTATTAAAATTTGTTTCTATTAGTGTATATATATATGTCCATAAAACATTTACCATGTTATTAGTAAAAAAGCTTTTTTGTATGAAGTGTGAAAAAAAAAATTCATTCACTTTCGAAAATAAATTAAAAAAATATATTAAAACCATAACTTCTGCATTTAAAATTCTTTAAACTTTTACAAACATTATGACAAACTTAAATATCAAAACATTTACCCAAATACTCAAATAGGAGTAAAAAAATCAAACAGAAAAATATTAATTTAAACCCCATGGTGATTATTTTTTTTGCCGAAAAACAAAAAAATATAAATAAATGTTAAACACCCAGATTAGTGCAAAAGCTTTGGACTAAATCCTCATTGTATTTTATATCACAAAAGTCACTTAATGCTTGTTCAATTTTAACCTTTTTAATAGCATTTTAAATTGTTATTATTCCCTTTTTTTTTTGGTTTGTTCTTTGGGCTGTAGAGATTTTGTTGGAGATTTTAATGATGAGGATATATTTCAGATTTTTTTTTTGTTTAAAATGTTTTTTTCGTTTTTTTTTGTGAGGATGTTAAAGGGACAGAAATTTTTATTTTTAACTAAAGCTTAATGACAATTTGCTAAAAACGTTAAATTTGGTTCACAGAGAAAATAAAATTTGGTACAATATTTCTTGAAATTTGAATAGTTTTATTTCATTGACCAAAATATTTTATTTAATTAATTAAAAAAAATTAAAAAATGTTTTTTTCGATTGCGTCTATATGAAATTTTCTGTGCAATCACTGACCGTGGTATAAATAAACTGATTTCGTGTTTTACCGGTGTTTTTCATACAATTAAGAAAAACACTAAAAGTAAAATATGAACCATTTTTTTCTCAAATTCAAAATGAAAATAACGAATTAATTAATGGTTTCGTTTATTATGTTTTTATGAACTTTTTAAACATGCAATATGTATAAAATTTTTTAATTTTCTTTATACAGTAATATGTTTCACAAAAAATTTTTGTTAACGTTTTATTCATTTAATCGTTGTGTATTCGTTGTTTTCGTGAGTGTTAAGTGAGGTTAACACTAGACAAGCAATGCAATGCATGGTTTTAGTTACACTCACTTTCTCAATTCTGTCGATTGTTGCTTTATTGAAATTATGTGAGTTGACAACAATGTACTAATTTTTTGTGATTGCATTCAAAAGCATGAAATAAGGCACTCAAACCGTTCTCTGATATAGTACAGAAAATAATTTTCTATTCTTTGGAAACTATGAAAAATATTGGAAAATGTGCTGTTCTTTTTTTTTTTTTTTTTGCTAGGCTGTTAGGAATGCCGTCTTTTTATAATTGCATATACAGTCAGAGTTTTTGTTTTCAAATTTATAAATTGACCACTTTCAGGAATGTGTTGATAGATCTATTTCGGAAATTTTCTAGGTACCCATCATCAGAACACGTTTGAAAGAAGTAACAATCCCTTGCAACTACATGAGAACTAATTAATATATAAGTTCGAAGTTAAAGATTATGACCATTTATCAAAAATAAATTTAAAACTTGTGGGTTATGTGCAAGGTCCTCTTTGCTGGATATTCAATACACGTTTTTTGTTTTTTTTCCTCCTTTTTTTTGTCATACTTATTAAAACATTTGTCGAAAAAACATTTAAAAAAAAAAAAAAGTTGTTAAAATTTCGATAAATATTCTACCGAATTTGACCGTACGATACAATGTGGTATGGTTAGTATTATTTACTTTTAATATTGCGTATTATATTAAGGCTCTATGCAATAAGTCCCAGGTGCTAAAAGTCCCAGTAAAAAAGCTCTCAATGAAATAAATTCTAAAAAAATTAAATAAGTCCTGTCGCGAAAAAGTGAAATAAATTCTAAAAAAAATAAATAATTTCCTAAGCAAAAATGAAACAAATCCTAGGTTTTGGGTGCTATTTCATCATGAAATAATTTGCAAAGAATAAAAATTAAAAAACTCCCAAAATAGTACATGCAACACAAATGAATTTAGGGCGTACCGTTATATTCCCCAAAGTCGTATTGCCCAAAAACCAAAATGACATATTGCCCAAATGTCCGCATATCCCCCAAAATTGTGGATGTTAATATGTTATAACGACCAAATCAATGACAGAAAATCCAAAATTTTTTTTTGGGTGCTATGGCATTTCATTTTGAAAAAACTTTATTTTTCGGCGCTATGACGGTAAAAAAAAGAAGTTATTGCCCAAATCATAATTTATTTTTTTCTTTAAATGTTTTTTTACAAACTTCAAAGAGAACGGACGTGTTTTTTACTTAGCTCCGCAGTTTTTTATTAATTTATTTAAATAAACATAATCCTTACATTAAAATAAAAAGGATATTTGCAATTGTTAATAGAACTTAAAATCTTAATCATTTAAGAATTGAAATAAAATAAAACACACACAATCACTTTAAAAGTCAATTAATAAACATAAACAATCTGTTTTTGAAAATTTAAGTGAACCAACAAACCAAAACAAACAATCAAACTCAATAAAAATCAAAATAACTGATAAAAGTAAAACTAAAAAAAAAGAAACAATGGTTAGACAAAGAAAATATCAAAACAAAAATAATAAAAGTAAATATAATACAAATCATTTAAACTCTACTGAAGAATTTGAAACAACACAAGAAATAGATTCAATAGAAGAAGGTGAAATTGTTAATGCAACAACAGAATCAATAACAAAAAATATTGATATACAAGAAACTAATAATACTACCGTGCAAAAACGTCTAAGAGATGTACTACACAACTCTTTACTTGGTAATGTTTGTAAAACTCCGCGTTTAACTAATACAGAATCGAATCTTAAATTTATAAATATAATGGATAAACGTTTTGAAAAGCTTACAAGCAATTTAGAAACAATGTTAATAGAAAAATTCAATGAGTGCAAAGAAGATCTCTTAAGTGAATTTGACAAAAGATTTAATGTAATGAAAGCAAATGTGGACACTCTCTTAGAATCAGTCTCAAACGATATACAGAATGTTAAAGAGAGAGTTACAAAACTAGAGACGGTGGTGCATGAAAATAAAGTACAAAATAATGAAACAGAAAAACTGAAATCAGTAACTTAAAAGTATTCATTCAAAAACAAGAAAATTCGATAGTTGCTAACGACATTAGAATTAGTGGCATTCCTAGTGTAAATATATACAATGACAATTTATTTGTTATCTATGAACAATTGTGTGCAGCGGTGAATATCGCACCTATATCGGTTAAAGCAATTTACCGTGTTTAAAACTACAAGAGATAGAAAAAATATTAATGATGCCCCAATTATAATCAAATTTGAAAGCCCATATGACCGAAATTACATGTTAAATAGGATAAACTCCTACATTAAAACAAATAAGGCTCTGTTGAACTTAAATCAACTTGGAATGGGCAGTACTAAGCAATTCTTTGTCAACGAAAACCTTACTCCCGAGAACCTTCATATTTTTCTTGCGGCTCGTAAACTGAAAATGGAAAACAAGATATCGGCTGTTTATACAAATCGAGGTCTAGTATTTGTTCGTAGGCTGGAAGGTGATGATCAATTACGAATAATAGGTTTGAATTTCCCGGTGTAAGCCAATGTGATGTTTTTTCAACGTTTTCTTCAATTAAGTCTAACGCAGTAGGCTATGATAATATGCACCCAAAATTTATAAATATACTTTTGCCTTTGCTTCTTCCCTATGTAACACATTTGTTTAACACTATTATCATGTCAAGCTCGTTTCCGGTGAAGTGGAAGCATGCTAAAGTAATACCACTTCCTAAATCAGCTACGGAGTTTCGGCCAGTTGCCATTTTATGCTTCCTTTCAAAGGTACTAGAAAAGCTTTTACACTCGCAAATGAGTAAATATATAAAGGACAAATGTTTGTTGTCTGATAAGCAATCAGGGTTTAGATCTAATCACAGCTGTATTACAGCTTTGATTGATGTTTCGGAAAATATACGCCGCAAGCAAGATGACGGTATGATTAATTTCTTGGTTCTTCTTGACCATTCTAAGGCATTTGACACGGTAGATTACTTAACTTTATGCATGAAACTTAAACATTTTTTTAAGTTTTCTGAAACGTCAACTCAGTTGTTGTTTTCCTACTTAACAGAACGTACACAATCTGTTTTTGTTAACAATGCTTGGTCTAACCCGTTACCCCTTACTAGAGGAGTACCACAAGGATCGATTCTAGGAGCACTTCTGTTTTCAATATATGCGAATGATTTGCCGAATCAACTTTCTCATTGTCAAATACATATGTATGCAGATGACGTGCAACTGTTTTTGAGTAGTCCAGTTAGATCGATTAGGGAAAATGTTGATAAAATGAATGATGATCTCAATAGAATATATGTGTGGGCAACAGCAAATGGGCTTTGTTTAAATCCAAAAAAGTCAAAGTATTTGGTGATTCATAAAAAAACTGTTAATCCAGTTATTGAAGATGAATTTTTAATAAATGGTGAAAAAATAGTACCGGTTCAGACTGCAAAAAATCTGGGAATAACGTTCAACAAATATTTAACTTGGACAAACCACGTGAACACACTAGTTGGTCAAAATTACATTAAGTTAAGATCACTATGGTCAACTCAATTTTTTACTCCCCTAAGAATAAGAATACTTCTCGCTAAATCCTATCTGATTAATGGATGGATTTATGGGTGTGAGCTTTTTGCAAATTGTGATTATGCAAGCAAACGCAAGTTAAATGTCTTGTATAATAACATAGTAAGATATATTTACGGTTTAAAAAGGTTTGACCATATTTCATTATTTACAAAAAACCTCTATGGAGTATCTTTTGATGATCTTTTAAAAATTCGGGTGCTTATATTCTTACATAAAATTATTTATACTAAAAATCCTCAATATCTATATGCCAACTTACGCTTTGCCAGATCACCCAGGGGTAGAAAACTTATACTCCCAAGCCATCGAAATTTTGTGTCTGAATGGCAGTTCTATCTAAATGCTACGCGTCTTTGGAATACTCTCCCACAAAACCAACAACTAAACAGCAATGCAAAAAACTTTAAACAATTTTTATTTAATTTTTTTTCGTAATTTTAATATTTTTGTGAACGCTATTATAACATTGATCCGTGCAATTGATTGTAATTTTTATAATTTGTATATTTTATAATTATATTTAAAGTTAATGTTTGATTTATTAATTTAATATTTTGTTTTGCCAAACTTTAATATTTAACATTGTGCATTCCTATACTATAAATATAAGATTAAATCTTGTTGTATAGGAAATAAACAAGTAAATAAATAAAAAAATAAATAACACATAATGTCTTTTGTGTCGCACGCAGAAAAAACTTTATTTCGCGAAGCCGCCTGCCGCGTTTTACGGAGGAAAAAACCCCTAAGAGCTTATAATGTCTGTTCTACAACCGATTCCTTTTATATAGAGTTTTTCCTATTTGCAATAGGTTATTTATCTCCAAGCTATAAGAAGTTGCTTTAGAACCGGTTCTAGAACCAGTTATAGAACTTGTTCTGAGACAGTGAAATCTTACAATTTGACTCCCAAGAAACTGTTTTAGAAACGTTTCCATGTAACCGGTGGTAAAATAAGCAGTTCTAGAACAGGTTCATAGGTAATCTGTTTTAAAAAAATGTTGCTGGAGAGTTTGTTATTTGTAATGGAATTTGATTTTGCAAAGTTGTAAACTATTTTGCGATTGTTGAATTCTGTACAGTTACATAGAAACCGACTTATGAAATGTTTTCAGTTTTGGATTATGTATAAGTATGTTTAAATGACAGTAGACGTTTATGATGTTTGTATTGCATATAATTATGTATTGAGTTATATCTAATTTTATAAAAATTTAATCAAATTTATCAACCATGTATTGTCACATATAAAATTCAGAATAGTATTTTTTTTATACATTTTTTTTTTTTTTTTATTAACCCTCGAAGTGGCACATGGTTCTGGCCAGACATATTTCATTTTCATGCTTCAATTTAGCATACTTCTATTTTAGGTACATGGCTGTAATTTCAGGTAATCTCCCAAAATATGTTGGCTTTCGATGTATAAATTAATAATTGAAAAAAAGTCCTTGGAACAGGACAAAAAAGCCAAATAAAAAATCTTCACCTTACTTTTGGTACATGGTGTCTGGCCAGACCCCTATGCATTTTGTATGAACGCATAGGCAAAGCAAAGAGAGTATAGTATTAAAGAGATCCCAACTATCCCAACCTCCTCTCCTCTCTGACTGATATATTCGTTTCGATAATAGTCGTACGCGGGCATTCCGACAGCAAACAGATAAAGCAGCTCCTATCCAGGACCTTTGGAATTTTCTCAATGAATATCTGCAAAATTATTATGAACCTTATGAAAATATCACCATCGATGAGCAGTTGTTTCCGTATCGTGGGTGCACAAAGTTCACCCAATATATCCCATTAAAACCTGCAAGGTATGGGATCAAAGTTTGGTGGGCATGCGATGCTAAGACTAAATTTCCATTGAAAGGAAAACTATACACTGGAAAGGAAGGAGACAATCGGGAGATAAATCAAGGTGAAAACGTTCTAATGTATTTCGCAAATTGTTACGCAAACAGCGGCAGAACAATTATTTCTGATAATTTTTTTACCTCATTGAACGGCGCTAAACGACTTGCTGCTATGGGACTGGCATTTGTTGGCACCATTCGAGCAAACAAAAGATGTCTTCCTAAGGAAGTTATGAAGAGCACCAGACGACCAATTCTTTCAAGTGTGTTTGGTTTTCATGAAAATCTTGTTGCACTTTGCAGCTACGTGCCCAAAAAAAATAAGGCAGTCAATTTAATTTCAACCGTGCATTACAAGAAACATGTTGAAGGCGTAGCCATGAAACCGGAAGCAATTTTATTTTATAATTCAACTAAAGCCGGAGTCGATACGATGGATCAAATGCTAACTCATTACACAACAAAACGGTCAACCAGACGCTGGACATACGCGTTTTTCTGCAACATGATTGATGTGATGGCATTGGCAAGTTACATTATATGTAAGCTAAATGATGAAAATACAAGAAAAGAAAGAAGACGCATATTTTTATATAAACTTGCAAAGCAATTGGTACTGGCCAACGTTGAAAATCGCATCAATAATCCGAACATTGTGGCTCAACCAACAACTCGTATAGCATTTGAAGCGTTCTTTGGGAGACCTCTCAATATAGCAAACCTTAATGTGGCTTCACGCAGTGGTCCAGACACATTAGCTGCCAAAAAAGATTGCAGAATTTGCCTGCAGCAAGGTGACAAAATACGCCGTAAGACACGCTTTTTTGCTGCAAATGCAACAATCCTGTTTGTCAGCAACATTCAAAAGTAGATTATTTATGTTTTTGTTGCCTTCCGCAAAATTCTGAATAAAAAAATCAATGTATTCTTCATAATAATTTTCTATTTTGTCATAAACATTTATTACTTTACCCATAATAAAGAGAAATATATATAGAACAAAAAAATTGTTGCCCTTTTCATTCCAAAGATTTTTTCAGGTCTATTTTTTCTTCCTCAGGTAGCTAATAACATAGTAAAAAGAAATAGAAACACAAAATATAACAAATATTTTCCTATCTTAGTATAAAATTTAACGGCAAACAGCCCTTATTTCCATACAAATGCATGTAAATGTATAGGGGTCTGGCCAGACACCATGTGCCAGAACTAAGGGCTCAAAATATGTGCCTGACGAAGGGTTAAACAGTATTTTAAATACAATTTACTTACAGACTACGACTAGCCAAAATTGATTAACTAGCAGTTTAGTTTGGATGATTTTGTGAAATTTATTTTACATAAACAGAAAAGGGAGTTTTATTATAAAAACATCCTACTGGTTGAAGCACCACTTAAGATCATGTGGCTTGAAGTGGTTTAATCTTCTTTGTAGACCTGAAGTGTTTAGAAGGAGCGGGATTTCAGGATTAATGTGTTGTATTAGTTTAATTTCATGTGTTTCAGCTCTGGTTTGTATCTCTGAAGCTATTGTTTTGATTTTTAGATCTCTGTGAATATCTGCATCTCTGGCATACCATGGAGCTTTAACTATGTTTCGAAGCACTTTGTTTTGGAATCTTTGTATGATTTGAAGCACACTATTCCCCAGATTTAGATTCCGTTAGTCCAGACTGGTTTCATGATTTGTTTGTAAATCACAAGCATGTTATGAGTTAAAAGAGTAGATTTTCTACCAATGATACATTTGTATTTTCTATATTTTATATCTAGTTCTTCTCTTTTCTTTTTTACATGCTATTGAGACATATGCTATTTAATATGATCTTACATTTTTATGTTAAAGAATATATCGTTATATATAATTTTTTTACGCGGCAGTATATAATTTAATTCATAAAAACTAGTTGGGTATTTAGTTTTGTATATAAATTTTAGTAATTTTGTGTGCAAATTTCCACTTAATACGAAAAATAATTTCGCTGTGTTTATTAGAATTTATCACAAGATTTATATTTTTTAAAAATGTTGTACTGATTTCATGTCAGAAAGAAATGTTTATCCTAGTTGGGTCAGTCCGTCAATGATTGGAGTTATCGAGTGAGTGATTAACGTTATTATAGTGAGTGATAATAGTTATTGTATGATTTACTTAAGCCACATTCAAACTAGATAGCAAAACACTTTATTTTTCCAAAACACGTACTTAAGATCTTTATTCTCTTCCAACGGCTGTTTATTCTTTTCCATTCGTTTTAGCAAAATAAGTGTTTTGCAATCTAGTCTAAATGCCATATAAGGAATATATAAACTAAAATGAAAATACTAATTAGACCTTTTGATTTATTGTATCATAGTTTAAAATCTATGGTAAGAGTCCCCAAAGCCTGACA
Organism: Delia radicum; assembly: GCA_021234595.1. Lineage (NCBI taxonomy): Eukaryota > Metazoa > Arthropoda > Insecta > Diptera > Anthomyiidae > Delia > Delia radicum. The sequence goes on along the minus strand of CM037854.1, from coordinate 37,206,404 downwards.
TAATTTTTCTTTATAAAATATAGTTTATATATCCTGAGGCATTAGTTACTAATTTTAGTTTTTCATAGTTTCATTATATTTTGTTCTTATTTCAAAATTGACATTATTTTATACACAATCATGTCTTATCACACTTTCTTTAATTATATACAACAAAAGTGCTATTTAACATCATATTACTAGCATACAGTAGTAGTAGTTAGTTCTAACTCATACTCATTAAAAATAATAGCATAATAAAATATGATATTTTTTTTTTTTATTTTTTCTGAAACAAAAAACTTCAAATAGAAAAAAGTTTAAAATGTTCTGTACATAACTAGTTAAAATCCCAGTCAAGCGTTAAGTTAGTTGTTGCCTTGTTATCTCTCTATATGTGATTTTTTATATAATGAACGTAAATTAGTTAAAATGAAAACGAAGTTTTTAACTTTTATGTCTTTCCTTAAGGCTGTTAAAGTGTATGACTTTATAGTCATAAGTATAAACATAAGGATGGTGTTTAGTTTTGATTAATAAAAATTTTGGGAAATGAAAAAAAAAAATTTCTTTCACGTATAATTAATATTGAATTATGGCAAAAATATTAATCATACGCATGATCCAATTTAAACCACTAGCTTCGACATGATCGTCAGGAGGGCTTAAAAATGCGTTGCGTAAACTGCGAAAACAAAAAATATTTTATATCATACAAATAAGTGTAATCATTGAAACTTAAATCCTTCAAAATTATGTTCGGCCCTAATAAATTTGTAATTGTATAATAACCAGGGACAGGAACTTCATGCACTAAGAAAATTTTGTTTTGTTAAACTATTCACTAGAAACTAAAACATATGCAATAAAATTTTATTTAAATTTTTATTATAAACAACAAAGCATACAAAGTACTGCACAGTGGGATATATCAAAAAATTTTTGTAAATAATTTGGCCATTTCTTATATAGTGGTCCAATTGCAACAACATTAGAACGAGCATAAGTGAGCTTAAGTTTGGATTTTAGACCTTCCAAACCCTCCGTGGGCAGTAATATGACCACCCAAAGTAGATAACTTTTTGCTTATAAAATTTTGAGTGCTCAACAACTTTTTGTTTCTAATCCGATTTTCAAAAAGTCTAGAATAACAAAAACCATGCTTACTTGTGTGTTCTATATCTAATAGTTCCCGAGATATTCCTTTTTAAAAATGTGAAATTCCAAAACTTGGCCCAACTTAGGTCCAGTTTTTTGTCAACAACGGGACAAAATAGGCCCAATTTCTAAAATATTGGTTATTTACCTTAATAAATTTTTGATTTAATTAAAAAAAAAAATAATGCAAAATCTTATTCCTCTCAAAAAATACATTAGTTTAAATTATAAGTTAAAAAAATATATAAAATGTTTGCTATTTTTTGTGTGTTTACATCATTTTTCAGTTATACGACAATATCTCAAAAGTTTATGAATGGTCGCAGACGGTCGCAAAAATCCAGTTAGAGGACATCTTAGGGAACATATTGGCATTCAAGTTTTTTAAATATCTCTTGGAGCTTGTTGGATATCGAATTTGAAATTTGGAGATTTTCAAAATAATCTGTATTTCTTTGGTTATAGTTGCAATTTTGTAAATTCTTTTGATAACTATGTAAATGCTTTAGATTTTTATTTTTAAATTTGTACCTCTTTTATAATTTGTTAATTATTTTAATTAAAAATTCTTTAAATTACAAAGTTTATATTGCATATTTGAAATATAAATAATATTAAATTTTAACTTTGACCTCTTGCCTAACAAAACAGTTAGCCACAATTTAACAATATTTTACTTACAAAATAGTCAACATTCCTAGATTTTGAATACGTAAATAATATTTTCCTGCACCTGAAATATACTTTTGGCCAAAAAAAGGAGATCCTGGCCCACTGTGCAACGAGCATTTAAACTAAAGTTGATTCAAAATGCGCAAGCACTGTTAAGTGTTTTTTAAAATTTTCTATGCAAAGTGGATTTAAGAGAAACCATATTTAGTGGTTCGCTCAGGGAACTACTGCTGTAAATATTTGTAGTTGTTTAAGTTGTACTACAGTATCTTTACTTTTAAGTGAAAAAACAGTCATTTGTAGAAGAAATTTAATTTTTGACTACAATTGCAGTTCATTTAAAAAAAAACAAACCACACAAAATTACTGTATTATGATTTTACTTTCTTTTATATCGTGTACTTTTTTATATTAAAAAAATAAAACAAATTAATGTTTGTTAATTTTTCACTGCATATGTGGCTAATTTTTTTAAACATTAAACAACAATTGACAATATTAGTTGAATTTGAACTGAAATGTATGACGTCCTTTTTTCAAGTGAAATTTCATTTGTTTTTAGCTTCATTTGCTTTACCTACATAGTAATCTAAGTGTTCTTAAATACGTATTCTTAAATATAAATAATTAAAATTTTAATACTTCTGTAAGATATATTCAAAAAATCTATTAAAAAGTACAAATTATTGTTAAAACTTAATTTAAATTGCTTGAAAACATAAGAAATTGTGTATTTTTTTTTTTTTTTTTTAAAGAGAGGCATCACTCAGGAAATACTTCCTATATTTAGCGTGTTGCTTTCTTTGGAAAGGGATAGTATAGAGATGAAAGGTGGGGAAAGATGAAGGGCTTCAGACATTTCAACACTGTAATTGCGCGAGATGATAAGTCTTAGAACAGTTGTTGCTCGCCACCTGATGGAGAGTTGGCGAACTTATTGATGCTTTTTGGTTCATAGCCCTGATTCATTATTTTACTTCGGTGTGGTTAATTGCTATGGGAACACCGAAGGTGGACATTGCGATACGTATGAGGGATAGAAAAAACTAATACATATTATTTTTATGTTGCCGGCACCGGGGATCGAACCCGGGACCTTCTGTAAAAGTCCAACGCGCTAACCATTACACCACAACGCCCCACGCAATAACCAAGTTACTTTTCTAAAGAACTGAACTAGGATTTTTATAGTTTCGAAAATAATTATCAAAAACCTGAATAGAGAGGTACTTTAAATTAATTAGACTAGTTAACAAGTTGTAAAATATTTTATGAGCCCTACATGCGCGTAAGTTTTTTATACCTCCTAATGCCGAAAATCATATTGAAATTTGTTTTTGAAATTATTCTCATTTTTTAATTTTATGCTCATAAAAGTGATTATTTTACAAAAAAACTAAGAAAAATGCAATTAAAATATGTATTTGTAGCAAAATATGTAAAAATATGTAATTAAAATATGCATTTAAATCAAAATATCCACTAATAAATCGATGTCGTTTTAATGCAAATACTTTGATTCGCAAAGATATTTTGTTTACCCTGTTCTCAGACTTAAGAGAAAAAACATGCATTTGCATGAACTTCCGGCCCCTGATAATAACCCTATGTCACAACGACAATGTTGCCATAGTTAAATTGCATGTGTTTTAGTTTTGTTTGTGTTGGTGTTTATATTTGTATCCTTGTGGTATTTTGTGTGTGTCGTGTGTTATCTTACAAAACATATGTATTGGTTAAACTAATTTAATAAAGTTTTATCTTTTTAGTGTTCGCTTTTTTTCATAAACCACAAAATTTCAAGACACCTACAGTGTTTTTTCTAATATGTTGCTTAATGTGTATATTAATAAATACTATTTTTGGCAATTTCGTTTATTTTAAGCTTGTTTATTTATCTATTGAATTGTTTTACAAATCCCTCAAGGTTTTTTTATCTAAGTATATTAAAGGTAAATGATAAAAAAGTAAAAAATAATTGCTTTCAAGATAAGTGAAAGGCGTAAATTCTAGGATATTAAAATAACATTTATTGTTTCAGAACTTAGCTCTAATCTAATTTATCGGTAGAATTGTTTTTTTTTTTTTTTTTTTTTTTTTTTGATGAAATAGTAACACTTTACATTTGTTTATTCTTTCGACAAGTATAAGATAATTTCACAAATACAAAATTCGGTTTACCCAATATCAATCATTAGTATTTGGTAGAATCTTCGCCTGTGTACTTGGGTTAAAAGACCTCTAACGCTTAAAATTATTATTATTATTAATTAATAATCATATAATTACAAATTATATACTATTACCCCTAACCGAGCACTAGCTACAATGGCTTTCGGCGCGTTGTAGCGAAAACAGACCAGTGCCTCTGGTGGGAATCGAACCCACGACCCCCGCACAGATAAGCCAGAACGCTACCAACTAGCCTACCGGGGCGCACTCGCTTAAAATTATTATATCTAGCTTTAAAGAAAAAAAAATCAATTAGTTTAGAAACCACGCCTTCTTAAAACGATAATAAGGTACTTTCTTTGACTCCACTTTTTCTGAAAATTTCATTTAAATTATGTATTTTTATAATTTATATCGATTTCCCCGTTTATATATTTTTACTTTTTTTTAAAAGAATAAATATATAAACCAAAAATAAATATTAGTTTTTTCTCAAAAACTGTTCGAAGTAGGCGTTTTAATAAATTTTTAAATTAAAAAAATGGATTAGGCCAATCGATTATTTTCTTTGAAAAAGGTTAAACCGTGCTGAAGTCCGGAAAAAACGAGGCATTTTTTGGAAAAGTGTATTTTTATTAAAAATAACCATATTTCGAATCTTTGAAAAATTTTACGTTTTATTTATTTAATTAATAAACTCTAAATTTTTCAGATATGAAATTCTGACTTCATCGGATATCATTAAACCTCTCTAGCCTTGAAATAAAAATGATACACAAATTTGCAAAAACATGTTTTTTAATTTAAGTTAAAGATTTTTCAAAATGTCTAATTTGAAGATGTCGATTGCTTTTTTTATAACAGCTACTAATAGTTGTAATTAAAATAAAAAACTTATTTCAAAAATTACAATTCGTGTTTTTGTGTAGGTTAAATTAAATTTGGATATGTGATAAAGTGTACAAAACTAACGAACAAGCGCATTTCTTTATCGTACCAAAAATGATCAAAAATTATTTCGGTTCCCCTTTTTTATTTTTTTTTTTACATTTTAATTAATGTTGTTTTAAAGATCTATCGAACTATTATCAAAAACATTTTAATTTTTTTTTTCTTTCTCAAATAAAAAAGTTAGTAAAGTCAGCAAAAAATTTTGCTGAGTCAGCAAAATTTTAGTTAGGAGGGTGCCTTCAAAAAAATTGCTAATGTCAGCAAAATCTTTTGCTGAAACTCAGCGAGCTGATTTTTAGCAACAAAATTAGTAGATTCAGCAAAAGTTTTGCTAAAACTTAGTGGTTTAGAAACTAAAAAACCCCTGCTAAACATTAATAAAATGTTTGCTGAATATTAGTAGACTGAAAAAATCCAAAAAAAATTGTAGAAAATTTTTACTTTAGTTAATTTATTTTGTTGAAAATCATAAAACTTATTTTTGTGATTCTATTAAAAATAATTTACAATACGTTACAAAATATAAAAATTTTCATACTCCCACATGACGACATGAATTAATGTAATATCTGCAAATATATAGAAATAATTATATATAACATAAATGAATTATATTTCAACTACTTACATCAATGGTTGTCTCAATAATGGTTTGTTTTAAAGGAACACTAATGCCGCAGAGAATTATAGAAACGAAACGAAAAAATAACAAAATGTACCAGTTTTTTTTGGAATAAGAAAAAGGAAACATAATAATTTACCTAAGATGTATGTCTTTGTCTTTCGCTTTAGTCTGTCTACCCGCTGTATATTTGTTATCAACTTGACCACTCAATTTGACTACAAATACATAGACAATTACTTTCACAAGCCGGTGAAAACGCAAAATTTACGTTGTTCCAATACACAATTTTGTTTTATGTATGAAAAACAGATACAAATATCTTCCATGGTTGATATTTTGTATGTGTCTTACTAGAGTTCTACTTTTTAGTATAATTTTCCTCGTCACTACTACATCTTGGCATCATTCTGCGTATAACTTTTAATTTGGTAGTCGTCCACACTATTGATGTGCTAGTCAGCACAATTTTTTTAGCAAAATAAATTAGTAAAACATTAGTAAAATATTAGTAAAACATTATTTTAAAACAGTTAAGTGCTGACTAAGTATAACTAAAATTTTAGTTTAAAACATAATTTTAGCAAAAAATTTGCTGAAAAATAGTATACCTGATTTATAAGATGTTTTACTAACTTATTTTTTTGAGTGTAGGGTTATATAGTTGCGACAATAAGTCGGCTTTTTGACGTTGTCGTATTTTTGATGTCGACTTTTCAACATTTTTCGTAAGGTTAGTAATAAATAAAATTTGTTCTGCAAATGACTGACATTTACATTAAAAATAAAGAAACTGTATAACAACCCAAACAACTACAAATTTTAAAAGCAGAAGTTCCCTGAGTGTTAGTACAATTCATACTTTCTATATGGTCATCGCTTGTATTTATAACTATTAATTTAATTTGTTTTAAAATTTGAGAAAACATTTTCCATTAGTGGACTGTATTAGGATACAGGCCTAAAAACACACTTTCATCTTCAATCAAGTCTATGAGTTATTACCGGCTTTGTAGACGCAGTTTGTTTGCAAAAAAATGCATGTTTTCATTATTTTTTGTAAGTTTATATTTCATACGATATATAAAAAAATATTTATTGCAAAACTGTTACGCCCATTAATTTTGATATGAAATAATAAATAAAATCACGTTATAGTGAAATATTGAGTGGTTTTAAGGCTTTTATCAATTGTAGAAAATGTTATTATTTCTATAAAAGATTATTTTATCATTAGCGATATCATTCATCGCTTGGAATAACGATAGCATTTCGATGCTAAACTGGGCTACGACCATTTTAGTATCATTATTTCAGGGAATTTCGAAAGCGGTAACGGCATCATATTTCCATGAAACATCGAAATCTTTAGGAAAGGTGCATTTTAGAACAAAAAGTGTTTATCATATAATAAAGTATCACCTAGGTGATATCGTTTCGATATCGTAACGATAAAATAATGTTTTAACGCAAAATTTAGAACTAGTTTTGTGTTAAAATTTTTTTTTCCAAATTGATTATAAAAGGTACTTTTGACTTAATTGCATTTTTCAAATTAAAGCAAGTAAAAATTACTTAAATTAATTAATATTTTTAAAAAATCTTACAAAATTCGATAGTGTATTCGTATCTTCGTATCAATAAGTTAGTGACTTTTCGAACTTCCCTCGTAGTTATGTGCAATGCAACACTGCTCCCATTAAGTGCCACCTGTTAATAGACTACTGTCAAATTTTGAGCAAGTTCCGTCATTTACTTTGCGTTTAACAGCTGTTCAAAACATACAACCTCGTTGATCTTTTTAAAAATGGAAAAAAGTGAATTTCGAGTGATCATTAAACATTTTTTTTTGCGAAAAAAAAAAACATTCAACCAAACCAAGGAAAAGCTTGATAAATACTATGGGGACTCTGCATCATCGAGTTCAATGGTAAACAAGTGGTTTACTGACTTTCGTTGTGGTCGCACAAGTACAAATGACGCTAAACGCTCTGGACGGCCAATTGAGGGCAATACACCCGAAAATGTCGAAAAAATCCACGATATGGTGTTAGTCGATCGAATAGTAAAAGTGCGTGAGATTGTTGAGGCCATAGACATTTCATATGGCAGTGTGGGTTTAAGAAAGCTGTCTGCGAGATGGGTACCGCGTTTGCTCTCAATTGACCATAAACGTAATCACGGCCAATAAGGTGATGGCAACAATTTTTTGTGATGCACGCGGGATAATCCGCTTCGATTACCTTCAAAAGGGAAAAACATTAAACGGCGAATATTGTACCAACTTATTAGACCGATTTAACGAGGATAAAAACGACCCCATATGGCCAAGAAATGCCTATTTTATGGACCACGAAAAATCAGGAAGGGAAACAAAAATTGGAGAAACGTTGGACTAAGTGTATTGATCTAAAAGGAGATTATGTTGAATAATTTGTTTTTTTTTTTGCAAAGAAAACTGTGTTTCATTCAAAAAGTCGCGGACTTATTAGTTCGCCCTCGTATATACCAAAATATATAAAATATTTTAACAAAATGTTCTCCTTAAACAAAATAATATATTGTTATCATTAGTAGATTTTTAAGTTCTTAAACCATTCCTTACTCATTTATGGAAAAATCTTTTTTAATATTTCTCAAACATTTTTGCATAATTAAAATTTTCTGGGAATTTGATTCAATTGCTATAAATCATGGTATTTTAAACCCATTTTATAAATACAATAAATTCAATTTATTTCACATTCTGTAATAAAACCCAAGTACCCAACAAACATTTACTATCGAAACAGAATAAATATAGATTTGAAAATTAGTTTGATTCTCAAATGTTACCTTTGAGAATAGCTTTGAGCATTTCTAGCTTTAGAGAAATATTGAGATTTTTATGGATAACAAGTGTATTTATCAAGTTACTCTCTAGTAGTAAAGAAGACCCTTTGAACAAGAGTTGGAAACTCTTTAAAAATGATTTGTTGTTTATGCTAGAAAACTTTTTTACAATTAAGGAATAAATATACAAATATCCACTTTATAGATCAAGACAGTTTCTAGTACATTTCTAGTGTTGGATATTCAATTTTGTTATCAAATCATTTTCAAATCACAAAATACACGAATTCCATTTTTTAACAATTTTATATTTAGTGTTGATAGTGAGGCTTTCTTTAATACTTCAGACTTTTTTCTATTGCTTTATACTAACATTTGAGAATAAATTGAGAAATATTTTATTTTCAAAATGTTTCTCGACTTCAACTTTATAAACAAAAAATTAAAAAAGTTTTTTTAAAAAGCTTAGTTTTAGGTTAATTTTTTATTTTTAGTTATCAAACTTTGAGAACCAGACAGCTAGTTGTCTTTAGAAGTTTATAAAATCTATTTGGAAGAGTCTAATTGATAACAGTGCTGCCTAGTACATATGCTGGAAGGGAACATAATCCAAACAATCCGTTCGTTCATTAGTACGAGGGCGGATCAATAAATCCGTGACTTTTCGAACTTCCTCGTAGTTATATGAAATGCAACAAGTACCACGTGTTAGTAGACTACTGACAAATTTTGAGCAAAGTGAATTTCGAGTGCTCATTAAACATTATTTTTTGCAAAACAAAACCGTCAATCAAACCAAGAAAAAGCTTAATAAATACTATGGGGACTCTGCACCATCTATTTCAATGGTAAAAAAAGTAGTTTATTGACTTTCGTTGTGGTCGTACAAGTACAAATGACGGCCAATTGAAGTCAATAAACCCGAAAATTTTTTGGAAGGGATACAAAAATTGAAGAAACGTTGGGCTAAAAGTTGATTATGTTGAAAAATATTTTTTTTTTTTTTTTGCAAAAAAACTGTGTTTCATTTGACCTTCATAAGGTCTTCAAATTTACTGACGTTAACGATCTTCGGGTCAAATTTGACCCAAATAGAAAATTTTATATAAAAACTATTGTTTTCCAATTAAGTATGATTTTCAAGTTGATATTTTATTGAAGTAGCATTTCATATTAACATTTATTGTGAATACACAAGTTTTTTTATTATAAAGAGCAAATTTAAGTAATTAGAGAATGTATACTTAACTATGGCATTGGGTACACAAAGTTATTGTATTAGAGTACTGTTTACATACAAATTTCTTACAAGTGCAACATACAAGTGGTGTTTTGTTATCTGGTTTGGGACATAATTGGCAACGACTTCTTTTGCACGAATTTTTGACCGGTTCACACATTCTTTCTTTGGTTTTGTTTGAAGATGACGGCTGTTGTTTCTGCTCAGTAACTGCGCGCATTTTATTTGCAATTTCCCGCGAAAATTGGGCTCTGGGTAATGTTTTTCGCTGCTTTATATAGGGCGTGGCAAGTTGAAAACCTAAATTTTCTAAAAAATGTCGACGTTTGGCAAAACAGTTTTCTTTCCAGCCATGGTTAGCTGATGTGAACAATATAAAAGCGTTGTATGCTGATATATCTAGTATGTTACTAAATACTACTTGAGGCCATCGATTGGTTTTCCTTTTGCAAGAATAACATGAAACAACCTTATACAGCGTATCCACCCCTCCTTTACATTTATTATAATCTAATATGATTTGCGGTTTTTTATCCTCGCGATTACTAATTTCTGACCTATGATGCAAAGTGCTGAGAAGATTCACAGACTTATTTTTTTGGGAATATATGAAAGGAGGGTAGTATCCTTGGTGAAACAAAAAAATGATGAGAATACAGCTCTGCCTTAGTTGCCAAAAGCTCTGGTGGCAATTCGATTTTGTTTTTACGTATAGTTCCTACTAAAGTAATTTGCTTTTCTAGCAATTTTTGTCCCAATTGGTAGGATGTAAAAAAATTGTCTGCAGTCACATTACGACCTTTCAGACCAGCTGTCAAATCAAGAACTACACGCATTCCTTGGTTTCTTTCAGGCATAGCTCCAATTTCCTTACCTGTATACGGTTGTATATGCCAGGCATAGCTAGTGGACGAATCGCAAAGAACCCAAAATTTTATACCATACATCGCTAGTTTTGATGGTATATACTGCCGGAACGGGCATCTTCCTCTGAATGCTACTAGCTGCTCATCAATTGTTACGTCTTGAGATGGATTGTAAAGTTTGGGCAGAATTTCAACACACATATTCCAAAGCTCGCGTATCGGCGCAAACTTGTCTAAAATTCGGCGTTCACTGCGGGTATCCTTGTTGTCAAATCTTATTATTCTTGAAAGACTTTTGAATCTTTTTAACGGCATGATTGCTCTAAAAATAGGTCTTCCTTTCTCAGAATCCCACAAACTTTCCGTACTTTCATTGTTTGATGTATACACTCCAACTTACAAAAGTGAACCAATAAATGCGAACATTTCTTTGTCGTCAACTTCTATCCAATCAACACCAAATACACGTTTACCTTCATTATTAGTATACTTCAAAATAATGTTCATCACGGGAGGTGGAAAAAACAATTGAAAACTGGAAATCTCTTCCGTTGTAATTCTTGAGCAAGAATAGCGGGTCAAGCCTGGCGTCATGCTAATAATGTTCTCCGTTCGGAATCTTCCATGAATATTTGCAAGAGGTTCCTTGAAATATCTTATTTCACCACTTTTTGATGTCATTCCTTCAGTAGCTGCTTCATCAATTTCATCCCCACTAGAACTTTCAGATGTCTCAACATATTCCAGATGATCTTCATTTTCTGAACAAATTTCTTCTTCGTCCGACAATGTATTTAGCATAATTTCTATTTCACTCTTATTCATTTTTCTACAATAATTACAGAAACAACAAATTCTAACTTTGATGCGACCTATTAGTTCTCTGTTTGTACAATGACTGAAAACTATAGTGTTATAAGCAAATAAGAAAGACATTGCTTTGGTATTTGCCCGGGGAATCCCAGTGTTCATACAAATAAAATGTTCAGCAAGTATGATGAAAAGAGACAAATATATATATACATTTAATTGTAGTATTGCCAATGCTCTGAAAAAAGTTAACATAATTGTGCGTAACAAAAATTCATAATTTTTGCTCCAGGTCAAATATGACCCAAAAAATTTTATAGATATTTTTTTTGCCAATATTTTTTTCTAAAAACTTAACGTATTTGTTGACATTTGAAATGAAATAAAAGTCATGAAATATCAAAAAGATCAACCACTCACTTTTGGAAAAAATTCAATTATAATTTCAAAATGGGTCAAATTTGACCCGAAGACCTTATGAAGGTTAAAAAGTCACGGACTTATTGAGCCGCCCTCGTATATTAAAAAAATGCAAAAAACGAATTTATTTTAAATATTTCTGATAATTTTTCTGTGCATATTTTTACTAAATGTTACTTGTGTGAAGAAATTCGGATCAGAAGTAATCCCGCGTGCATCCCAAAAAACTGTTGACATCACCTTATTGGCCGCGATTACGTTTTTGGTCAATTGAGATCAAACGCGGCACCCATCTCGCAGACAGCTTTCTTAAACTCACACTGCCATATGAAATGCCTATGGCATCAACAATCTCACGCACTTTTACTCTTCGATCGGCCAACACCATATCGTGGATTTGTGCGACATTTTCGGGTGTATTGACCTCAATAGGCCGTCCAGAACGTTCAGCATCATTTGTACTTGCGCGACCACGACGAAAGTCAGTAAACCATTTTTTACCATTGAAATCGATTGTGCAGAGTCCCCATAGTATTTATCAAGCTTTTCCTTGGTTTGATTGAATGTTTTTTTTTTCGTAAAAAATAATATTTAATGAGCACTCGAAATTCACTTTTTTCCATTTTTAAAAAGATCCACGAGATTGTATGTTTTTAACAGCTGTAACACGCAAAGTAAATGACGGAACTTGCTCAAAATTTGACAGCGTCTATTAACAGGTGGTACTTGTTGGGAGAAGTGTTGTATTTCATATAACTACGAGGGAAGTTCGGAAGGCACGGACTTATTGATCCGACCTCGTATGTAACTGTTTACAGCTAATAAACTGTTTTGTTAATAAAACTTCTCTAATAAAATAATATTGCATTAACAATTTCTTAAAAATGCATAGGAAAATACATGGAAAATAGATTTGATAACTATTGATAAAATACACTAGAATAATAATTGTTAACTGAAATATTTCTCAAATCGTTATCAACAGTATTTCTCTGATAAAAAACTAATTTTTTTTTTTAAATGTTGAGGTTAAGAAGAAGAGTAAACCCTTTTCTCTAAAAATTATAAACACTATTAATTTCAAATCAGACTAGACTAGTTTCTGCCTTTTTATGGACAGGCTCATCAGTGATTTTCCATTTAAATTGTATTATTAGTTGTGTCTTATAATTGTCAGATTGTTTCTATATGATAAATTTTTTAACAACCTGCGGCTGTAAGAATCAAACCTGCGTTCATCTTACATTACAAGCGTAACAATACCAAGTCATGACCGTTTAGCGATCACAACCAAGTATGGCCTCGAATCTAATGCAGCTAAATTGCAGTTGTTTTTCCTATTAGCTTTTTCTGTTATTGTATATTCTATATTCTATTCTATTTTTAGATTTTAGTTTATTTTTCTAATCTCCTCCGTCTCTATTTCACAATGTTACCAGATTGACGTATGGTTTTTACGTTCAGGGTTGACAACTTTTGCGTTTTAAGTTGAGACATCGCCACAGGGCAAATTTTTTTAATGTATTTTAGTACAGTGTTAAATTAACGTCCTATAGACAGTCGCAATTAATTTTTAATTAATATGCATTTGACAAATTTAATTTAGAAATGTTGAGGTTTTTTATTTCACAAAAATTTGGTTACAAAAATATTTATAATAAACTAGAATTTTACATAAATATCAAGTCTTACATATATTACACTCTGTATATATTTGAGAAATATACTTGAGCTCTAACTGCCGTTTTTATAGAGAATGTTATAATTTTCGAGTTGAGAATCAAAATTCTCAATGCTATTCTCCAAAGCATCTTTTGAGAATTAAACTTGTTGTCAAATCGATTTTAAGTCAATTTCAATAGCAAATGCTTGTTGGGATTTTTGTTGGGTATACTCTACTAGGATTTTTAAAAATAAAAATGTATTAAAATAAATATATCAATATTCCATTATAAAAAAAAAAAAATAACCGTTAAGCTTGCCTTCGTTTTATTTTTGAATAATACATATTTAAGGCAATATAAAACAATATTGTGTTTAAACAAAAAGATGAAAACATCGGTTGCACATTACTTAACAAAAACACGTACATACTCAAACAAATTTTATATATATAGAGGGAGATTTGAGAAGTTTTAGAACAAAAATAAAATTATAAGCATAACAATTTAAAAGGATTGAATAAATTTAAAACCAATAAATTTTTTTCAAAAAAAATCACTAAGAACAAAACTTTTGAATTCACCCTTGCATGTTCACCTACATTTCATTGTATATGTACAAAGTATAAACGTGAGCGTAGGTATAAAGAACAACAAAAAAAACGTGTATGTGATAAATATTCACATTTCAATTATTCACAATTGTTGAAGTATATTGTTGCAACAAGTGCGTTGTGGCAGTTATTATTGTTTGCATAATTGCTAGTCGATTAAAAAAAAAAGAGTTTTTTCCTTTATTATTTTTACCCATACTCTGTACAAATTCATTGTGCCACATTTGATCCTGATGCTGACTCATTTTTATGTTATTGTTTAAGTGTGTGTATGCGGTATTTGTGTTTTTGTGTGTGTGTGTGGGCTTTTTATGTACAATATATTATATTTTTTTTATTTATTATTGCTATTTCATCATGGCATTTTATTTTTTATAATTTTCCTTTTTTTTCAATATTTATGTACCATGTTTATGCATTAATATTAAAATTCCGTATTGCATTCAAATCACGTTTGTTGTGAGTTTTCTGTTTTTCCTTTTTTATACATTTATTGTATGAGCTTTTCCTTTCATTTTTTTAATATTTTCCATTAACACCTTAAGTTCTTTTTCCTCCAATCATTTATGAGAAATTACATTAAACCATATGCTGCAAAAGAAATGGTAGAATGTATTAACGTTTTGTTGTAAAAATATGGAATTTTTATTTTCCCGGCTAAAAATTTTCATATATGGATCCATAAAAGTACATACTCATAAACATGTCCCTACATGGATACATAAATCTACATAAAAGGTGGCGCAAAAATAATCTTCCGATGTTTTTTGGCTGTAATTTAAAAAAAAATGAAAAACTTTGATTCTTCTTGTGGATTATTTTTATTTGGTATTTTAATTTTTTTACATCAAGTCGAGAATATGATGTCATGTAAATGGCCGCCGCCACAGTTGATTGTCATTTGAGCCCTTTTTATGGCATTTTCCATCACTTTGGCCAAAACTTCCGGCGATAGGTTCTCACATTCTTGACGGATATTGTCTTTAAGAGCTGCAAGAGTCTGAGGCTTGTTGACATAAACCCGCGACTTCAAAAAGCCCCACAAAAAGAAGTCTGGAGCGGTCAAATCAGGCGATCTTGCTGGCCAGTGCAAATCGCCAAAACGGGAGATTAGGCGCCCGGGAAATGCATCCTTCAGCATATCGGTTGTGGCACGTGCAGTGTGTGCCGTTGCACCGTCCTGTTGGAACCACATGTTTTCCATTCCCAATTCATCAAGTTGCGGCAAAAAGAACTCGTTGATCATTGCTCTGTAGCGCTCACCATTCACAGTAACCGTTTGGCACGCGACGTCTTCGAAGAAAAAAGGTCCGATGACTCCTCCAGCGAAAACAGCACACCATACAGTGACTTTGAGCGGGTGTAATGGCTCTTCGTGGGTTACACTCGGATTTTCAGTGCCCCAGAAGCGTAAATTTTGCTTATTTACGTACCCGCTAAGATGGAAATGGGCCTCATCACTCATGATTATTTTTGATAAAACATCATCTTCCTCTTGGTGGTGATTAAGGATGGCTTGAGCGTATGTTACACGCGATTGGCGGTCAGCAGCTAACAGCTGATGCACCGTCTGGACTTTGTACGGAAACATCTTCAAATCTTGTACCAAAATTCGCTGTAAAGACCGTCGACTGATACCCATTTGCGTGGCACGTCGTCTGGTCGATGTCGACGGCGCTTCCATGACATCCTCGGCTACAGCAGCAATATTCTCTGCAGAACGGCTACTCCGGGGTCTGCCACGCCTGGCAGCATCTCGTGTTGTGCCAGTCTCTTCGAGGCGAGCGGCTAAACGTAGCAGTGTTTCACCAGTAGGCGTTGGACGGCCAGGAAATCTGCGACGAAATTCACGTTGTGCTAAAGTCACCGACCGATTATTGGTCAAATAAATAGTCACCAATATTCCGCGTTCTGGAGCAGTGTAGCGTAACATTGTTTATTAACGTGTATTTCGCATGTGTTTACTACACAAATGTCAAAACAGAACTGACATTAGGGGCCAATCGCAAAATTTATAGCATTTTCTGATAGGAGGATTACTTTTGCGCCACCTTGTACATGCTTCTATATGCCTGTTTTGAAGACATCCTTGACAACGGGTCAAAGCGACTTTTTGCGATATTATCGTCAACAGTGTGAGCGAAAATGTCCTGAATTATATAGTCAACGACCAAACGCAGCCAAATAGTGGAATATTATACTTATTGGGTATTGTTTTACAGTAAAACTTGTTTAAGACGAACTCGGATAAGAAGAATTCTCAGTTAATACAAATTAATTTGCAAGTCCATACAGTTTGCTTTTTTCAAACTCGCATTAGGTGAACCTGAGTTAAAACGAACAGTTGCTGACAGTCCCACAAATTTTTATATAATGTTCCATTTTTGATAAAAACTTTTGGATTGTTTGCAATTTTCTTCCGCAAACAGTCTAAGAAATCCAATAAAAGGATTGCTCAGTTTTTGAAAATTTTTACAAAAAACTTAAATATGTTGCGGATAATTAAAAAATTATGATGTGAGCAACTTTTGGTTTTAATTTTTTAAAATTTAAAAGTAAAACATAATTAAATTGTGAAATAGAGACGGAGGAGATTAAAAAAATAAACAAAAATCTTAAAATAGAACATTTGTGTTTGTTAATGCTTGTCACTTCTGAGTATAATATACAATAACAGAAACAGTTAATAGGAAAGAAAACTGCAATTTAGCTGCACTACATTCAAGGTCATACTTGGGTGTGATTGCTAAGAGCTTATGACTTGGTATGGTTACGTTTGTGTAGGTTGTTGAAAAATTTATCATATAGAGACAATCTGACAATTATAAGACACAAATAATAATACAATTTAAATGGAAAATCACTGATGATGCCTGTCCATAAAAAGGCAGAAACTAGTCTAGTCTGATTTAAAAATTAATAGTGTTTATAATTTTTAGAGAAAAGGGTTTATTCTTCTTCTTAACCTTAACATTTCCAAAATAATTCAAAAATGTTGGGTAAATTATACAACGGTCTTTACGAACATTTCATAAAATGACTAATTATCATGGTCCCTCGGAGCATTAACAGGCTTTTACTGTATATATTTTTTGAAATTTATTTTTTCTAAACTCATTTTAGTTGTTTTTAGTTACAAGTTAAATGCTTAAAATTAAAAATCCAAATGAAAAATTAATAAGTAATTTTAAATATATTAAGCAATTAATCATAAAAACGACAATTTGCCCAAAAACGCTACCTTTCACCTTTTAAAATTCAACTAAATATTGTTACATTTTTACGTTTGTTTTTTTTTTTGTAATCTTATTGACCCGTTATTTTGCATTTTTTCTTGAAATAGTTGCTTATCGACTACAAAATATATGCAAAAGTCACTCAAAAATAATGACGTTGTCGCAATGCAATAATAACCCTATGGGGATAGGGACCGGTCCTGAGTGTGCCACAGGATCGGTCCCTTCGTGTCAGAGACCGGTCATTTGCTAAACCCTACCCTATGTAAAGAACTGGCAACATTAACATGGGCTTATCCTGCTTTAAACCACATAGTGGCATGCCACAGGACTAACCAAAGATGGGCATACCACAAGACTGTCGCAAAGGGAGCATGTTGGAGGACTAAACAAAACGGACTAACCACGTGTCGTACAATTTAATAATTTTTAATGTAAAAAATGGTGGAATATGAAACAATAAATTTCCCTGCGGGAAATGTTCCAGTCACTGGTATGGTCATGTGACTAGAACTTTGTGTGTATGAACCTGTCCTAGTTTCGGTTCTGTTATATGAAAGTGGCCGGAACTTTTAACATGGGCTTGTCATAGGAGGTGAAAATTTTCTACCTGTGGAGCACTGTGTGACGTATCGAATAACTTGATCAAGGTAACCTATCACCATACACACTGAAATGAATATACTACGGTCCAAGTTAGAAGTAGGTAGTGTTAAAGTATGACCATTTTAGGATTTATGTGATATGCAACAGAACCAGTGGGAAAAAATTATCACGTGACTGGTGTAGGTATCTTAGAACTGGATAGCAATTTTTGAAGGAAAACTAGTCACATATTAAGCGCAATGTGTTCAGTAATAGGGGTAGTTTGACTGAAATAGTTTTGAGACTTACCACTGCACTGGTCTAAGGGGTACATGTCGCCGGGTATGCGAAAAGTAATTAACAAGTTACCTGTCAGTTTTTATTCAGCGTATGTTATATTATGCACGAGTTGCTAAATAGCCAGTCCGGAATCAATTACTGCACTTTTCTAAAACAGTGTGTCTTACCCCCTGTTCAAAAAAACCTTAAAAAAGACAACAAATATCAATTTTATAATTAGCTTATTTTGTCTATACCCAACAAAAAACTAAGTTTAAGATCGCTACGCTTGGCGAACTTCAGTGTTATGTCTGCTGTGTAGCAGTCAAGGGACTGAATCCGTTGGCACTAATTGTTATGTTTTCATCCACTGCTGACAGTTTTGAACCAGTTCAATGACCAGTAATAACTTCAACTGTAACGGCCCTAGTTGCTTCAGTACACTTTGATGTTATGTTACTTTTTCTCCAGTTACATGATATATCTGGTGGCAACCAGTGAATTTTGTCCAAGTTCTTTTAGGTAAATTTTTGCATGCCGATAGTTTTTTAACAAACCCAAAAAAAAACATAAATATCGACAAAAAAATATACAAAATTAATAATTTTTAGTTTAAAAAATAAACAAAGTTTAAAAAATTCCAATGGGTAAAATTCTGGTCAACTGGCTTTTTCTTGTTATTAAGCATTCTGGTTAAGTGGTATGTCCATCCTTTACCTGTCACAGGATTGTTAATTTTAGGACAATTGACACTGCTTAACCCACTTCAGTATTAAATTATACCAGTCATGTGATAATCCTTCTTTAACCAGTCACTATAAGGTCAATTGACTCCTCATTCCTCATAGGGAACATAGTTTGTCCTTAATAAAATCATATATAAGGCAAGTTTAAAAATGTGTCCCTTATCAAACCGTCAATAAGGTTCAAAACACAACCAAGTACATGATATTAACACTTAACTTGTTATCGATATTAAAATTTAGAGCGACAAATTTCAAAATGTCGTCAAAACATCATTAATGAAGACTAGTTTGCCAACTGGGATGTCTCCATACTTGTGCATTAATGAAATTTGAGATCATATCTACAGGTTTTTACATGTCGCACATGAATATGCATGAATACGTATGCACATGTATTAGATATTAAATCAAATTTCGTTAATGCACATGTATGGAGGTATATGGAAACATGTATGTGGATTTATGTATCCATGTTGGTACATGCATGCATGTTTATGAGCATGTACAAACAACAAACATTGAACCTTTATGGATGCACATATGAAAATTTTTACCTGGGTTATATTTTTTTTTTTTTTTTTTTTCAATAAAAAAAAATTTTCTATGTTCAATTAGCACATATTTCAAGCATAACCTAAAGTACATCTATGGGTATGATTCAAATGTATTAAAAAATATTTAAGTGGCGTTAAGTAATAGCGCCCAAAACCATAAAGCCCAAAAACTGAAAAGTCATGTAGCCCAAAAGTCTAGCATATTACCCAACAGTGGGTATACAAAGATGACAAAGCCAATTGTGATAATATTTTGTTGTTGTTTTTGTTATTTCTTTGATATTTTAAGTTTTGAATCACGCTCCAAGACGAGGACATGAAATTCTCATTGAGTTTGTGATTTAACATAACAAATATCTCTAGAAATTCTAATAACAAAGTCCCCTGAAGGTTTCCTTGGGCAGGAATGAAATCCGGATAGGGACAAGCCTACAGCAGATTGTTTTCACAATTTGTTAAATAAGTTTTGGGACTTTAGCACATTTAATTACTATAAATGCAATTAATGTTTATCCCGATGAAAATGAATTTAAAAATGTCATATTGACCAAATGCAAAGTCATATTGCCTAATTTTTTTTTTTTTGTTTTTGCCAATATGACAATTGATTAAATCAGGCAATTCTCAAAAACGCAATAGAGTGAAACCGTTTTTAAGCAGTTCTTGTGTATACTTTACTATAGTGTGGTCGTGAATAGTATGAGATAGGAAAGGTAAATTTTAAATATGTTGCCGGTAAACATTATATAAAAAATTTTAGTAACTGAATATTTAAGATTGAGATCAATCGTTTTGTTTAAAAATCCGTTTTTATTTATATTCTTCAATATTTCTTCACATTTCGGGTGACATCTTCAAGAAAAACTTAAAGGATACAATAAAATAAACAAATAAAACATTAGACACTGTTTATATATAACATTATCATTATAGTATACGAATAATAACATAAATCACTGTAACACAAAACAGTAATAAATAAACAACAAAAACTGAGTAATAATATTTAGACGAACAATACACCAACTTGATGCTTCGAGAATTATTATTGTTCAATGATATACATGATGTACATTTTATTTTTGGGCTTTATGGTTTTGGGCGCAATTAAGGGGAGATTTTTTAGTAATTTTCTTTTTGGTAATCACTGTTTCTGGCAGCTTAGCTGTTTTCGTGTAGCATGTTACTGTTAATCATGTTCAGGTTGGTCTATAATTTAACCATGAATCGACATACAAACGAACAACGCTTGCAGATTATTGAATTTTATTGTCAAAATTCATGCTCGGTTAAGAAAGTGCATCGTGCACTTCATCCAATTTATGGAAGAAGTGTTCGGAATTTTGTGACTAAATTTCGCACCAAATTTACATTATTGGACATTAAACCACCAAAACGCATACGTGGAGTGCGGACAGAGGAAAATATCGCAGGTGTATCCGCCAGTGTTGTTGATGACCGTGAAATATCGATTCGGCGCAGTCCGCAGCAATTGGGCCTCATTTACTACACTACGTGGAAAATTTTTCAAGCGGATTTGGGTGTAAAACGTTTTAAAATACAGCTGAAGCAAAAATTGAAGCCACACGACCTACCACAACGGCTAACTTTTGGTGAATCGGAACTGGCTAAGTTGGATGAAGATCCTCTTTTTTATCGGAAAATTGTCTTCAGCGACGAAGCTCTTTCCTAATTGAGTGGATACGTGAACAAGAAAAATTGCCGTATTTGGTGTGAAGAGCAGCCAGAAGCATTGCAAGAACCGCCAATGCATACGGACAGGAACGTTACTGTGAATGGTGAGCGCTACCGTGCTATGATTACAAATTTTTGTTTGCCCGAAATTTCAGAGCTAGACATGTGGTTTCAACGAGACGGTGCCACAAGCCACACAGCACGCTAAACAATGGGCCAATTGAGAAGCGAGTTCGGTGATCAGTTTATTTCACTTTTGGGGCCGGTTAATTGGCCGCCTAGATCATGCGATTTAACGCCTTAAGACTATTATTTTTCGTCTATGTTAAGGCTCATGTCTATAGGGACAAGCCCGCAACGGTTGACACAACTGGAAGTCAATATTGAAGAATTTATTCGTGAGATACCGGACGATATGTTAGAAAGAGTGTGCCAAAATAGTACCCAGCGTATGAACCATTCGAGGCGTAGCCATGGTCAACATTTAAATGAAATCATCTTTAAACATTGAATTATATAGATCGTTCTATCGACTTAAATAAAGATTTCATACATTTTTCTAAATTTTATGTATTTATTTTTTAAATCAAATCCGGAGCAAAAAATTAATTCTCCAACTTTTTTTTTTTTGTAAAAACGAATCTAATTAGAATAAAAGGAATATGTTCTTTTTATAATCATAGAGGTTCAACCTTATGGCCCCCTATATCTTATACAATCTAAAATTGTATAGGCTACGAATCTAATTAGAATAAAAGGAATGATAATATGTCCTCTTTATAATCATAGAGGTCCAACCTTATGTCCCCCTATATTTTATACAATCTAAAAGTGTATATGAGACGAATCTAATTAGTATAAAAGAAACTAATCTGATTAGAATAAAAGGAATGATAATATGTCCTCTTTATAATCATAGAGGTCCAACCTTATGGACCCCCATATCTTATACAATCTAAAATTGTATAGGAGAAGGTCATTGAATCACTTTTGCAACAATACTCCTATTAACTAAAGTATGTACTTTTATTACAGAACTATTAACTTTTTAATTATTTAATAAATAAAGAGAGCAACTTGGCACATGTTCAGTCAACAAAGTTATTATATTTCGCATTTAAACTAATCAGTATAAAAGTTAGACTTAACTCTTTAATATGAGTTTTTAGAACAAAACACTTCAAAATTTATTAAATAAAAGAGGGAAATGTGTACTAATATTTATTTATTATTGTTAATACAGTAAAAAATAGTAAAAAGTGTTTTCCATGAAAAATATAAGATTTATTTATTTTTAGTATAACAAATAATTATCATTTGCAAAGATTTTCAGCATTTGGCTGTGGAGTTTGAGAATAATACATCGATGAACTAGCGCCTGTTGCATGATAAGTCGATGTAAATTTCATTATTTGCAAAAAAAAATTAATTAACATTCAAAAATGATGCGTCAACTCATATTTTCATAGTAAAACTGTAGTCATTGACACCTTCCATTTTGCATATTTTGCATACGAGACCTGCCACCCTATATATTTGTATATATCAATTTAAAATACCAAGATTTAATGCAAATAGTCTTAAAACACTCAAATTCATATAAAATAAAATCATAAAATCATGAAATTGAATAAAATGTCATAATAGTATGTAGAGTTCATATATTATATCACAATGTTAAGTAGTATTTTTTAAACAAAATTTGTAAGGACCTGTCAGTAGAAAAAGTCTACTTTAAATTAGCGTACAGAAAGAGTTTTTAATTAATAAATTAACATTGCACGGTTTTTTGTTTAACAAAAACAAATGATCTTGAACTTGAATAATCTTGCTCACGTCAACAAATTTCCTCCCGTTACTTATGAGTTTGTGATGTTCGTATATGCTATTAAAATATGCTTTTGTTTTAAAAACTACTAAGAAAATGCTTAAAAATAGATTTTTATACCCTCCATCCCATAGTGCAGGAGGGTATATATCACTTTGTCAAATGTTTGTAATTCTTTTAAAATATTCTGGGACCCCATAAACTATATATATTCTTGATCAGCATGAATAGAGAAGTCGATATAGCCATGTCCGTCTGTCCGTCTATCCGTCTGTCTGTGTTAATACATAATTCTCCGCCAATACAGAAGAGGTGTTGCTAATTTTCAGTCAAATTGTTTGTTGATATCATGAGCAGTTTCCTAGTGAAAATGAATAAAATCGGTTAACGCGTTGAAAAGTTATGAGTGAAAATGTGGGAATACCTCTTAAAATTTTGAATCAAATTTTAAAATATTCTATTTATTTCATCATACATACGTACATTCAATGCTTATACACAAGAATATACGCAATCAGGGATGGCAGTCAATATCGCTAAAATACTGTCCTCGATTCAAACCCCTTCCAACTGACTATCGTTATCCCAAAAATACCGTTACCGAAATAATTGAAATACCGTTATCCGTAAAATACCACTACCGATATAATTAAAAAATCAGTATCTTAAAATACCGTTACCGAAATAATTGAAATACCATTATCCGTAAAATACCGTTACCGATATAATTAAAATATCAATACCATAAAAATACCGTTACCGCAATAATCTACCAATATCTGAAAAAAAGTTCTTTAAATATATATATTTTCCCAAAGTATGATCATAAACTAGAAAGTCATTAAAACTCGGGCATAATGGGGCTAAAAATTGTGGTGTGCATTAACATTACCTGAATAACTTAAATAACGTTACCCTTAAAATGCCGTTACCAAAATAACTGGAAAATCTTTTCCCTAAAATAAAGTTACCGAAATAACTAAAATGTAACTTTATTTTATATCTAAAATACCGTTAGCGAAATAAATAAAATACCGTTAACGCTAAAAGCCCGCAACCGAAATAACTGAAATATAGTTACCCCTAAAATAACGTTACCGAAATAAAAGAAAATAGCGTTAACCAGACCAATAACCATATAGAATCGGTTACCATCCGTGGTCATAATCAACACGCACAAAACAAAAAAACCCACAAATATTGTTGTTGTTTTTTTCTTTTGTAATACAGGGTGGTTCATAAATGCCACTACAAAACAAAAACGTAATAACTCTTTTTCTGAGTTATTAATCTTTCAATTTAAGGAAAACGAACGATTGGGGTAAAGAATAAAAAGAATAAAAAAATATTTATATGTATTGAAAAAAAGTTATTTGATTTTCTTAATATAGCACTATTTATCAGCCACCCTGTATCTATGTAGGTTTTATAAATGGTATGTATGTATGTATGTTTAGTAGCAATCGCATGCAGTGTTGCCAGGTTTGACGATTTATCGTCATTTTGACGATATTTAATTTTGCTGCCAACAAAATTACGAATTTTTGCCAAAAGTTTAATATATCAGCAAAACATATTCATTTGTCACTGGATCTACTTTTCGATTTATATTATTATCGATTTATATTATTTGAAAAAATATAAGTTTCTTTCTTTTTTGTGTCTCGAAAACACTCTAAACAAAATTATATATTTTTTTAATTTTTTGACAAACTTAATTTTATTACACTTTTTGTTTGATTTATGTGATGTATAGTATAAACATATGTGTCGTAATGTAAATGGGTATTTAATAATTATTTCATTATGTATGTCTCCGCAAGCGTGTTGTAAAAAAATTTCCATCCCATAGTGCGGAGGGTATACACACTTTGTAAAATGTTTGTAATTCTTTTAAAAAAAATCTGGGAAAAACCCACAAAATATTATTGTTGTTTTTTTTGTTTTGTTTTGTAATACAGGGTGGCTGATAAATGCCACTACAAAAAAAAAAGTAATAACTTTTTTTCTGAGTTATTAATCGGTTAAATTTTTTTTTTTTTGGTTTCATTGATTCGTCTTTCAATTTAAGGAAAATGAACGAATGGGGTAATGAAACTATTATTTTTGATTGTGCGCGAATACAATGCTTTGGAGGCTGGCGTTTCCGCATAAACAAACTTAACGGGCATTTTAAGCGGCACTCCTTCGAGCAGGTTGGGCTCGTAAATTATTTTGTCAATCGTGGGACAATCATTACGACGCCTTTTAATCAAAATTTCTCAGTTCGAATGTAAGAATCAATTGTTGCCATAGTTGCCGCAATACAAGTCAATTCTAGAGTTTCGACATGGAATATTTTTGCTCATATATGTATCACCAGACAGTCAATACGGACAGTTCTGTTTAAGGATTTTCATTTCTCTCCTTTAAAAAAATCAAATAACAAGTAATTTTCTCTGTAATTTGCACGGAATTTCGCTTGCATTTGATGTCATCAGGCGTGTTAGTCATTTTAATTAAATTGTTTCTTAAACGTCATTAAAAATACTTAATAAAAATGTATGGCTTTTCAAATGTAAAAACAAAGAAATATTTGTATGTATTGAAAAAAAAACGTTATTTGAATTTCTTATTGTACCAATATGCATCAGTCACCCTGTTTGTTTGTATGTATGAAGGTTTTTATAACTGGTATTTATGTATGTATGCATTAGAAGCAATCACATGCAGTGTTGCCAGGTTTACGATTTATAGTCATTTTGACGATATTTAATACCCAAAATAACTAAATGACTATTGGACTATTTTTGCTTCCAAAAAATTTACGAATTTTTGACAAAAGTTTAATATGTCAGCAAAACATATTAATTTGTCACCGGATCTATTTTTTGGTTTATATAATTTGAAAAAATACCAGTTTCTTTAATTTTTTGTGTCTCGAAAACACTCTAAACACACAAAATATTTTCATTTTTAATTTTTTGACAAACTTAATATTATTTCATTATTAATAATTATTTCATTATGTATGTCTCAGCAAGCGCATTTTTTTAAAATCTTTTTTTTAATTCGCGTATGCTTTTTAAACCCTAAATTCACTAAAACTAATTCACTAAAACACTAATTTCTCTCTGAAATTCAATAAAAATAAAATTTGCAAAATGGATCTTTGTTATAAAGAATTTATTTTATTTAAATTGTTTGTCTCGTCAACCAGCCTCCATACAAATGATGTCTGCTATAACGAACTTCTTATATCCACAGATTTCATAAATACTTCAATTTGCATTTCCATTTAATTCTGTCCAATTCGACTGAATATATGAAACTGAAACGATTTCTACTTAAACTATGTTAATGTAGTATTTACAAAACAGTTCAAAAGTTTCCACGTAATCACCTTCTTGGACCCCCTAAATGTTTTTTTAAAAGTCCATGTGAAAAAAGCATAACTTTGCTTAAAATGTAATATTAAATTCCTGTCAGTGCATGCAAACGATTTCTCAACTTTTTCCACAGTTTTTATCAATTCTGTAAATTGTCACTACTGATTTTAAAACTAACTATTATCCCAAAAAAAAAAACTTCCTTCATTGAGAACAAACCTGCAGAATAACTTTGAACATTAATTTGTGTTTCAGTGAAAAATAAGATGAAAAACATTTAAAGTTTTTATTAATATTATTAAAATATAATATTCCTAGTATGTTTAGATCAAATCGGTATGTTTTTCGCTAAAATTAAAGTGTTTTGGTATTTTATACAATACATTTTCGTTACATTGCTAAAAGCCTATTTTGTGGCTTTTTTCTACTAAAATCACGGGTTTTGTTTTATAAAAAAATGATTATTTCAGTGCTACATTAGATGTAAATATTTCATGTACGGATAATATTATTTTCTACAAATATTGATTACTTTGAGACATCGATTTGTGCTTTTCCCCTATTTCAAGTGTTATAAGCAAACTGCATTTAATTATTGCAATAAGCTGAGTTTATTTTTATACACATAACCCTCGTTAATCGAGTGTTAGATTTTTATTTTCTACTAAAATCGTTTCATTTACAAAACAAACGTTTTTTTCCTAAGAATATTTTTCTCTTTTATTTTTTTTATAAACTTCCCTTCACAATTTAAAAGGTGGAGCCAGTTATTCTTCAAATTTGATCCTTTCTCAATTACAATTATGTAGATATTAAATTAAATTACTAATTCACAATATATTTATTATTTTTAAAACTATTTTTTTCTTATTACTGTCCCTTTAAACCTATCCCTTTATGGTGCTATTGACAATTTTCCCAATTGGATGTTTCCATCAATTGCAATTGGATTCTTAAAAGAATATTAATTGGATATTAACTCCCAATTTAAATATATATTTAATAACATAGAAATTAAACATTGCGATTTCAGCGCCTGAATATCGAGGATTTTTAATAGCAAAGACACAAACCATATTTATTGAATTGTGTAAATCTGTATCTGTATTTATATACAGTGCAATTCGCTTTTAACGATAATTGATACAACATTTTTTTCTTCACCCCAAATACATTATTGTTATTTTTACAAAGAATATAGATATATATATATATATATTGTTTGTACTTTCACTGGCTAATTCAAACAATGAGATGGAGGGTATCCAAAAATTCGGCACAGCCGAATTTAATCTTTTTTATACCAAATTCGGCACATCGGACTTTAATGCTTCCACTTGATTTTAAATAAGATTTTTTTATCGAAAATAAGATGTTTTACCGAAATATCAAAAACAAGAGCAAAATATGCTACAACAAATCAATAGCAGAATTCGTCAATTATTCTAAAAAAAATATATATATAATTAATTTTTCAATACGACGCACAGGCAATGAATGAAACAACACATTTCTGGTTGCGCTGAAACAGAGGATATTTTGTATAACAAAAATTCTTAAAAACTTCTAAGAATTTTAAATTTATAGAAGTTTAAATGTTTCGGTGGGAAAAAATAAACACCAGAAAATTTAACAAAAAAAAAATTTAAATTCTGCAATAAAATTGTAATTGAAAAGACAGGAGGAAACCAAAAGAGTAAAAGGTTGGAAAAACACTTAAAAACAAAAAAGACAATATTTTTTAAGGCTGGAAAATTTAAAATACAAAAAATATTACTTTTCTCTGGTTTTAACAGAATAAATTCTCCGACCTTAAAATGAAAAATTTGCGATTTGACACCCATACTTTTACTGATGTTAGAGAAAAAATTTTTTTAAGAAACTCACATAGCAAATTCGGTTGCGAGAACCGATTTTACAATACAATTCATTCGGTTGCTGCATTCTCGTGATTTCGATTGGCCTCACTAAGTTCAGTTGTCCCATCCGAAATTCAGTTGTAACAACTGATTGAAATTTTCGATTTTTTATGGAGTACCACAGGGCTCAGTTATAGGGCCTTTACTATTTATGTTATATATCGACGACTTTTTTAACATATTTCATGGTTTTGAGTGTGATGATTTTGTCTTTGCGGACGATGTACAACTTCTTTTTTCGGGCCGTCCACAGCTCATTGATGTTTTCGAATATAACATGAATTTGCTTTTATCTAATTTTTCTGCCTGGATGATAAATTGTAATTTGAATATAAACTCTACCAAGACAAGAGCTATTGAAACTACATAACTCTGAAGTGGATGTATCTATGATGATAAACGGCGAGCTTATTGAATTCGTTGAAGTTATGGGACGTCTAGGTGTTTTAATAGATAACAATCTGGAATTCGGTCGACATATAACCTGGCTAAGTTCCAAAATAAATTTTACCCTGCGTAGATTATATTTCCTAAATCTTTATTTGTCACTTTCTATTAGAAAACGCATAGCACATTCATTATTAATGTCCAACTTATTATACTGTATTGAAGTTTTTTCTGGGTGTAGTGTTGATGACTTCAATAGATGTAATTTACTGCTTAATAAAATAATACGTTTTATTTACAAATTGACGCCATATGATCATGTTTCGAGGCATATTTTTGTTTTTTTGGGATGTAATTTTAATAGTTTTGTTCGAATTCGATTGCTATTATTCTATCATAAAGTCATGCTCTCTAATTGCCCTGAATATGTACGTAGACATATTATACTCTTGAACACTGAAAGAAACCTTTAACTTTTATATCCCATTAGAAAGTATATTATTCATGAACGATCATTTCATGTTCGTGTAGCTAGTGTGGGAACCATTTACCCTTACCACTTAGATCTTTTGATCTATCTTTAAAATCATTCAAGTGTAAACTTGTTCTGTAAATGATATTTGATGTGCAAAAATTTTCGAAATCGGTTGGTTTTTTGAAATAAATTAAATTAAATTAAAATTATATTTCATTAACGTATAGTCATGTCGGTATTTGTTTTAGGATATTTTACCGGTATTGCAAGGAACTTGAAAATTTTGCATGATTAGTTGTATCCTTATAAATTTTATAGTAAACTAAACGTTTCACTAAACTCGTTTTTTATTAAAATTCAGAATCCGAAATTATATATGTATACTGAAAATAGTTTGTAGTTTAACTGAAAATGTAAATCGCTTAAAATCCCTTCAATTAACTTTTTTATTTAAATCAAGTGTTTTTGTTATTATTTTTTTAAATATCGTTTAAATAACTAACAAATCATAAGTACAAACGAATAGTAAGTTAAAAATAAATATTCAAATTCTAAATTCTAAAAATAAAAGTTATATCCAGTTATTTGACATTATTTTAGATTTTTGTATTTCTTTGTTTTTTTTTCTACAAAATGTATGCACACTAGAGCAACTCGCCGAAAAAAGTAAAAAAAGTGCTCCTCTGAAAATGTGAATTAGTTTGTTTTATGACTATTCCCGAAATATTTTTGGTCGGCATAAAAATAACATAATTTTGCAATCACACCAATAAAGTATTTTAATCACTATTTCATTTAAAAGGTATAAAATTATTATTTTTTTTTTTTTAATATTCGCGATTTAACAAAATATTTGCGTATGATTTTAATAGAGGCAATACGGGCAAAATTGCAAAATTATGTTATTTTTATGCAAAAAACTTAAATAGAGCATATTTTACTGACTATCGCATTAATATAGTACAAGCTCATTGATGTCATATACGCCGTTGCATGAGTCTTCGCGAAAGAAAAATTTTAATATCCATATTGGCCATATTAAAAACATCCGCCAAATTTTGGTAAATCGCGAACTTAAGCGAATATGAAAAAAAGTGTTTACTTACTTTTTTATGTTAAAAAGTGATTAAAATATATTGATGTGATTGCAAAATTATTATATTTTTATTCAAAAGTCCGCAAAAAAAAAATTTCACGGAATTTGCACGTGTGAAGTTCATGCTCACTACTGTCTTATACCCCGTTGGACGAGTCTTCGCGAAAGAAAAATTTTGATACCCATATTGCCCATACTAAAAACATCCGCCAAATGTTGGTAAATCGCAACCTAAAACAAATAGTCAAAAAAAAGAGTATTTTATAACTTCTTTTATGTCAAATAGTGATTAAAATATATTGATGTGACAGCAAAATTATTATATTTTTGTGCAAAAACCTTAAAAAAAATTACATTTCACTGAATTCCGCGTGTATATAGTGCATGCTTCTTCATGTCATATACGTCATTAGACAAGTTTTAAAAAAGCTTTCATATGATGTGCATAACTTGTATAGTGTAGTGGGTTAAAGTCGAAAATTTTCCAAAAAATCGAAAAAATACCTTTTTTAAAAACGGTCCAGCTCATGAACGGCGGCGGGAATAGTCATAAAACAAACTAATTCACATTTTCAGAGGGGCACTTTTTTTACTTTTTTACGTTTTATACAAGGCAAGTCGGTCTAATGCAAACACATACATTTGTGTAAACTTTTTCAATTTCTTGTAATTTGAAACAAAATAATTTTGTGTATAAATGAACCACTTTAATAAAAAAACAAACACGAATTTTTTCAAAAAAATAATCATAACTGTAACGGAAACAAATAAATTACAATATTCCGTGTTTGTCGTTAAATTTGTATTATACTTTAATAAATGAACTTAAAAAAAAATCGGTAAATGGTAGTAAATTATTTTGAACAAATGTATGAAAAAGTTGAAAAAATATTTATTTGAAAAATAAATGCATGTTTTTTTATTTTATACTCAACTGAAAACTTTTTTATTAAACTTCAAACATTAAACTACATACTACTCTGAGTGCATATATGATTAATTACACGGTGCTATAGTGAAAAAAAAACTTGGAAAATGACCTAGCGTGGGTTATAGGTCTTGCTGAGTACATTACAAATTGTGTCAAAAAATTTCAGAAACACCCTTAAATAAAATTAAAAAACCCGTTTTCAGTGATGTTCGTCAACTTATCGACCTGTAACTCAGTCAGTTTTTGTCCGATTTAAATTTTTGTAACGGGTTTGGAAAGAAAACTGACTACGCTTTAAAATGTCGTGCATTTTATGATTCATTTGTGAGTTATTAGTATTGTTTTTGTTAAGAATATCTACAAAAAAAAACGTAAATTATAAACTTTTTTGATTTTAGTAGCTTTTCATTGCTTATTTTAATATGAAAGCTTATAAATCTTATACCAACATATAAAGCAAATTTAGTTCTTAACAAAACATAGTTTTTATTTTTCAAATCGGATGAAAATTGTAAAAAATATTCAACTTTTCATTAACACCTGTTTTTAACTATACATTTTTAATTTACGTTTGTAAGTCAAGTGGAATTTGTAAAATTTGGAAAAAATATAAAAAAATGAGAAACTTTTGATAAATACTTACCTAATTTCTTGGAATATATATTTTATGAATTCATGAAAGCTTAATTCTTTGCCTTTCCAAAACTGTTTAAAATTTTGAATTCGGTCAAAACATGTGTGAGTTAGAGGTACTAAAGTGCTACGACCTACCCTAAAATAGTTTTTTGAAAATAACTCAAAATTTTGAGGGTGTTTTAAAATTTTTGAAAACTGTTTTTGTATGTTCTCATCTAGGCCTACAACCCCTACTAGGTCGGTTTTCAAGTTCTGACAAAGTGTTTTTTTTTGTAGCAGTGTGTTATGGGCTTCTTAATGATCATTCAGGGACGATCATATATTTCCATTAGACTGCTTATCGTAGTATGAAGAAAAATATATTTTCGAATGTTGACTGTAGCTCCCCTAAGAATTTTTCCTTTCGCCATAAAATGTCGCTCTGCAAAAAATTATGACGATAGAATGTTGTTTAATATTTCCGCTACGGTGCTGAAGTTTGAAAAAAATTCATGTGGAGAAAAACTTATTACTTGAGCCAGAGTACAAACTAAAAATTTTTTATATAAATAGAACATTTTTGGTCTTCAAAGTTTAGTAACGTCATGATGCTTGTTAGGAAAAGACCTAACCACGTGCTTGATTACTAAGAAGACAAGAATGGAGCAAAATTGATTATTATTAGGTTTTTTGTTAAAGTTCTGCCTATTATGGAGGCTCTAACTTTTCTAAAACTTCGGGTTCTGATGAGATCTTTAGCCAGATCGAAATACTAGTATCAACCTAGCTAATATGTTTGATTTGCTTTATTTTTGTAAATATACGGAGGTTGAAAGCTCGTTATAAATTGAAAATTACCTTTTTTTAGTTTTTAAATTATTTTTTTTATGCACTAAATTTTTAATAAAAATTACATTTAAAAACCAAAAATCGACAAAAAAAAAAATTTAAGCTATGATAACTTCCCCAGAGCATTAACTTCAGAGCTCTTGAATAAGACATGTTAGAAAAAATCTTAAATTATTTCTGAAATTTTCTACACCAACACTTGTTTTGCCTTGCTTACATCAATAAATACTTAAATATAAATTTATGTCTTCCTAACCTTGCAAATATTTCCTCATATACACCATATTCGAACAAATACAGGGATGTTCACTAAAATTACTATAACTCGTGAACCACTGCACACAGAAAAAAGTTTTGTTGCTCCAACCGTAAAAAAGTTTTGTTGCTCCAACCGTATTTTTTGCCATCCGAATTTTGATAGTCACAAATACTATCTTAAAAATCTATAGTTGATTCGATAGCTGTAACCAAGTTTCTATTAGAATGATTAAAAAATATTGTTGCACATGCAGACATTTTTAATTATCCCTACTGAATCAAATCGAATTTATTTAGATAAATACACCATTTCCTATTTAAAATATATGTTTTTTTATTTTTATTAATTAACACAAAATATACAAATTTAAATTTTTTACAAACTATGTACATACAAAAGGAAAGATTTAAAGCAAATGTTTTCTTAAACTCTATTTATTGCAATGAGATTAAATACTTTATAGTAGTAGTAAATGCTATAAAACTAAAATCTGTGGAAAAACCAATATTGGTGAAAGATTAAAGTTTTTGGGATTAATTTTAAGTTTCGATAAAGAAAAATGCTTGTAATTCGCCCATAAAAAAAACATTTTAATCTGAGTGTACTCCTACAAAAGCTCCAAAATCTGTCATCACATTAAATTAATGTCTCTGAAACTAAATGGACAATTAAAGTTGAAAATTATAGTTTTTCTCGGAATAGATCCTGAACAATTTTAGTTTACAATTTTTTAGCGAACGTTTACCCATAACTGAGCTGTTATTTGTCTATATTTAAAAATTAAAAATATTTTGAAACAAACGTCTTATCAAAGTTCTTAATTTAAGGACACTTTTTTGTCGATTTCGTTTTTAATTACTATCCTTATCTTTGGAAAATATACAGATATTGCAGAATTTTTCTAAGAAATTGTTTAAGGAACATTTCACCAGAACGCGGCTGATTTCTTCAGAAAATTACTTTAAGTTTTAATTTCTTCTGTAGTTTTTGGAAAATCATCACTTGTAAATCATCATCAACAAAGAAATTCTATCAATCAGAAAATAGAGACACCTTTGATATATTTTTAAGTTCCAAACAAACTGCGGAAATTTCTGTAAAATATGATTTATGTATTTCTATTTCTAATTCCAATATTTATAAATTATAAACGAAAATCCAATACCTTTCTGGTGTATACTGATGTTTCACGAATGCCATAAATTTTTCGCATTTAATCAGAATTTTATTTACATATTTTTGTAAAAAAGGGTTCTTGAACATTTTGTTTGTTTAATGAAATAAAATTCTTTTGCTTTATTTTTTGACACTTTAAAAAAGAAAATGCTTTGTTTGCAAGTATAATTTTTCGTTGGGTTGAATAATATTTTTATATTCAGAATCAACGAATAGGTTTAAATGGCCGAAAAATATTTTTAAGACGGTTATAACCATTACGAATTATTGAGAAAGAATTTATTTTTTGAATGTAGTTTGGGTAATAAATTGTTTGGGCAAAATTATAATTTTTTTGTTACCATTATTGTCATTTTATGACAAGAATAGTTAATTTGCTTTAATTATATATAGAACGTGCATACTATCGAATAAGTATCAAAAGGAAAGGCTTTTAATAATATTCATTGAATTCCAACTAATATTTTCTCAGTGTGTACAAAGACTGTATATACACAAAAACCTTGGTATTGACGTCACCTGTTCAGAAACAAAATAGGTTCACGAATTGCAGAGAACATCAGTTACTAACACAATGCAACTTATTATATATATAGGTCACAGTTATTTCATTGTATCATCAACGACAACTACAAATAATATTAAGAAATAATAAAAAATTGAATATTGTATATAAATGTTATTATCAACATTCAAAACAGAATAGTAAAAAAATATTTAAACAAAACAAGATTTTCATTAACATGTTTACTTAAAGCCAACTTTGGCAGTTTCTTAAACAATTTAGAATTTCATATCTAAATAAAAACAGATTGAAAATTTTTATGGTACAAACAATTTTTGAACGCATATTTATTTGTCACCCTGTAGACAGTACAAATAAAGAGACAACAACATGTTTGTATTAATATTTAGTTGTAGACATGTGTAAAGTAAATATTTTCTATAAAACATACCACACCTTACATGTCGTATACATACACTGAAAATAAAATGAAAGTAATAACAAAATATATATTTTAATTTAACAATTAATTTTCTTCTATATTATGCAGCAATAACATAACTAGTCATTTGTGTTTTTGATATTTTTTTAAAACATTTTTAGCCAATCTTTTAATATAATTTTAAATATTTTATTTGTAAAAATGAAAATTTTACAATAAAAAAAATCGGGAGAGACCAAATTAAAGGTGATTTTATCAGCTTAGATTGGAAATTTATATTTAAATAATCCTATTCGCATGTCGTTAAAATACCGACATCTTATTTTGAGTGGATATTTTAACTAAATATAATTAAAATAAATCGGTAGAAACCAAATTAAAAGTGATTTTATCAGCTTGGAGTTTAAATTTATATTTAAATGATCTTATTCGTATGTCGTTAAAATACCGACATCTTATTTTGAGTGTATATTTTAACTAAATATTATTGTGTTACTTTCATATACATATTGTGTGAGTATGTGTAGATATTGTAAATGATGTATAGAATGCATAAGTTTAGTTATATTTGTATGAATGTATTAGTGAAGAGTAGAGTATAGTATTGCATATGTAATGTTAGCAATTTGTATGCAATTGATGTTAAGCTATAATATTGTATATATTACACATACATACACAATTACTTGGCTATGTATTTGAAGTTAAGGCAAGTAATACAACGACTACTACTAGTAGTTTACAGTGAAATACTTACATACAACTGCGAATTTATCTATTTATGTTATCTATCTAACGTATATGTTCATATACTCACATGTGCACATTAATAGGGCACTTATTTTTAAACATTCCAATTTCAGTGTAAAAGTGTTTTTAGAAATATTGTAATGTTAGTTGCCGGTTTAAAATAATAAAATTTGTACATGTTTAAAAATTTTTTTTTGAATGTTTAAAGCTGAAAATGTCTTATTTTCTCGTGAAAAACTCACAAAATTTAGTTCGAAAAATTATGCTATAGTTGTCCATTGTTTAGTTATTGACAAGTAAATGTGATATTTTATATTCTCTTTATAAAATTGATATTCTTAAGTGTTCAACTTGCTTGAAAACTAAAAAATAACAAACCTGAATTATAACTGCCACCCTAATAAGCACGTATATATATTTCTTTACATTTACGTTGCAATGCATAAAATATAAATTTATTATAAATGAGAAATATCAACATATAAAAAATATTTTTATGTTTATACAGCACATGTTATAAAACCCATATTCGTGCATATTTTACTCGTTGCCCTTCTACAGTTCGCAAGTTTGTTCACATTTTTTCTTTTTCTGTCTTAGAACAACTTGGCAGATTTTGTGGTATTTTTGGTGGGATA
Source organism: Delia radicum (assembly GCA_021234595.1). Classification (NCBI taxonomy): domain Eukaryota; kingdom Metazoa; phylum Arthropoda; class Insecta; order Diptera; family Anthomyiidae; genus Delia; species Delia radicum. The sequence goes on along the minus strand of CM037854.1, from coordinate 37,170,074 downwards.
ACTTTAAGTTTTAGGAATAATTTTTAAAAATATTTGTTTAGATGACAACAAAACATAAACGCTAAAAAATTATGGCAATTTCAACCAAAATTATATCCGTCTAATGTTTCATATACTGTTAAAAATTGATCCACACAGAGAAATAAAGAGACAACCGAATGGAAAAGTGTATTCACACAGAAAATTAGTTAGTTGGAAATTGGTCGAATATATAAAAGCCCTTTGCTGAACAAGAAATGTTATACCGATTACTAAATATTGTAGTACAAACAAATTTATTCTTTAATAACACAAGGCAACAATTTTGAAAAAATTTTAATGGCTTTGAAAACCACTATACAATTTTGATGTATTGTGGTCCCAGTAGTACAAATATGGTTCAATTTTGAAATTCTATGGAGAGGTTTTTTTTTAAAAAATTTTTAATTAAAATTATAAATTTTTTTAGACGTTTCTCCACATAATTAATGATAACTAAAAAAAATTAGTCCGATATTATTCAAATAAATTTAGAAAAACTGAAATTTACATAGCCTTTAATCCGTTAATATATTGCGTTTCAATCGGCTCAGTAGTTTTGGAGTTATAATAAAAAATTGAGGGAAAAAATATTTTTTTTTACGTGAAAATAGCAAATTTTTTTGTTTTAAAAAAATCATAAAAAATCGAAAACGTAAAAATCGTTCAGATTTATGTAATAGGAACAAAATGAGATATCGATCATAAAAATCGATTGATTTTTTTCGAATTTATTCACAATTAAGTGAATTCGCTCATTTTCACCAAATTTTAGTTTTTTGTCTGATATACATAAAATTGAGTAGTTAATGTTCTTCTTTCGATTGATTGAATTTTGAAATCATTTTCCCCATGCTATGTACAAATTTTCACATCAAAAATGCATTACATAGTAACATTCGTGTATTTTTTGGCAAAACCCTACCTAGAATATACTGATTCTATTCTTCGGAAAGACATTTGTGTTGGATGAGCTTAAATGTAAATAAATAAATAAATTAAATAGTAGAAAATTTATATTTTATTATTCACATTTATTATAATAAATAAAACAAGAAAATAAATAAATAAATATGTATTATAAACTACAAACTCTGAAATTTTCTTTTAGTCGATTTTCTACTATTGTTGAATAACGAAGTGTTACTCTGAATACTCCAGCAAAAATCAGCCATCATGTGTGCATCCCAGCGACCCTGGTATCGTTCCTCCATTGTCCGGATATCTTGGTGGAATCGTTCGCCCTGTTCTTCACTCAAGTCTCCTAGATTTTCAGGAAAACGATCTAAGTGACTGTGCAGGTAGTGTACTTTGATGCTCATGTTGCATCCAAGATTCTGGAAGTGAGTTAACATCTCTTCAACGTGCGCAACGTAATCATCACCCTTGTTATTGCCTAAGAAATTTTGAATAACCCATACAAACGAATCCCATGCATTCTTCTCAATTTCTGACATTGAACTGCCAAATTCAGTATCGTTCACCAATTTGCGAATTTGTGGGCCATCAAATATGCCTGCTTTCAGCTTTTCCATACTTAGATTGGGAAACTTCCTTGAAATATACTGGAAACATTCACTATCTTTGTTAAGTGCTTTAACATATTGTTTCATCAGACCAAGTTTAATGTGAAGAGGGGGTAATATGATGCGATCTCGGGGCACTAGAGCCACATTTATAACATTTGGCGTACCTGGAACTAGTGTTTCCCTAGAAGGCCATTGTTCTCTCTTCCAATGTTCTGTTTTAGCTCTGCTGTCCCATAAACATATAAAACAAGGATATTTTGTAAAGCCGCTTTGTTGGGCTAAGAGGAAATTTACCATCTTAAGATCAACACAAATTACCCACTTATGTTCATCATACTTTATCTTCTTCATGACCAATGCAATTACAGAGTATTCTTCTTTTACTTTGGTTGAATGTGCGATCGGCAAGGAGTGAAATTTATTTCCATTATGCAAAAGGACACACTTCAAGCTGCGTTTTGATGAGTCGATAAATAAACGCCATTCGTTTGAATCATATTTCTGTAAGCCCATGGCAGTCATCAAACCAGAAATATCTGTGCAGTACACAAAGTCATCCTCTTCAGCAAAATAATGAAGTAAGTCTTTTTCTCGAGTACGGTAATACGAAACTTTAGTTTCTTTAGTTATGAGACCTGTTTCTTTCATCCGGGACGCAAGTAATTCAGAAGATCTTTTCGACAATCCAAGGTCTCTAATTACATCATTAAGCTGATCTTGATTCCATGGTCTCGGCGAGAAATGTTTGTGTGGGATGAACTCGTCATTTTCAGCTGTAGATGGTAGTGCTGGATCTGACATATCTGATTGGTAAGACATACTTGAGGTTGAGTGTCCTGGTGAAGATGAAAGCACATGACTACAGCTTGCACCCCGATCATATTCTATTTCTTGTGAATGTACAACTGCAAGTGTAAACCCATCAGCAGACCTCGTGGGGTAAGACCATCGCATAGATTTTCCAAAACCGCTTTTTGTACTTAAACAAAAATAACACTCGGATGCGTGGTTCGCTGTTTCTCTCCATAGCATAGGCTTCAAAATTCCAAGTGTCGTCTGTAAAATGAAAAAAAAAAAATGAAATCAGGAATATGAAGAATTCAAATTTTAATTAAGAAATATTGTAATTATAAAATATTCCAAATCTATTAATTTATACTTACTTTACGTTAGAAGACTTCATAGATAAATTCAATCGACATGGAATGCATATAGTACTCGGTGTCCAATGCTGGTTCAAATTGTGCGGATAGATATTATAGCAATCTTGATATGACTTTTGCAATGAAGTTAAGAAGCACTTCCGTTTTTTCCCGGTGATATATTGGCCGCACACATAACAAAATAAATCTGGATCGTTTTTACATAAAAATGTTCTGGCTCATTTTTATTAATATTTGAAAATTGTTTTTAACTTCTAAGCTGTATGACTCTAATTTTTGTATAGGTATTAAATGATGTTTGCGTTATCGCAAACACTTCTTGAATGAAATAAAAAGGGTCAAGGAGATCTTATAAATACTGATACTATAATTTGGGATAACCCTTTGTGTGGATACAGTTTGTGTGTGCTGCAAATTTTTTATTATTCCCAAGAATCCTAAAAAACATTAAGGACTTTTATGAAAAAAAAAAAATCATCCGTTACAGGTAGCTAACGGAAAATAAGAGCACTTCAGCGTACACGCACATTTATGAGCGTTTTATTACTATCCTACCGCAATCGTAAAAATTAAACAATCTTTTGTTTATTACTTATTTTTTTTTAATTATTAGAATCATAAAAATCTCATAGAGGTTTTTCCCAAAGGGGTTTTGCCAAAATGCGTGTCGTAAAATGCACCTGAGTTTTTATGTTCTGCATTTTCATTATATAGTAGGTACAATTTTCTACAGTGCTTGTAAATATGCGATACCTTCAATTAATTGTAAATAAAAATGTAAAGCATGCATCGATTTTTATGATCCATATCTAGTTGAATTCGCATGATATGTAGCTTTACTACAAAAAAATAAAAAGTAATATTTTTTGCAGTTTTCGATTTTTTCCAGATTTTTGTTTTTCAAATTTTTTTTTTTTTTAGCATTTTTTTTTTTTTTTGCGAACAATTTGTTTCATAACTTTGAAACTATTGATCGCATTAAAAAAATTTGTACACGTTCTTTAAAGATATTGTAAACCTTAATTTTTGTAAATTTAATTTGACAAAATCGGACTAGTTGTTTTGAGTTATGACAACATAAGTGGAGAAATGGCTCAAAATATTGTCAATTTAAAAAAAAAAATTTTTTTAAAAAAAAATTATCCATAGAATTGAAAAATTTTACCATTTTTGTACTTAGGCAGCCATGATGCATCAAATCTATATAGTGGTTAGTCAAGCCTTTTTTGCTGTTGACCTGTGTAATTGGTAAAACCAACTAATCTATACTTCTATACTAATATTATAAAGAGGTAATGTTTGTATGTTTGTTGTTTGTAGAAAGTAATGTCCGTAACTAATCATACGATTTCTAAATTTTTTTTTACCAATACTTAATTTGGTCCTCCAGGATGGACATATATCGTTCCGGAATTTTTTTTTTTTTTTAAGTTATGAGCGGAAACATAAAAATAATCTATATATATAAAATACAATGTTTGTATGTTTGTCCTCTATAGACTCTAAAACTATTCAACCGATTTGGCCCAAACCGGTTTCATTTGAAAGGTTATAGTCCAAATTAGGTTTTCGGCTATATATATTTCAAGTGGACGTGGCTCCTCCCACATAAATTGAATAACATCATATATCTTGACTATTGTGATAGCAAGAGTTTTGAAACATTGCAGTATCACACATGTTACTGATTTGAATAATCAGGAAACAAATGGGCGGGATCGGACCAGTGGGAATGGCAGCTCCCATACAAAGTAAATATTTAATATCATATATCTACAGTACTATAATAGCCATAGTCTTAGAAATTTGTGCACGTTGATTATTTGTTAATGTGAATAGTCATGGGAAAAATGGGCGTGATCGGACCAGTGGGCGTGTCAGCTCCCATACAAAGTAAATATTTAATATAATATATCTACAGTTCTATAATAGCCAGAGTCTTAGAAATTTGTGCACGTTGATTATATTATGAATAGTCATGGGAAAATTGGGCGGGATCATACCAGTGGGCGTGTCAGCTCCCATACAAAGTGATTATTTAGCTCATATACAAAATTAATATTAATATTAAATATCTAGGGTTCTATATTAGCTATATACCCTTCAAATTTTGTACGAGTCCATCAATTACAAATATTAGTAGTCGAACTGAAAATGGGCGGAATGGGATAAATAGGCGTGGTACCAAGAGCAAAAAACAAATAAGCATTAAAATAAATTATCACATTCAAGACTTTTTGCAAGGTTATTTAATAATGTTGTTCAAAAATTGGTTTAGCGTTCCTCATAGTCCTAGAATAAATAAAAAAGGTAAAGAGTAAACAATAAATTTTATGATATGGTTTTAAGTAACAATTCATGTTTAACAGGTACACTTAACATAAAAAATATATTTTATTGATATCAAACTCTTAAATCGGTTATGTAGTTCCGAAGATATTTACAAAAAACCTATTTTAATCTTCAAGCTATGTTACACGAACACAACAGCCTCTTCCGTCTATTCAAAACAGCCCTAGACCAGATGCCGACAGATGAATTTACGGTTGTCATAAGAGCTGACCAGACAGCGGCTGGTGAGCATGAGCGGCGCTTTAATGCACCGGTAATAGGTGACGTCTTAGTTGTCATGGCAGTTGTTTTCAGCTATTCATTTTATATACTTCAGCAAATAAAGACGATAGAAGGACAAAGAGGCGTTAGGCTTTACATGAAATTATAAATTTTAAAATGATTAACTAATGTGAATTTATTTTTTTAATTATTTATTTGCGTAAAAAAAATTTCTTGATTTAAAGAATTAATTACAATTAAAATTTGAGGCCCTATGCTCCTTATAGGAACGACGGGAATATATATATATATATAAAATTTGAAAGCAAAACAACGTTTGCCGGGTCAGCTAGTACTGATATAATTTTGGTAATGATCGGTAGACCCAACCTTATCAAAATATAAAAAATACTACTGAAAACTAACAATGTAAGTACAGTCTTAATAGATTTTCAATATTAAATTCATTTATGAAGAATACCAATAAAAACTATGAAATTTATTTTCTTTTTCCTTAATCAACCAGAAAAAAAAAATGAATATGGTTTAAAATTTTTAACAAAAATATTTGTGATCTTTATTTAGCATCTAAATATCGCATAGTGGGATATATCCCAAATTCACATTAGTTTAAAGTAGAATTTAAAAAAAAATCTACTTTTTGCATTCTTTTCCCCAAGAAAGCACCAACAGTATTTTGTCTCCACAAAAATATTTTATTTCAAACCTATAAAGAGTTTTCATGCAAAAGTGAGTTGTATTAAAAAAAAAAATTCATTTGTAAATGGTGATTTTTTAAGAGGATTTGATTTAAAAAAAAAAAACAAATAAAATTTAGAGAAATGTATGAAATCCTTATTTAAGTCGATAGAACGATCTATACACACAGAAAACAGTTTCATTGCTACAACCAAATTTTTTGCCAACCGAATTTTTGTAGTCATGTGTACTATGTTAAAATATTGTTGCTGATCTGGTTGTTGTAACTGAATTTCTATTAGACTACCTGAAACTTTTAACAGTACCTACCGAATCAGAAAATTATGATTGTTGGACCAGTCGAAATTATTTTGTAGAACCTATCAAATTAATTAAAATAATACACCGTTTCTATTCAATTATAATAATTTTTTTTTATATTTTTATTTGAGGAAAACTTGAAATAAGTAAATAAAATATAGAAAAAATAGAAGTTAGAAGATAAGGTATTACACTGATAATAATCCATGCGTAAAAATACAAATAAATGTCAAAATAACCAAACATTTTGTAAAATAAACGAAAATTTGTTCATTTTACAAAAGATTTTGTTGTTTTGACATTTTTTTCGTATTTTTAGCATGGATTATTATGAGTGTACAGATATACAACTAAAGTCTAATAGCATTTACATGTTAAAACAATTCCTTAAAGTGTTTTTCTTTTTATAACGCATAGTTTCAGAGATTTCCCTGAAAAAATAGCGTACGAATCTGCAAGTTTACTAAGAGATAAATTTTAATGAGATTCATTAAAACATGTTTGTAATCTTTTTAAAGTGCCCTATAGTGGAAATATTATCAACCAAACTTTGACATAATATAAAACTTACACGGTTAAAGATATTTTAACAGTTAAAGTTTTATATGAGTCATTCCAAAAATTTCAATTAGATTTTAGTCGTTTGTAATGAATCGGTTTGGATTTTATTGAAAGTAAGCACATTTCAACGTTCTGTGATATATATGCAGTAGGAAGTTTTTTCTTAGTTCGGTGTAGTGCGCGTTCTAAAGCATCTAAAATTTCGATAATTTTAACAAAACTAAGAATAATACATAATGTTTAAGTTGCCCTAACAATTTAGGGTTCTATCCGATTTTTACAAATCTTTCCAAAATGTTTGTGATTTTATATACACGTATGCCTTAACAAAATTGGTTATAATTAAAATAAAACCTCATAAAACTTGCTACTTTTACAAAATAACCGCATAACTTAGATATAGGCTCCATCCATTATGGCAAACAATTAGACATACTCTGCAAGGGTATCACCAAAGACCACAAGAAAAACAACTGGCATTATGAAACTTAATGAGAGAAGAATTAAAGGTTTAGTTCAAATAATAGGTGATTAAAAAGTGTATACCTGTTCCTTCAGTAACCCAGTGATGCATAGCTTACACATATGGAATAATATCGTAATGCATATTACAAGGAAGCGAACTTTAAACTTACTAAACAACACTTTCTTTTAGGTTTCAAAACAAATTACCAAAACTCTTTAATTTTGTCGAGGTTTCCCTTTTTACTTAGATCCATGATATTTTTACTGAAACGTATAGGCCACAGCATCCCTATTAAAGGTAAATTTACGGCTGAAAGTTTTTCTTTAAAAAAAAACAATTGATTTAAAATACATTTAAATTTGTTTAAACAAAATTACCCCTATTACTGCTACGTCAATTTCATGTATAAGACCGCTTATTGCATATAATATACCGCCATTTTAACTTATGCCGTTAATTTACAACGTGTAACTGCTTAAAACAAAATCTTCTTATACATATTTTAAAATAAATTTTATTTCGAATATGTTTGTATTTTTTTTTTTTTTTTGACAACTAATACAAATTTATTTTCTTTTAGCTATGGTCTTGATTTTATGGGTATGACAACAAAAATTTAAAAAAATTATTTAAATATGTTTTATATATGGTGACGCAACTGAAAAATCATCACAAAACCTTAAACTTATTTTAAAATCGGTAAATATAACTAAGATTCAGTAGATATTATTTAGTAGAGCATTAGTAAAAATTAGTTATATAAATTTGATTATTGCAACAAACATGTAATCGCAGTGTCTAATTATTTGGGAAAAATTAGCTTTTTTGCATTTTTGAAGCAGTTGCCACTATCAAAATATTTGAAAAGAAAATATTTTTGTCTGAATTGGTTAGGAACATAGAATTGATTAGTGCAAACATATAAATTTAGTTGAAACTTCAAAGTTTTAGTTACTGAGGACAACGATTTGTTAATATAATAAATATTTTGCAATCTTAATCAGATTTATGCTGTTATTGTAAAATCATGGTAAATACAACAATTTTCTAACTAATATTTTCCCTGTGTGTACAATTCAATGTTTAAAGATGATTTTATGTAATCATGGTTCATACGCTGGTTCATACGCTGGGTCCAATTTTGGCATACTCTCTCCAACATATCGACCGGTATCTCACGAATAAATTCTTCAATATTGGCTTTCAGTGCGTCAATCGTTGCGGGCTTGTCCCTATAGACATGAGCCTTAACATAGCACCACAAAAAATATTCTAAAGGCGTTAAATCGCACGATCTAGGTTGCCATTTGACCGGCCTCAAAAATGAAATAAACTGTTCGCAGAACTCACCTCTCAATCGGGCCATTGTTTCGCGTGCTGTGTGGCATCTGGCACCGTCTTGATAAAACCACATGTCACCCAAGTCAAGCTCTTCCATTTTAGTCAAAAAAAAATTGTAATCATCGCACGGTAGCGCTCTCCATTCACAGTAACCTTCCTGACTTCGACATCTTTGAAAAAGTACGGTGCAATGATGCCACCCGCCCATAATCAACACCAAACAGTGCATTTTTCCGGATGCATTTGCAGTTTTTCCAATGCTTCTAGCTGCTCTTCACACCAAATACGGTAATTTTGCATGATCACGTATCCATTCAAACAGAAATCAGCTTCGTCGCTGAACACAATTTTCCGATAAAAAAAAGTGGATCCAACTTTGCCATTGCCCATTCACCAAAAGTTAGCCGTTGTGGTAGGTCGTGTGGCTTCAATTCTTGATCCAGCTGTATTTTAAAAGGTTTTACATCCAAATCCATCCGCAAAATTTTCCACGTAGAGGAGTAACAGAGGACCAATAGCCGCGAACTACTGGCTACAAAGATTTTAAAGAAGGAAAAGCCCAGAGATATAAATGACGCAGATAAAATTGCACGTAGAGATATTAATAAATTGCTAAAAAGAAAAAAATCTAAAGTTGTCATACCTCGCATAATTAATGTTCCCAAAATTGAAGGTTTCTTGCCTTTAGTACAAATTCTAATTTCACTCGGAGCCTTAGGTCGTATATCTTATGTTGATACAGCTATTGCTAAAGTAATTAACACTGCCAAAAAAAGCTTAGCAACAACTCGAAGAGGCTATTAAACATATTTAAACAATGGAGGCTATGGGAAAAGGGTTATTTCTTAAACCATATAAGAATAAATATGGTCTTGAAGACCACTCCCAGAAGACTATCTTGTTTACTTAAGGTTGTTTGCCTCATGTATTCAATACTTTAGAGGTGTTTTTATAAAAGACTCACTCCCCAAACTTCCTAGACAGAAAGAATGTGGAATTGTTAATTTGGATTCATTAGTTGGTCCTGGAACTCCTAAAAATAACCAACAAATTTAATATGTTGATAGTTTTTGAAATTTGCAGCCACCGTTAGAAGTAGTAAAATATTACTTAGGTGCCAATTTAGAATATAATTATAATCAACATCATAAATATAACTTATATAATTGTGGACATTTATGCCTAAAATTTTAGTATTAAATTTCTGATAAAATAAAGAACCACTTTTTTATTTAATGACATTTGTTAACATTTTAATTCCACACTGAAAATTTTGTATTTTAAAGTATAATTGTGATGTAAATTTCTTATAATCTAACTCTCGATTAGGATTCATAAAAACCTGTGATGGAATATGAGTAACTTTATATTTTTTTTATATTTGGTATTAATTTCGTAATTTTAACTAACACTAGGCTACTTTTATTTTCAATTAATATCACTCATACGATTTGTACACAATTTTTTAATAATTTAGTAAATAAATTACATATCTTCTTTAATAATAGTGGTCATCTCTTTGAAAAGTATCTGAGTTTTTTCAATATCCCTTGATTTCTTCGTTGAAAGATAAGATATGTGCTGGAAAAAACTGTATTTTTGGATGACAATTTTTTTTTTTAAATATATTTTGTTTTGGCGAATTCAGGTATATTTGTAATTCATTGGCGGATAAAGAAAATTTTCAAATATGTTTTCCTTTTATTTTTAAAAATCCAATTAAAAAAGCACCCGTCTTTAAACAAATCGGCTTTTTTTAGTGCAGCCTTTGAAGCAAATCACTAATTATAAAAAAATAAAGAAATGAAAAAAAAACAATCCATAAAATTATTTAAAAATGTGATTTTCGAGCTTAACTGGGTGAATAAATTGAAAATATTTGAAGTTTTTGAATAAAAAGCTTAACTATTTTGAAAACTGTTAATATAAATTTCAGTTATCTGCAATTCCAATCCAGCAAACAGAAATTGTTGGTCACATTTTTCACTTTACTAAATAGATGCACGTTTGTTTATTTTTGTATAAAATTGTATACAATATTTTGTGTGTTTTTTATTATTTCGTTATATACGATATTCTATATCCTCTACTGTCATGTTGCATTTTTGTCAAGTTGTCAGCTGGTGTTCAAAGCGCGTTTTCAACATTATTCCCCATAACAGTTTTTTTTTTTTTTTTAAATTACTCTCATCGTCATTGATGTCATCCCAGCAAAAAATAAGCTTAATTAGTTACGCAGTAACTACATTTGCATGCTTCCAAGAATGCACTTAACCGTCTTGCATACCGTAAAGCAATTGGGAAGGCATTTGGCTGTGCTTCCCTGAATGCATTCTTTTAAAGCAGTAAATAATGCGTACAATGAAGTACACCTAGAAAGACCACTGCAATTGTAGTTTAAAACAAATGAAACTTCATTTAAAGTAAGGACGACTTACACTTCAGTAAATTTATCTAACATTTGTATTTTAATATCCAAAAAATAAACCACAATTGTTAGTAAAAAATAAACAAACATTATTTTTGATTAATGGTGATAATCTTTAACTTCGAGCTCATATATTAGTTCCCTTTTAGTGGGAAAACAAGGTTATATGAATGTTTGATGTTTTGCATGTGATTGTCACTTCTTTCAAAACGTGTTCTAATGATGGGAACCTAGAAAAATCCTGAAATATATCTTTCAGCACATTCCTGAAAGTGGTCAATTAATAAATTTGAAAACAAAACTCTATAGATTATTTATTAGGACAATATCCTAATAAAGAAATATAGAGTATGGCCTCGAACTTGAATAATTTTCATTTTTATTGCACATCTAAAGGTCGAAAAAACACAAATTTTATTTTTAATTAAAATTATGTCAAACTTGCAAACATTTATTTTATTATATTTCTTTTATTTTAAAGAAAAAACTACTGTAAAAAATTAATGTTAAATCGTGAAACAGTCATTTGATGTGGTTTGTTTTTGGACTACAAGGTTAGTAAAAAATTTAATTTGTTCTACAAATGACGGACATTTACATTAAAAAAAAGAAACAGTATTACAACCTAAATAACTACTTACTTTTAAAGCAGTTGTTTCCTGAGTGCAGTAAGGAATGCATACAATGAAGCGTTAATGAAAGTCTACGCCTTTTTTATTGACTTTAAGGCAGCATTTGACAATGTGTCAAGAGGAGCTCTTATTTATAAATTATATAATATGGGTTTCATATAAATTTGTTAAAATGTTGGAAGCTATTTATAGCAAAACTGAATCAGCTTTTTGGAATGGTGAAGAAATTGGGGGCTAGAGCCCCCCCCCCCCCCCCCCCCCCCGAAATGATTTGACAAATTTAAAAACTTAATACAATTCGTTAGAAAGTAAAAATGTTATTGATAAATTTAATATGAAAATATTTATTTTTGACTTGGATCAAATAGGAAATAGTTTTATATGATTCGAATCTTAAAATTTCGTTAGAAAACATCGCCTGCAAATGGGCGGCTATCATTGTTAGAGTTGATTTTCGACAAAAAGCTATAAATAAAATCATTTCATAAGAGATTTCGAAGTCTTTGACTTAAAATATAATCAAAAAATTGTTTGAGACAATGCAAACTAAAAATTAAATATGTCTACACAGAAAAAACTAAAATTGAGTTTTAATTAAAATATTTGTTGATTCAGCAAAAGTTTAACTGAATTCGGTCGTGTTGATGCAATTGTAGTAACAACAAAAATTTAATTAATATTATTTCCAATTACATATAGTTTTATTCACATCTATTAAAAATTTAATTGAATATTGTTTACTATTGGGAAAAATTACAAAATTTTAAAAAAAATCACCAAAATTGTAAAAAATCGCCAAAATTTAAAAAAATCGAGACCATTTGAAAAAATCGCAAAATGTGAAAAAAAATTGCCAAAATTTAAAAAACAATCCTCAAAATTGCAGAAAATTAAAAAACTCCCAAGATAAACGCCAAAATTCGAAAAAAAAATCACCAAAATTTGAGAAACGCGAATTTTCAACTTTAAACGATTTTTTTAATTTTGGCGACTTTTTAAAATTTTTGCATTTGTTTCAATGTTGTTATTATACGTTATAAAACCTGAAATTTTTTTTATACCAAAATCATTTTCAATTAAACAATTAATTGAAAGTAAGTTTGAAATCGAACAAAAGTTTAATTGACATTTTTTTGACAATGATTTTTTCTGTGTATTTTGACATAATCTTTTAAAATGGAGATACCACTAAGACTCAAAATTAAGTTTACTTGTGCCGTAAAAGTCGTTACTTTACTTACAGTGCAATCTTTTTATTTAAATTTGATTTGCTACGCACGCATCTGGTAACATAGTTTTCAGTATTTTTTTACGATATATATTACGATATCTCATATATTTTTTTAATTTTTTTTTTTTGATCGATATGCATAATGTGTTAACGTGGTCCAATGTGACTCAAATTTTCTCAATTTTTTTTTAGACTAAATCTAAACAAATTTCCATCGGCGCTCCTTGAAATGCGACATTTTGAAATCAAGCAGCTAAACCAGTCATTGTGTTATAACGATGTAGTTTTTTTTAGACATTTTAAAGGGTTTTTATTTAAAAAATTGATTAAAGACAATTTGAAAAGCGTTTGAAATTGTCCAAAATATAAATCAAAGTGAATTGGAAATACATAACTTAGTTTAAATGAGATTTTTAAATTTTCCAATTTTATATTTTTTTTTTATTATTATTTCTTTCAGACTACAATCACACTTGCTTGTAAAATCTACGATTTTTTTAATACAAAACACGAGTCGGATATATGAAAAAAGGGAAAAATAGTGAATAATTTGTTAAAATAATTCAAATAAGTGGCAGCCGGGGTCCACGACATAGTGTCAAAATGGTTTTCAAAATGTGTGTTTTCTCGAGCATTTTAACGCTGTTTTTAAATAAGTCAAAATTTCCTAAACTTTAAACATATTTTCATACAAAGATGTGTTAAATTTCACCACCAATTTTAAAAAAAGATACGTTTTTCATATATTTTTGCTGCTTTATCACCTATCCGAATTTCATTAATTTCAAAGGGAACAAAGGGCAAATTATATAGGATATTTGCTTTTAATTTGTTTTTTTTGGACGGTTATAAATCTTTAATTTCCCGAGTTAAAAAGTTTGCATAAACTAACACATTATTTTAAATACACTTATAAGGTTTTGTCTACCAGTGCATTTAACCTATTTATATACCTAGACATTGCAAAATAATATATATTTTGATATTAAATCATATTTTAAAAAACACAATTTTATTTTAGATAAAATTGTATATTACCCCATGCAGAGTCACACTAGAAAATTTGTCAATTATATTTTGGATGTAAATATGTATTACATCAATACAATACTATAATTAATTGCATCATTTTGTGTATAATTTTATACACAACATTTACCGCAATTTTTGTCTTTTGAATTGATTTCTTTCTGGTTCTTAACCCTAAAAAAAGAATTTGTTTCATTTGTAACATTATGAGTTCTTAATTGAGTCTATTATTAATACATGATTGTCCATTACGTGTAGGTAAAAATTTAGCAAACAAAAAAAAAAAAAAGGTCTTACTGTAGTGTTGTGCAAAAAAAAAATATAATCAAAAGAAAAAATCGAAAAGCCCCCCCCCCCCCCACCGAAACAAATTCCCAGCTACGTGCCTGGGCGCAAGGCACATTATAGATGATCTTAATATTCGCCTTTTGTTACATGCAGATGACATAGTTCTGCTGGCTGAAGATGCTGATGTGCTAACAAAAATGATCAAAAAGCTTGAAAAATATTGCGTATTATGAAACCTAGAAGTAAACCTTAATAAATCGGAGATAGTTGTATTTAGAAATGGAGGAAGGCATGCTCATAATGAAAAATGGTTCTTCAACAATTCTGAAGTTAAAATTTCTTCTGAATTTACCTACTTGGGTGTTGTTTTTACTCCTAAATTGTCCTTTAGCAAACATGTATTGAAGCGTAGTAAACAGGCGAAGATGGCTATTAGCTCAACTTGGCAAAGCTTTGTGTCAAAAAGTTATATAAATTTGGAAATGAAGTGGAAGGTGTTTTTGGCTGTTTGCCGCTCAATCCAATCGTATGCTGCACAAGTATGGGGTTTTGGATACTTTGACGAAATCGATAAACTTCAGCGCTATTTTCTCAAAAAAATATTAAGGCTACATTCAAAAAAAAAAGTTTGTAAAGTCAGCAAAAAATTTTGCTGAGTCAGCAAAATTTTAGTCAGGAGGGTGCTAGCAAAAAAATTGCTAATGTCAGCAAAATCTTTTGCTGAAAATCAGCGAGCTGATTTTTAGCAACAAAATTAGTAGATTCAGCAAAAGTTTTGCTAACACTTAGTAGATTAGATTGGTAAAAATTAATAAATTTTTTGCTGAATTTTAGTAGACTCAAAAAAACGCAAAAATGTTGTAAAAAAATTGTAATTTAGTTAATATATTTGCTGAAAATCATAAAACATATTTTTGTGATTCTTTTAAAAATAATTTACAATAATTACGGAATATAAAAACTTGGCAAAATTTCAGTTTATGGGGGACACCCCTGGAAAAAAAAAAATGCCACGCCCCCTTAAATGACCCCAGGAGTGCGAAAATCATAATGAATAAGGGGGCTCACGCCCCTTATGGGCGTGGCAGTCGAAAAACGACCCGGCCCACCTACGTAGACAATATGGGTATCAAATGAAAGCTAATGTCTTCACGATTCCAAAAATAGCCGTAGTTGCCAGATCGGGCGATTTTTGTAGCCGATATGGCCATTTTGGCAAAATTTGGGGTGGGGGAAATTTTTTTTTTCCTTTTTTTTTGCTTATATTTTGTTAAAATCAAACAAAAATGAGCATTTTGTGCGAAAAGATTACTATTGTTAGCGTTACCCAGGGATTACCGCGTGGAGGTCATAGTAAATCAATCCCCTTGGAGAAGCATGAGAACTCACGTAAAGTTGTGAGTTTCCACGCTTCTCACGGCCAAGATGCCATCTTCATCTAGTCGCATTTGTTATACTGGCTTCGCTTAGTAAAGTTTTTCTGCGTGACCGGCCTACGGCCGGGCTTAGGGGTTTTTAACTCCAGTATGTCTTAATTCTAGACGGCGGGGATCTCGAGTGCTCGGCCTCTGGCCGAGCTAAAAAGAAATAAACAAAAAAAAGTCCTTCCCCCATTTTATAAAAATTAACATATCTTCCTGAAATTCTGGACGATCTGGCAACTACGGGGATTTTTGGAATCGTGAAGACATTTCCTTTCATTTGATACCAATATTGCCTAAGTAGGTGGCATGGGTCGTTTTTCACCCCCGCCCCTATTTAACAAAAATGGCCGTATCGGCTGCAAACCGCCCGATCTGGCAACTATGGCTATTTTTGGAATCGTGAAGACATTAGCTTTCATTTGATACCCATATTGTCTACGTAGGTGGACCGGGTCGTTTTTCGACTGCCACGCCCATAGGGGGCGTGAGCCCCCTTATTCATTATGATTTTCGTACTCCTGGGAACATTCTGAAGGGGATGGCATATTCAGATTTTTTCTCTAGGGGTGTCCCCCATAAACTGAAATTCAGCCAAAAACTTTCATTTTCCCACATTGATGTCATGAAGTAATTTAATATCTGAAAATATATAGAAATAAATATATATAACATAACAAAAATTTTCTTTCAACTACTTACATCAATGGTTGTCTAAATGATGCTATCTTTTAAGGACGCAACTGCCGAAGATAATTAACGAAACGAAACGAAAAAATAAACAAAAACAAACGAAACGAAAAAAAACAACCCTTTTTTTGCAATAAGAAAAAGGAACCATACAAATCTACCTAAGATGTGTGTCTTTGTCTTTCGCTTTACTCTGTCTACATGTCTGTATATGTTTGTTTGTTTGCAATTTGACCACACTAGATTATTAATCTATTAACATTTGTTATAGAAATACATATTAAATTTAAATATTTTCTTTTGTCTTTTTTTATTAATAGACAATTATTTTCACAAGCCGGTGACAACGCAAAATTTAAGTTGTTTTAATCCTCAATTTTGTTTTATGTATGAAAAACAGATACAAAAGGTTCCATGGTTGATTTTTTTATATGTTTTATTAGAGTTGTACTTTTTAGAATCATTTTCCTCTTCTCTACTACATCTTGACATGCCGCGACATCTGCTTCATTCTGCGTATATCTTTCAATCTGGTTGTCGTCCACACTATTAATGTGCTTATCAGCACAATTTTTTTTAGCAAAATTAATTAGTAAAACATTAGTATATTAGTAAAGCATTAGTATAAAAAAGTTAAGTGCTGAATAAGTATAACAAAAATTTTAGCTGAAAACACGATTTTAGCAAACAAATTTGCTAAAAAAATAGTATACCTGATTTACAAGACGTTTTACTAACTTTTGTACTAACTTATTTTTTTGAGTGTACCAAGTGATACTCCTAACTATATACTTATGTTAGAAACTAATGCCGAAGACAACCATATTTATACGATGGCTTTACATCTTCAATATATAAGTAAAATTATGTTTGAACACAATGAAACCCGTTTACCCAATATCTTATCAAAAATGTTATTAAGACGAGAACTGTTGTTTGTAAAGGAGTTAAAAGAGATGGCAATAAAATTTAATTTGGAATGGCCCGGAAATATTTTTACCGAGTCTCAATGGAAGTATTTCAGTTCGAATCTCCTAAGCAGAATGAAAATTAATAAATGGAATGAGAGAATGCAAATAGCTCAAAGTAGCACCAGACTTTATAAATACTTGAAACCAGTATGATCGCAACAATATATCACACAAAATCATAACCTTGAAAAAATCACCTGGGTGTTCAAAGCAAGAAGTGGGATGATACGACTTAATGCAAACCGATACTATGTTGACATAAACGATAGTGAAAGTGGGAAACATTGCAAAATGTGTAATCTGCACGAACACGAAACATTTCAACATTTTCTCGGAGTATGCCCGATTTTAAAAGAATTTAGGACCAGTGTTTTTGGAAAACCTCTTCTGGAAGATGCTGAAATTCTTTGTGTACTAGATGGCCAAGAAGAAGAGGATTGCACGAATCTCACAAAATATTTAAAGATTGCCCTTAAATATAGAGCATTTTTAATATCAGAATATAATTCATTACCGAAACCTTTAGCGACAGACGTTTTAGTTTAAACATTGTCGTTAAAATGTACTCTTTATTACATATGAAGTTTCAATTATATGAATTGTAAAGTAAATTGTGAAGTTTATGTAAATAAAGAAAAATTATTATTATTAAAAAAAAAGCCTTAATGTTGTCAATACACAAAAAAAGCTCTTCTCATTTTCTAAAAATGCATGAATTTATTGCTTCGTAGAGCACATGCAGGAAGCGCTTTTCATCTGCTAAAAACAGACATACCAAGTGGGACCTGACAAGCTAAAAACATGCCTTCAGGAATTGTTTCGGAAGCGAACGGTAAGCACTATTTTTGCTGTGATATATCGTATTCAAAAAGTAGAGATGTTGTTTAAAATTACACAAACACTCACACACACCAACAACAAGCAAATATACATATTTATTTTCATATTATATACATAGTATTTCATATGCAAGCATGTGTTGTGTATGCATATAAATATATATTTGATATACGTTCATCCATTTGATACTTGATCATGTGACAAATTATAATGGTATATATAAAATACATGCGTTATAATATGAATGTACACTGAGAGAATTATCTGCTTGACTTTAGTGAACTTTTCATAAAAACAATTAAGTTGCTTTAGAAATCATACATTAAAACTTTTTATTAAGTAAATGCAAATTTTCAAAAAAAAAATTATGATTAATTTTGTTTTATTAATTTAAAGTATCATTCTCTCAATAAAAATGTTTCTTCTTAAAATTAGATTCATAAAAATAATGAAGGTTTTCATTATATTTAAGAATTTTTCAGTTGATAAAGAAAAGTTTCATTAGTTTAATGAAAAATTTTATTAATTTTCCTCGACTTAAATTCTTTCTGTGTATGTGTATGAAGAAATAGTATGTATTTTTTTTTTTATTTGCATTGAAAAATTTACGTTGTTCGTTAATGAATTTTATTTTTGTAATATGATATTTTTTCACAAGAATTTTTCACTTAGAATTTGTGTGCCATAAATGTTATTCAATAAAAATATGAATTGAAATAACATACAATTTTTATGACATAAATAAAATTGGCAAAATTTGTTGGTTTCGTCTCCATGCGAATAGTTGTTAAAAATCAAAGGGTTATTATTATTATTTTTTAAATATTTTTAACAATGGTATCGATATCATTGTAATGGAAGTAATGCAACATTTTTATTAATATTTTTTCTTTTAATTGTTTCTAATAAATATATACTTTAGTACAAGGGAAATTTAATTTTAGAAAGAAAACATTGTTTTCCAAGCAACCATTTTCTTTTGGTTGCAATGTTGTCTCACAATAATATATATTACTTTTGAGGACCATTACGATCACATTTAAAAATTACATCACTTAAATTGTTTATACCATCCATCCCACTGTGCAAAAAAAAATTATATGGGCACATACATAGCTGTTTTTTATTCGAAATGACGATTTGTCCAAATTAATTAGTAGTTAATGGATAATTGTGTAAAAATTTTTATTTAAAACGATAAAATTTATTTTTTTTTTTTTTTTTTTTTTTGTTCTCCGATTTTAAAATTATTTTATTCAAATGAAAGTAAATGCTAGTAAACCTCGGGATCCAAAAACTATATTTTATCAATATTTGGATATAGTTATGAATTTCTTAGTAAAGTTTTAAAGTTTAAATGCTCATAACTTTTTAGTTTTTAAAGATTTTTTGACAGAATAAGTTTCGTTGTTGTATGTTGACCCATATTGTATGTTGACACATAGGTCTGTGGACTCAACTATGTCATCTGTGTATATGGATGGGATCGTTATTAAGGATTCAGATACTCTTGATGTTCTGGGCATGAGAATACAGTGATATGTCCGTTGGACAGACCACATTATTCAAGTATCGCAAGAAGCTTTCACGTGTCTTGGTTTCCTAAACCGGTGTAAGAAATACTTCACTCCATCTGATATCCTTACTATATATACCACCTACATGCGGCCGAAGATGGAATATAACTCCCATATATGGGCAGGTGCTTCAAAGTCTATTTTGGGGCTTCTGGATCGTGAGCAACGGAGAGCGTTGATGCTTATCAACGAGAGTAGGGTTTCGAACTCTATTGACTCGTTGGAGCATCGTCGGAATGTGGGTTGTGTGACTTTGTTCTATAGATATTACCATTGGAAGTGTTCATCCCGACGGACCGGGTCTCTGTTCGTACTACCCGCTTATCAAGTAGATCTTAAACGTTTGTGGTCTATAGCCCAGCAAATCGCACAACGCATTACAGAGAAAATTCGTTTTTCAGTCGCACTAGCCGTATGTGGAATTGTCTCCCTGCGGTGGTCTTCCCTGCAAATTACAATTTAGAAAAATTCAAGACAAATGTCCACAAACACTACTCCCTCTTTTCTCCTCCCCATAACCTATTTTTCTGATATCAACACAATGCAATGCATTAGAATGGGGAATGCCCTCAGTGTTGGTTCAACGTAAAAAAAAGCTCTGGTACTTTTAGAACAATTCATATTTTCTTTTAAAAAAAGGTCAAAAAAAGAGCATAATTCCTTACCGTCAAAATGAGCTAGGCCGTGCGAGCTAGAGCAATTTCTGTGATCCAAGGTAGGATATTCGGTTCAAAATATATGTTATAAATATAACCGGTATGTTATCTTTTTAAAAAGTGTGAATGAACAGGGCTTTTTATGTTTCAAAGAAAGCTAATAAAAGATTAAATTTGAATTAAAAAAGTTGTTGGGTCTTTTATAAAACTTCGAGCAATAGCTTAAACAGCTTTAACAGAATACTGGGAGAATACTTAGGGCTCATATTATGATACTCGTATTACCACTGTTTTTTTTTTTTTGAAAACACACAACAAAGCCTGGTGTCATACAATGTGAAATACTTACACGCTTATTAACTTGGTAATTTCTGTTTTCGCTGGGACTTCTCATATAAGCATTTTATTTCAAAAACTTAGTCAAAATTTTGGTAAAACTAATAAAAACAAGTTCAAACTGGCGTTGCGGGAAAATTAGCAGATTTTTTTGCTACATATTTATTAATAAGATAATTGAAAGACACACTGGAGTATGTGCCCCAGAGGCGAAACCTCCCCCTTCTACCCTAACCAAAGCAAAATGTTAGCTATTGTGATGATCTCTTGTTCAGTTAATACTTGCCACGAAGCCTCTCTTTAATAGTAATTATCCAAAACTTTTGAGTATGGGTTAAGGTTAAAAGGCTTAATACTTTGATTCAGTTTTCTAAAATGAATGAAATTGTACTCAAATTTCATTCTTAGGGAATGAATTCTTAGCTTAATTCTCAAAAGTTTTAAATAACGTGAATGAATTCTATTTTAAATGAATTCTTTCTTGAATGATTGAAAATTTTCTTAATTCATTTAGTAGACAAACAAGTAAAGTTAGTAATCCAACTTTACAATTTTTAAACTAATATTTAGATCAAATTGTAAAGCGAACCGCAGTATTAAAAAAATATTGAGAAACATTTATGCAAATGGTTTATTATAAACTAATAAGAAAAAAAATTGTAAAAAAATAGTTAAGAGTTTTTTAAAAAGAGTGAAAAATGGATAGAATTTATATAAATTGAAGGATTATAATAAGTGGTTTTGGTGTTTATAAAATAATTTATAGTTTTTAATGGCTCAGTTTGAGTTAAGCCAATTATCCTTTTCTAATGCAGATAACTGAAGATTTGTGTGTTGCCAATGAAACATCAAAATTTTTGCAAAGCAACAAATAAACTCTAATATGGAATTGAGGTAGAACAATATTCTAACTAAATATATTGGGTATTCAAGTTAATAATGTCGATTTGGACAACATATCACATATGTTTTGTGTCAATAATAACAAATATGGTATTTTGGAGGGTAAAAATATGTCATTATAATTTAATATTTGATAGACGCCACACATTTTTTCAATCGCTATAATAATGTCGAATTTTGTGCCAAAAAAATATATTTTGCGGTGAAGTCTGATAACCTTCTTTCATTTGAAGAAAACAGCTGATGAAAGTTATCGATTGTTGGTAGAAGCTTACGGTCAACATGCACCAACTCAAAAAACTTGTGAACGATAGTTTGCGCGATTCAAAAGTGGTGATTTCGACACAGAAAACAAGGAGAGGCCTGGTCAGCCGAAAAAGTTTGAAGATGAGGAATTGGAAGCATTACTCCACGAAGATTGTTGTCAAACGCACGAAGAACTTGCATTATCATTGGGAGTCACACAATAATCCATTTCCCTACGTTTAAAAGCATTGGGATTCATTCAAAGGCAAGGAAATTGGGTCCCATATGAATTGAAGCCGAAAGACGTTGAAAGGCGATTTTGCATGTCGTAAACGCTGCTTAAACGTTACAAAAAAAAGTAATTTTTGCATCGTATTGTTACTGATGATGAAAAATGGATACATTATGATAACCCCAAGCACAAAAAGTCATATGTAAAGCCCGGCCAACCATCAACGCCGAAGCCGAATATCCATGGCGCCAAGGTAATACTCTGTATTTGGTGGGATCAGAAGGGTGTTTTGTATTATGAGCTGTTGAAATCGGTTTAGACGATCACAGGGGACCTGTACCGAACTTAATTGATTCGTTTGAAGAGAACAATCAACGAAAACCGACCAGAATATTAGACCAGACACGAGGCCATCATCTTCCATCGTCTCAACTCTCTGCCACAAGTTGCAAGACCGGTCAAAAACTATTTGGAAAACAGTGGATGGGAAATTTAGCCCAGACCTTGCCCCTTTTAACTACCATTTGTTTTGATCGATGCAGAACGCCCTTACTGGAATACGCTTCACTTCAGAACAGGGTATCAGAAGTTGGCTTGATTCATTCCTTACCTCAAAACCAGAGCAGTTCTTTTGGTGCGGATTCCATATGCTACTAGAAAGATGGGAAAAGGTAGTGGCTAACGATGGACAATACTTTGAATAATGTATCAATTAATTTTATTATTATAATAAATGCATTTTTCAAGCAAAAAGCTCGACATTATTAATTTGTATACCCAATACATAGGGAGCAAAGAAAATAATAAAGACAAATAAAAGGCAGATGCATCTATATACATTATTTACACAGATCTGTACTTTAGTTGCCTTATTATTTATAATAAAAATGTTCGCTAATAGATGGCGCTAAGTTTTTTTTTTTTTTTTTTTTTTTTTTTATAATTTAACCAATACTCAGGGGATGCCCCCTACTCATGCAGTGCATTGTATTGATCAGGAAAATAAGGTATGTGAAGGAGGAAAGAGGGAGTAGTGTTTGTGGATATTTGATTTAAATTTTTCTAAATTGTAAGTAACAGGGAAGACTTCTGCGGGAAGTTTGTTCCACATACGAATCGTTCGACTAAAAAACGAATTTTCTCTGTAATGCGTTGTGCGAAACACAGGACAATCAACTACAAACGGATGTGCTCTACTAGATAAGCGAGTATTACGAATAAAAACTCGGGCTCGTGGAATAAGTTCACTTATCTCAGATGAGCATCTCCCATGGTAATAGCGATAGAAAAGTGACACACAACCCACATTCCGACGATGCTCCAATGAATCAATAGAGTTGGATACACTACTGTCATTGATAAGCTTCACCGCCCTCCCCTGAACACGGTCCAGAAGCTTCAGAATAGACAGTGGAGCCCCTGCCCATATATGAGAGTTGTATTCCATTTTTGGCCGGATATAGGTGGTATAAATAGTAAGGAGATCGGATGGAGTGAAGTAAGTCTTGCACCGTTTTAGAAAACCGAGACACTTGAATGCCTCTTTCGACACTTGAAATACGTGCTTATTCCAACGGACATCATACTGTATTCTCATGCCCAGAACATCAAGAGTATCCGATTCCTCAATACCTATACCATCCATAGTTACAGATGACAATGTCAATTCCACAGCCTGTCTGTGGGTTAACATACAACATACAACACCATTTTTAACAAATTTTTAGTAACCTTTTCTGCTATTTTTACAGACTTATTTGTATGAGTGTATAATAAAAAGTTTTTTTGCTGATTTAACCAGAGAAAATTGCTATTTGTAATGAACTAAAACTCAACTTGAATGTAACTAAAACTTTGCAAATTTAACAGCATTATTTTTGCTAATCTTATATTATTATTTAGGAAAAAAAATATGCTCATTAAAATTTCGAATAATTTATTTTATATTAAAGTTATAACTTTAAAATTGAACTTAACTACATATCAATTTGTCTATACTCTCTTCAATTTTATTTTCTGTTTGTAAGTTTTACTTCGTTTAATGTAACAAAATTAACTGCAAACAATGAATGCATTTCATTCAAAGGACGATATTACAAAGAATATTATGTGAACATCAGGCGCGGATACAGTTTTTGCATTTGGGGGGAGACATTAAAAAATTTGTTTTATATTACTCATACGCCATGCTTTTGTACATATATATTTATATGCTGACCATTGTCAGTTGGTGGATAAATAATGAGACTGCACTCAGAGAAAAAGCATCATCATATTTATGAAAAACTTCATAAATACAATGAAAAACTTCATTGATGTTCGTCCAATGCAACACTTCATTTTAGTATGAAGCTGTTTCATAAAAGTTAAAATTTGTAAGATGTGGGTTGAAACATCTTCACAATCTTGCCAAATAAACGAAAATAGGTCAGAACATTTTTGAATTATTTGATCCTTTGGAGTAGCTTCAAATAAGTTTTTCAACGTTTCCCATGTTTCGTATGCGCTTGATTTGTACATTACTTTCTGATAGACTTGATCCGTTAAACAGCTTGTAATAATGGTTTTGACACATGAATTGAATTCACACACCGTTCCACCTTCTGGCAGTGGTCCCGGCTTTGTAATTTTCAAATTAATTACGTCTAGGGATCCCTTATAAAAAAGTAATACATAACGAATTTTACGTTTTCAAATTGGCCAATCATTGATTATTTTCTTTTCAAATTATTTACTTCAAAATTTTCTGCAGAGCTAGATGTGCCCATAATCTTTTGCATTTAATATTTTTTATTTAAAACTGACTGAACTCTAAAAAAACATTTCAATGCTAACAATTTTATAATATGTATAAATATTTACACGTACTGTTAACTCAACAAACAATATTTACGACAGCTTCTTCATACTAATGAAATATTTCATAAATATGATGAAGTTTCATCGCTTTTCATGAAATGTTTCATAAATGTTGTAATACGCTTTATAAATATAATGAAATAAATTTATAGTTTTTTATGAAAAGCAAAAATTTTCTTTGGTTGCGTACACACTCAGTAAAGCCAATAACGAAAATTTATTTTGAATATAATATTTTTAAAAATCAACATTTTTGCAACTAAAATTTCGGAAATAACAACTGATATTCGTTTTTTATTAATTTGCATAAAAAATAAATTTATGTAAAGAATTTTCATTTGGAATTTAAAATATTAGTTGGTATTAAGATTTTCAATTTCCACTGAAATTTAGAAAAAATTTTTTTATATTTACAAAATTCCATTCAAAACAAACGATTTATGAAACAGTTTCATCAATATATATATCAAACTTTTTTCCCTGACTGTAGAGTTTGCTAAAAACCCCAAAAAATTGGAAACAGCGGTTTCGGTTTTTGAAAATTAGAAAATAAGCGGTTTCGGTTATTTTTCGGTTTTCCTGTAGTATTAAAAAAATTTTAGAAACAATTAAAGTATACATTTTGTTGGAATATGCTATTGAAGTACAGTATAAATAAAGCATAAATCAGTGATTGAAACTAGAAACTATAACTGGAATTGCACTTGATTTATACTTGAATTCCAGCTAAATTGCTTGTTGGGTTAGTACAATTACACACTTTATGCCTAAAATTTGTTTTTCGGCACAAAACACTAATCTAAAAGTGTGTAATCCTAAATAAATATGCCTACCATTACAATTTACCCGTAATTTTGTAGGGAAACATATGTATACCAGAAAATTATACATTTGTTGTCTCAATTAAGGTATTATGCGTTATATTACACTAAAATGTATGTACTTCATTGTAGTGAATTCAAACGCATTTTTTTCTAGTGAGCAAAACTTAAAACTATAAAATTAATTTAATTTTCTTTGATTTTCATTGAGCGATGTACCGGTTGCATTTTCGGTGTAAGCATGACAATCCTACATTTTTCTCATTGCGAATTATAGATGGATAGTTTTTAAATTTCTATCGCTTTTAGAACTTTTTTTTAATATTTGTATCTTTTTTTTAGAACTTTTTTTCTAAGCTATATAATAAAATTGTTTCTATGTCAATATAATAAAATTTAAAATAAAACTGTCTTAAAAATAACACTGTACTAAAATACATTACATTACACTTGAACGTAAAAACCACACGTCAATCTGGTAACCTTGTGTAATAGAGACGGAGAAGATGATTAGAAAAAATAAACAAAAATCTAAAAATAGAATATTTGTGTTTGTTAGTGCTAGTCACTTCTGAGTATAATAAACAATAACAAAAAAGCAAATAGGAAAAAAAAAACTGCAATTCAGCTGCATTGCATTCGAGTCCATACTTGGGTGTGATCGCTAAACGGTCATGAGTTGGATTTATAGTAATTAAATGTGCTAAAGTCCCAAAACTTATTTAACAAATTGTGAAAAGCAATCTGATGTAGGCGTGTCCCTATCCGGATTTCATTCCTGCCTAAGGAAATCTTCAGGGGACTTTGTTATTAGAATTTCTAGAGATATTTGTTATGTTAAATCACAAACTCAATGAGAATTTCTTGTCCTCGTCTAGGAGCGAGATTCAAAATTTAAAATATCAAAGAAGAAACAAAAACAACAACAAAAAATTGTCACAATTGGCTTTGTCATCTTCCAAATACTACTCTGTTTTTTTGACAGACCTAGCAATGTAGTTGGTATTGTTAAGTTTGTAATGTAAGAAGAGGCGCAGGTTTGATTCTTTCTTACAAACGGCAGTTTGTTGAAAAAAAAAATTCATATAGAGACAATCTGACAATTATAAGACACAAATAATAATGCAATTTAAATGGAAAATCACTGATAACGCGTGTCCATAACAAAGGCAGAAAACTAGTCTAGTCTGATTTAAAATTGCTAGTGTTTAAAATATTTAGAGAAAAAACGTTCATTCTTCTTCTTAACCTTAACCTTTCTAAAAGAAAATTGTTTCGTCGAAATAAGCGGTTTGGTGGCATACATGCTCCAACAGCCCCCCCCCCCAACATGGATCCGCTCATGTTGGACATGTAGTACTAGTTAACTATTAGTGCAATAACCTGGAAAAAAAACTAATCAAAAGTAACCATTTCATTTGTGACAATAGAATTGTACAATATAAAGACACTCAAGAATAAGTCAGGGTTTGAAAATAACATAAAAAAAAAATTATATTTCTAACCGACATTTCGAAGGGTATTGTTTAATAATTACACTACTCGACGGCGAAAAAAACTCTCTTTGAAATAGATCTTTTTTAATAGACCTATGTACGCTGATTCCTAATCTGGCAAATTTTTGTTTTATCAATTGCTGTTTTTTTTAATATATCTGGGATTTTATATTAACATCATTCAACCCATTTCATTTATCGAAATTTTGTAGCTAAATCATGAAATGTTTTAATAATATAAATCTATATAAAATTATCTTTCATTTGAGCATAACTATATCGCTGTTTAGTTCAGGATATCGCATTGATATTGCACGGAAGTTGAACACTTTACTTATTTAGTTTTATACTTATAAATTTTATGCGTGTTAAAAAAATTTTAAATTTTATAATTGCACATAAACTACACTTTTTAATGAACAAAATTTTTGTATTAAATTCGCAAATCCATAGAAATATCGAAATACCAATGTAAAACTAACTTTCTTCATATAAAAATATATTACTGAAGAATTTTCAACTTTTTGCAGAATCAGTATTTTTTTTAAAGATTTAGGTATGTTGGGTTTAAATCTGGAAAAAAAAATCTCATTTGTAGTTTTTGTAATATCGCGGTTTTTACATTATGTTACATACATTTTTTATATAAAAATTGTATTGCGTTGTATTTTAGCATATTTTTAATGGATTTGCATTTTTAATCCAAAAATGAGTGATTAAATATAAATTTCGCATAGTGATAAAATATTTCTTTTCAGCAAACCAAAAAATTTATTGGATAAAACAAACAATGTTAATTTTCAACTTCCTTGCAATACCATTAATATCCTGAAACAAAAGCCGACATTAGAGTTGGTCTTCGTTGTAAGAACATTTTTAAAAATGCAATTTTAAGTGTCGTCCTTTTTTTTCATCTTTCTATATAAAAATAATATATATCAAATTTAAAGCCAATCGGATAAAGGAGAGTAGTGCCGGAAATTGATTGAAATTAAAACTGTGTTTATGAAGGGAAAACATTACTTTTTTCACAGTTTTATTAGTTTTTTGTTTTTATATACATCGAGAAATTTTTATTTTCATTCTCTGAAATGTATTTATCAATTCCATGAAGTTCAAATCTCAATTTTTTGCAATTTTGTTGAAGAAAATTTTTTAAACTTTAAAATTTTAGCAGTTATATTAGTTTTTTGTTTTTATATACATCGAGATTATTTTTATGTTGTTTTCAATTTATAACGAGCTTTCAACCTCCGTATATTTACAAAAATAAAGCAAATCAAACATATTAGCTAGGTTGATACTAGTATTTCGATCTGGCTAAAGATCTCATCAGAACCCGAAGTTTTAGAAAAGCTAGAGTCTATATAATAGGCAGAACTTTAACAAAAAAACCTATTAATAATCAATTTTGCTCCATTCTTGTCTTCTTAGTAATCAACCACGTGGTTAGGTCTTTTCCTAACAAGAATCATGACGTTACTAAACTTTGAAGACCAAAAATGTTCTATTTATATAAAAAATTTTTAGTGTGTACTCTGGCTCAAGTAATATTTTTTACAGTTATACTAGTTTTTTTGTTTTTATATACATCGAGATTATTTTTATGTTATTTTCAATTTATAACGAGCTTTCAACCTCCGTATATTTACAAAAATAAAGCAAATCAAACATATTGGCTAGGTTGATACTAGTATTTCGATCTGGCTAAAGATCTCACCAGAACCCGAAGTTTTAGAAAAGCTAGAGCCTATATAATAGGCAGAACTTTAACAAAAAAACCTATTAATAATCAATTTTGCTCCATTCTTGTCTTCTTAGTAATCAACCACGTGGTTAGGTCTTTTCCTAACAAGAATCATGACGTTACTAAACTTTGAAGACCAAAAATGTTCTATTTATATAAAAAATTTTTAGTGTGTACTCTGGCTCAAGTAATATTTTTTACAGTTATATTAGTTTTTTGTTTTTATATACATCGAGATTATTTTTATGTTATTTTCAATTTATAACGAGCTTTCAACCTCCGTATATTTACAAAAATAAAGCAAATCAAACATATTAGCTAGGTTGATACTAGTATTTCGATCTGGCTAAAGATCTCATCAGAACCCGAAGTTTTAGAAAAGCTAGAGCCTATATTTGAAAAATATCCCAAAAATATTGTTCGTTTTGACGTCACCTGCGGACAGGTTAAGGACATCATAAAAAAATTGGTTTCATATCTCACAATTTATGAGTCTATTAAATAAATATATAAATTATGTTGCAATATGAAATTAAAAAAACGTTTACGATGTGTGCTCGAATTACTTTGTCAAGTGGTGTATGGCACATTAGTGGGCTGGAGCATTTTTATTACTGGATTTATATTTATATCAAAAAATTTGTCACCTAGAACAAAAACTATTACGAGATTAAAAAAACTTTACAAATACTGAAAAAACCAATTTTATTGTCCATATAAACACAGTTTTAATATTCAATCGATTTCCGGTACGACTGTTTTTATCCGATTTGCACCAAATTTCATATATATATATTTTTTTTTTTGATATAGAAAGGAAAAAAAAACCGACCCATCCTTCAGCAAAAATCGCATTTTGGTTTATAGAACACCCCTAACCGACATAATTATACTCAAATAAAAGATAGTTTTAAGTGGGTTTATATTCTTAAAAAAGTTCATGATTTCGGAATTAAATTTAAGCAAAATATTGGACAAAATTGGGTGAATAATGTAAACATAAAAACCGCGATATTTTAAAAACTGCAAATGCGAAAAAAACAGACAGATCTACTAAAAAATAAGTTTTTAAAAAATTTAAATTTGTTAAGCAGTGTTATTAATAAAAACCCATTTTAGGATATTGTCCTAACGAATAATCCATAGAGTTTTTGTTTTCAAATTTATTCTTTGACTCTTTCAGGAATGTGTTAATAGATATATTCCTTGAATTTTATAGGTTCTCATCATCAGAACATTCATATAAAATAGTTTACTCACTACATGAGAACTAATATATGAGCTCGAAGTTAAAGATTATCACCATTGATCAAAAAATAAGTTGAAAACTTGTTTGTTATGTGTAAGGTCCACCTTTGGTGGATATTCAATGCACGTTTTCTGTTTTTTTCCTCCTTTTTATTTTTTGTTTCGTTTATAAACAAAAACAGGAAGAGTAAACTAGACTGTACTTTGTCTTTTATGCAAGTTTGATATAATTTTTATTGAAAATAAATAATATGTTTTTTTTTAATACTTTTTATTTTTAATAAAAATTATATCAAACTTGTATAAACCATTATATTAAAAAATTTGTTTAAAAAAAATTTACTTTTATTTTGCTTATTTTTTCCCATCCCTGATATTCTACTTATAACTACTGCAACTAAAAACAAGATGCTTTCTTTGTTATTTATTGTTCCGACAATAAACTAACCAATACAATAACAAAAAAACACATACATTTAAACAAACATTCATACACTTATATACGTTATGTGAACAATGATGTTCAATAACAATACATGGCTATTATTAACAAACTAGAAAAAATACATTTTAGAAACACACAAAATAAAGACCACAAATGATCATGTACATGAACTAACAAACACATACATAAACATTTGAAATGTCAATAAAGAGTAAAAATAACAAACAAATCTACACTTAAATGGACACATGCCACACAATAAAAGTTAAAATAGAAATAACAAAAAGAAAAAAAAAAAAACAAAACAGAAAAACGAACAACAAGAAAATAACGAACAAACAATATAAAAGCGTTAGAATAACCATTTCCTTTTATTTCAAAAATATGCTTAAATGTGTAAGTATGTGTATGTTTGTTTTTAAATGAACATTGAATGTGTATATGCCAGGGATGCAAAATTAGAATTTCAATTTCGTACAAAATTAATTATAAAATTGTACTTTTTGGACCTCAATTGTACCACTTTTTTTTAATTATTTTTTATATAAAACTAACAAAAAAAAAACATTTCATTAATACATTTTTCATACATCAGTATTTTTAAGTCAAATGATTTGTTTAAAACAGGGGTGCCCACGGCCTATGCGCTTGGTACTCAATTGTTTTTGTAAAAACACTTAGCTATAGGCTGTGTGTTTTAATACACATATAGAGCGCTCAGCACTAGCAATACGAAATACACAAACAACTTTGTCTTACTAGTTTTTTTGTCGTTCTTCACTTTATACACGCAAGCGCAAAGCAACAACACTTTCGTATGCTTTGCTGGTAAACATTGAAATATTTTTTTCTTTTTTCTTTGTATGCATTGGTTTTTACAACAAAAAAATGTTGAATAAAAATTAGTTTTTCTTTGAATGTATTGGTGTTTGCTCTTCCATAAGGAACTTTTGGGCACTCCTGGTTTAAAACATCAATTACAGAATTTTTTATTTAATGTTTTTATTTTTTTAAAAAAAGTAAAAAAACTGTACAGAAAAATTCAGTTGTGTATTAAAAGAATATACATAACAAACAAAAACTTTTCAGATAATTTATGTACATAAATATTTATATATGTAAAATAAGGTACACAAATTCCTGAGATCAATAAGCATTATATGTTAGTGGATAACAAACTTTTTGACATTTCAAAATTGTAGCAATAAGAATTCGATTAATGTAACAAATCTTTCATTTGAACCAGGTTCTAAACGGTTGAAACATTTAATCTATTTCTTTCTTTCGTTTTTATTAAGTTTTGAAATGAAAGCGCCCTTTCCACATTCGCCGAAGAATGTGGAACCGATAATACTCCTCTAATAACTTTCGATAATTCTTCAAACACTAATGCCCAGTTTTTCACTTCGTATTTAAATGCCATTTAGACTTTAAGTTCTATTTAAATACAAACGTCAGTTTTTAACTTCAAATTTAAATCAGATTTAAGTGACCAATCTTGGGCATTTTAAGTCTATTTAAATTGTACAAATATAACATATGATTTTGACAGTTATTTTTCGCGTGGTAAAACACACAATAAAAAATAAATTAAATTACAGCAGCCAATAAAAATTCGACTTTGGTTGCACTGAAATGTTCACTTCTCTTCATTTTTATTTTATAATTTAATTATAAAGGGTGTCCCAAGAAGAACGCAAATTTTAAATCTGGCAACATTCGAAGTGTCATTGTTTGACATTTGAACAATTGTTATTGTTTGCTAGTAGAAGGTACGAGGTTAGGTAAAAATGGAGAAAGTTTTGCGGCTACAGTTCGCAAATTGCGATCAATTTGGCGAGGCCCATTTTCATCTTGATGGCTTCGTCAATAGGCAGAATTGTCGCATTTGGGGTGAGGAAAATCCTCGAGTGATTCACGAGAAGCAAATGCATCCTCAACGTGTCACTGTGTGGTGTGGTTTTTGTGCTGGAGGAATCATTGGACCTTTTTTTATGAAAATGAGGCAGGTCAAGCGCAAACAGTCAATGGTGTTCGGTATCGTGAAATGATAACCAGTTTTTTTCTTGCCTAGAATTGAAGAAATAAATGTGGAGGGCATGTGGTTCCAACAAGACGGCGCCACATGTCATACAGCCAGAGAAACAATTCAATTGCTGCATCAGTCATTTCCCGGTCGTGTTATTTCGCGTTTTGGAGATCAGAATTGGCCGCCTAGATCGTGCGATTTAACACCATTAGATTTTTTTCTTTGGGGTTTTTTGAAGTCGATGGTTTACGCGAATAAGCCGACGACGACTCAAGAGTAAATTGGACGCTGCATTAATGAAATACCGCAGCATTCATGCAAAACGGTCATTGAAAATTTCATTAAAAGATCGCGTGCATGCCAGCAAAGCCGCGGCGGCCATCTGCACGATATATTGTTTCATACATAACCTCATTCTGTCTACTTTACGATATAATAAAGTTTCACGATTTTTTTTTAAATATCTGTGTTTCATTTAAAATTTAAAAATTGCGCTCTTCTTGGGACACCCTTTATAGGTATATTTTATTTCTATATTTTATATTTCCTATTATTTTCTGTTTTTTTTCTATTCTTTAAACAGCTGTTTTATGAATAATGATCAATAATTTTTTGATATTTCATTTGCCGCAAATAAATAGAAATTATCATTTAAGGCTGAAAAACTGAAACTGTATTTATACAGAATATGATAGCAAAAAGTTACAAAGTAAATAAAAGAGATTAATAAAAGAAATTTTTACAAAGGTATGACAGCAAAAATTAGTTGCCAAGTAAAAAAAAATTTACGATAAACTGGGGAAATTTTTAAATTGTACCAAATAAGCTATTGGTGTACCATTGTACTTTAATGACTAAAATTGTACAAAAAATGGTACAATTGTACCAACTTTTGCATCCCTGGTATATGCTAATGTATTTGTAAGTGTATGTGTATATGTTGGTGTCCATATTAATAAATGTTTGTTGGTGTATGCCTCTGTATATATGAGTATTTAATTATGTCTATGTTTATAAGCACAATTGTAAGCAAAATAGACATTTTTCTTTTTCTTGTCTTGTCTTTTTTTTTTTTTTGTTCTCTTATTTAGTTTCCTTTATTACTGACATTTTTTAATTGCATCAAACTTAGATTGCTTTAGATGTTAATGAATCGGTATTGGATTTTAAACATGTTTATTTTTGTATATTATCTGTGTGTCTGTTGTATGAATAGTTTATCGTTAATTTAATGCAATAGTACACTCAAAACAATTACATACACTAAGCGAAATAAACTTGTAAAAATAGCAGAAGAAGATACTAAAAAATTATGTTGCAGAAGAGGCTGCTAAAATTAACAGATTTATTTATTAATATTATCAATAACTATATAGAACTATAAAAAAAAAACTTTGGATTTTATAAAATTTTCGTTATATTCAAAAAAATTACTAAATGTTTGTAGACAAAAACAGCAAACAAACTTTATTGTACAAACAACGAAATATTTGCTATATTTGCCTTTCATTTAGTTGAATGCAAATACATAATAGTATATTTTGATAAAATCAACCGAAACATTTTCAAAGTTATTGCGGAACGCTGATATCAGAAGGACAGATTTTTTTCTCATAAAAAGTATTTGAATTTTTTTTTTTCTTTAATGATTTCTTTGGCTACTAATATATATATGACTAATTTGTTACTTTAAAGTTCGAGTAACTAAAATTTAGCTCAAATATTACGAAATGCTTGAACATTAAACAGATATATTTAAACTTTTCTTAATTCCTGCATTTGCAAAAAAAAACAGATAGTTTTACTAGTTTTTCCTGAAAAGCTATTTTCAACTAATTTTTTGTAGTTTAGCAACAATTTTAGAAAAAAAAAGTCTTTTAGACCTGCTAACTTATCTAAAAACAATCAAAGTATAGGGGTTAACTATAGTTATGAAGGTCAAATGTTTATGGAAATATCTGTGGTTACAGTTAAAGTCTGTTTATTTTTAGAAAAGTTACCGGACTTTAGTGTGTGTTAATTTAGAGTAGTTAGTAAAAAAATCTTAAAAATTCGTAAACTATAATATTTACGAGATCAAAAAAACTATATTTCATATGGGCAACTCCTCTGTGATGGACGCGACATTCGTACACTTTTAGTTGAGCCAAAAGCAGTAAAATAGAGTACTAAGTTTGAGGATAAACATTGGGCAGAATCAATAATGTAGTAAAAAGATATAAGCAAATATCAGCGAGAAACGGACGCGACAAATATGGAAGTTATTTTTCGCGTCCGTTTTTCGCTAATATTTTCTTATATATTTTTATTACATTATTGATTCTGCCCAATGTTTATCCTTAAATTCAGTACTCTTCTTTGCTTCAATATACTGAGGTTATATGCATACCGCATCTTTATATTAATTTATTGGGTTTGGCTCAACTAAAGGTGTGCCAATGTCGCGTCCGTCGCACAAGAATTGCCCATATATAATATTATATCTCCTTTGATATAGCTCGATAATTAATCTTATCCAAGTTCATCTCTAAATTGGTATATCCAGTAATATATAATTAGAAAATATATTACTGGATTAAATTAGATCAAAATGTATCTCAAAATGTGGGGATCCAATAATATTAATATTAAGATCCTAATAGATACAAAAATAGCCCGTGCAATTAATTGAGATCCAATTGAATCTGACTAGATCCAAACAGATAAGTAATTAATTGTGGATAAAACTTGATATTTTGAGACTAAACAGATCGAAATACTAGTATCAACCTAGCTAATATGTTTGATTTGCTTTATTTTTGTAAATATACGGAGGTTGAAAGCGCGTTATAAATTGAAAATAACATAAAAATAATCTCGATGTATATAAAAACAAAAAACTAATATAACTGTTGATCTACTTTAATTTCATGAAATATTTACCATAGTAAAAAAATAATATGATGTCATGTATACTGATAGCTCATTTCGTGTAACGGTGATCCGAAAAATGCTGGATGGAATTATATCGGATATGGTATATATTTTTATATCCGGATTTGATGTAGTTTTATATACAATTTTTCATATACAATTATATGCTTTGAAATTATTTTAATTCATTAGGACTTTATTTTTATATCAAATACAAAAACTTAAATTTAGTATTGATTTGAAATAAAAATTATTAGATTATATTTTTATGATATAAAAACATCATGAAAATGTAAGAACAATTTAATTATAAATTTTATTAAAAGAAGAATAAGGACATTAAGCAAAATAATTTTTTAATTAAAATGAACTTAACTTATACTGTCGTATAACGAACTCTACCCTAATGTAAAGAGATTCGTCTGTTTATTCAACGGAGTATTTAAAATAAGTGATATCAAAATTAAACGAAATAGCAATAATATAGATTTGTGATCGTTATTCAGTTTTAATTCGTCAATACGATACGACATTTGTCTCCATATAAATTGTTTATATTAATAATATAACTCCACTAACTTCGAATTTTAAAAAAAAATATTAAGTCCTTGTAATTATTCTGAAATGCATAAAAAAAAACTTCGATTTGTTTTTACATAGGGCTATACCCTATGGGGAATGAGTAGCCAATTGACCTTAAAGTGACTGGTTAAAGAAGAACTTATCACAGGACTGGCATAATTTAATACTGAAGTGGGTTAAGCAGTGTCAATTGTCCTAAAATTACCAATCCTGTGACTGGTAAAGGGAGGACATACCACTTAACCAGAATGCTTATTAACAAGAAAAAGCCAGTTGGCCAGAATTTTACCCATTGGAAGCTGTTTAGTTTTCATTTATTTTATACGACATGGGCCTTTTGCGACAATCTTGTGGTATGCCCATCTTTGGTTAGACCTGTGTAATGCCACTATGTGGTTTAAAGCAGGACAAATGACCCCCTCCTATGACAAGCCAATGTTAAAGTTGCCAGTTGTTTACATAGGGTAGGATTTCGCAGATGACCTGTCCTCTGGCACGAAGGGACCGATCCTGTGGCACACGCAGGACCGGTCTCATTCCCTATAGGGTACTTAGTTATATATAAATATACAGAATTATATAAATGAACTTCGACGTTTTTTTTTTCAACCTGGAGCTATACTTAATTATATATATAGAGGTATAGAACTTTGAAATGAAATTAAACAAAGATCAATTTTTTAAATTGGAGCTCCAATTTTCGATGACTTTTCCCAACATTTGAAATTGTGGAATTATTTACCTAACTCACTTAAATCCGATCCCCGTGAATTGGTTTTCAAAGCGGAGGTTTTAAAGCTTTATAAGTAGCAATTATTTTCTTTTTTTTTAAATTTCACTTTAATTGTTATTTTAACTTTTATTGTTATTGTATTTTTAGGTTTATAACATGTTATATATAATTTAATAAATTGATATTATAATGTTTGAGGTGCCCTAAGAGACTCTAAGTCTTATTTGTACCAAAAGAAAAGAATAAATAAATCAAATCAAAATTAAATTTGTGGGCCGTATATTTGCAATTACGCAGCGAATGCTGTCCTCCAAGTGGTCAATCGTTTCGGGCTTATCGGCACATATCCAAACAGAAAATAGTCAAGCGGTGTTAAATCGCACGATCTTGGAAGCCAATTCACGGGTCCGAAACGTGAAACTATGCGGTTACCAAACGTTTCCTTCAATAAATCAATTGTGACACGAGCTGTGTGACATGTTTCGCCGCCTTGTTGAATCCACAGCTCCTGCATAACATGGTTGTTCAATTGATGAACGAAAAGTCAGTAATCATGGCTCTATAGCGGTCACCATTGACTGTAACGTTTTGACCAGCATCGTTATTAAAGAAGTACGGACCAATGATTCCACCAACCCATAAAGCACACCAAACAGTCAATTTTTATGGATGTAACAGTGTCTTAACATACACTTGTGGATTATCATCACTCCAAATACAGCAGTTTTGTTTATTGAGGTATCCATTTAACCAAAAGTGAGCTTTACGCTAAACAAAATTCGCAAAATATTTCGAAAAGAACCATGATTTGCAAAATAATTTTGCACAATTTGAAAGCGTTGTTTAGGCGTCGGTCTATTCATGTTGAAATGCAAAACCAACCTAAACATAGATCACTTGACAGCTGACAAAATGGCCGCCAATTAAAAAAGTGTTGCCAACTTAAAGTTATATACCTGTATAAAAAACGCCCTTTGTTTTTTTTGTTTTGAACCATGTTGGAAAATAGTTAAAAATATTCAAGAATAGTTAAAGTAATTCATAAAACATTTGAAAAAGGCTTAATTAAACTACTCGTATGAAACCCATCAAAAAAAATAATATATAAGAAAATATATCAACGGCTCACTTTATGGAAAAAAACAAGGTGCCACGTTAGCGAAAATTATGAAAATTTACTTTTGAACCATTTTTTATTAAATATTCAGTTTTACTAAAATTGTGCATAAAATTCTTACCGTTTGCAAATATTCAATTTGGAAAATTCTTTAAAACCTGTCTTTTATATACTTTTTATGTTAACGAAAAATTACACTTTATGTTTCGTTTTTTTCTAACGACACAATAAAACCAAGAAATACGTGAGCATTCACAACGAAATTTTTTTTAAATAGAGATAACGCAAACTAAACTTGATGACAGTTGACAGCTTTAACATTTTTATATCATACAACAAAGGTATACTTTAGCAAAGATACAAATATTTTTGTAAATATACTAGTATTTAAGTCTTTAGAAATATTGAGAGTCCCACTACCTGTAACTATAAAATTCATTTATTTCGAATTTACTTTCAGAAAACCACTGTCCTTTGAAGTTTAACATCCATCAATACATGTGAATATGTGTCAGCGTATATGTAGTATATTGTAAGAGTGGTTTATGCTTTAATGGTTTGATATTTATTTTTTTTTTTTTCTTCTTATTGACCAAAGCATAAAAGAACAATGTCTAAAATGAAGGAAAAAAATTTAGAAAAGTAAAACCTATGCATAAAAACTTGCTTTAGAAATACATAAAAACACGTGCATAAAAAATATATGGGAAGATAAGCAATAAAACCAATAAATAGGAAGAATTTTAAAGCTAGAAGTATTAAACCATTTCTTTTTTTTAACAAACACGAGTAAAAATACTTTACTTTTTGCACACATACTCCAGAACAAACTATTTACATAGGACCCAATTTCTTTACTTAATTTCTTTTTAAAAAAAATTGTGGATTTGAAAAAAAAAAAATAAAATCCTTTATGCGTTTATGTGTAACTGTAGTTTATCTCCTTGGCCTGACCCATTTGTAATGCTTGAATGCATATTGAAGCTAAGAGTATGAATATACTGGGTAATATTTAATTAAGAGCACCGAAGCTAAGTTATTAATTACTTTAGTTTGTGACAACATAAAAAGCCACAATTTCGAAATATTTTTCAACATAAATATTTGAAGACATTTTTCAATATTTTTTTTTAAACGAATGTTAATTTTGTGCAGTTTAAGATCTTATTACTAAATCCCAAATAGAAATTGATAATTACTTTTTTACCTCATATAGAGAAAATACTTTGAAAAAAAAACACTTAGAACCAATGCACATTGGGTTCAAATGGTATCAAAGTGGTGATTAATTGAAATTTAGAAATAAAGTTTTTATAATAAATTTTGGTATAGGGTAGAAGTAGATAAAATTCTGCATCACTAGCTGTCAAATAACAAATATGCAGGTGCTTGTGCAAATTTAAATGTAACTGACACTAATAGAAAACATATGATTTTCTATTGTTGATTTACTTGAATAAACGTCACTACATTGCTAGGTCTGTCAAAAAAACAGAGTAGTATTTGGAAGATGACAAAGCCAATTGTGACAATATTTTGTTGTTGTTTTTGTTTTTTCTTTGATATTTTAAATTTTGAATCTCGCTCCTAGCCGAGGACAAGAAATTCTCATTGAGTTTGTGATTTAACATAACAAATATCTCTAGAAATTCTAATAACAAAGTCCCCTGAAGATTTCCTTAGGCAGGAATGAAATCCGGATAGGGACACGCCTACATTAGATTGCTTTTCACAATTTGTTAAATAAGTTTTGGGACTTTATCACATTTAATTACTATAAATGCAATTAATGTTTATCCCGATGAAAATAAATTTAAATATCAAACTAAGTTGTTTACGTTTTTTTCAGTGAGCGGTCAAAGTTAGCAAATTATTGCTGTTTTAAAAAAAGTGAAAAAATGGAAAATTTTTGCAATTCAAGTTTTATTAGTGTTAAATCTATTAAAAGTAAGTCTTTTATAATGGAGCCTTCAACATCAGGTATTATAGTATATAGTAACAAAAATTATGTGTAAATATTTTTAATAATTTTTTTAAAAAAGGTCCAAGATTTTGATCAGAGAATAAAATAAAAACGGGTTTCAATTAAAACATTTATTGAATCAATTAATATTTTAATTGATTTTGCACCTATCACGGCAATGATACTATCAATTAAACTTTTTATTTAAATTAAGAAGGAAAAAAAAGTTATAAATAACTTCTACAAAAAAAAAATATGATACTCACAAAAAAAGTGTATGATCTATACGTTGGTATGTGTGTTTTTTGCAATGCTGTGTGCTTGTTTGGTTTGTTAACTTAAAATGTATTTGGTATTTCATACTGAAAATTTTCTATTTATGCCTACAGTGTATGAAAAAATAATATGATAATTGCGTCTAAAATAAAATATGTATTTATATATTTAAAAGTCAATTAAAATATTAATTGATTCAATTAAATATTTGTTTAGAAACAAATTAAACTCAAATCAAATCTTTAATTAGATATTTTAGGTTGATAATTTTTTCTGTGATAATTTCCGCATTTAATGGGCCACAAGTATTAAGTTAGTAAGAGTTGGAATTAGTTTTATGGAGTTTAGAAAATTATAGGATATCAGCTTATATTAAAAAAAAAAAAGTCCAAACAATGCGCTGCCCTTTTTTTATTTTCATTTTTGTGCAGAAACTATGGTTGTCATTTATTGAACCAGTAAATGTGTTTTTGTGTTTTAATATTGTCATTTTCCTTATTTTTTGGTATTTTATTGTTTTTGTTGATGAATTTTTTTTAAAGATGAGTGCGTGAGTGATTTCGGTCACTTAAGCTCACGTACAACAAATTGTATCACGCACACTTTACAGGAAGAAAACATATTTTTAATACTTTTAGCGGCTCCATGAAATAACCCCCCAGGAAATAACTCCCCAAAG
The DNA here is from genome assembly GCA_021234595.1 of Delia radicum. Lineage (NCBI taxonomy): Eukaryota > Metazoa > Arthropoda > Insecta > Diptera > Anthomyiidae > Delia > Delia radicum. Next base: position 37,129,035 of record CM037854.1, on the reverse strand, counting down.
CAGAAATGAAATAAATCCCCAAAAATGTATATAGAAGACAACAACAACGACATTTAGAGGAGTTATTTCCACATTTGGGGATTTATTTTCTTCTTTTATTTGGGGATTTATTTCGTAATGAAATAAGTCCCCAAAATTTCAAAATGAAATAATTCCCCAGTAATTATTTTTGGGGAGTTATTTCGTTTTCTATAAAATTAAAACTATTGACTTGGTGAAAGAAAATATTCTTCAACCGCAAAGACAATATTTAATGGATGCAACATTTAAAATGGTTCCGCAAGGATATTTTAAGCAGCTATTAGTAATTTATATTGAATACTTTGAAGAGGGAAAGTAAAATAATTATTTTGTAAATAAAATTAATATGTTTGATAATTTATTTGTTTCGATCTTTCGGATGTTTTTCAATTCGATGTATAAAAAACAAATGAAATATATAAGGCACTGCTGCATTATATAAAGAACAATATTTTCGATTTGGACTCAGCAGTGTTTGTAACCGACTACGAACACGGAATGAGAAAAGCAATTAATTTGGTTTTCCCCCCAGCAAAAACTGTGGGATGCTGGTGAGTGTAAACTAATAGAAATATCTTTATAATTGTTTATTTCTCAAGTATGTATTTTAGTCCAACAATCCAACAACAACAATGCACCCAAAAATATTTTTGGTGTAGAAAAAAATTTGTCTCAATGTAGATCGGTTGACAATGAAAAATTCGCGCGAATTCGTGCCTGTAAGCCCTTGGTCTCAATACAAGTTGAAGACTATATACAGGTTTATATTTAAAAATATCTGTTTCGGAAGTACAAAAATTATGAGAATTAAAAATATATGAACTTATATCTATATGTACTATTTTGAGTTTAAAAATGGGGACTTATTTCGTTTCAAATTGGGGATTTATTTCATTATGAAATAAGTCCCCAAAAAATGGGGGGTTATTTTATTCCCAATTGGGGATTTATTTCATTTCGTTGAGGTTTTATTTCATAAATAAAATTGGGGTATTATTTCATAAGGAAATAAATTCCCATTTTTGGGTAGTTTTTTCATTTTTGTTTGGGGGGGGGTTATTTCCTGGAAGGTTATTTCATAGCTAAATGCAATTTATTAAATTTTAATTTAATCACGATTTTAAAAATTATAGAGAGCACTTTGCTCACAAATGCAGCCGGGAAAAGTCCAATGAAGATATAAGCAATAGGTTTCTGCTAAGTTCTGACCCATTTATATCTAGCATGACCAAAAAATATGAGCAGAAAAAAAAATCTAATTTATCAACTTCGGAATTAGAGTTAGTTTTGCCAGATATTTCTAAAGAAAATTATGATAAAGATGATGGCAATGAAGATGGTAATGAAGATAGTGCTAAAGATGCTGATGATAATAGTGATGATGATAATGATGAAGAAGATTATAACAATGATGATGAAGAAGATTATTATAATGATAATGATAATAATGAAGATTATGATAATTGGGATATTTGTAATGAATTTTTTAATGCAGAATACTACAAATATTTTAATATATTTTTTTATTAAAAAGGTAAAACGAAAACAAAATATCGCCAAAAAGTTTTAAATTTTTTATATTTTCAGATTAATTTTTACATTTACTGAAGTGGATAAAAATTTAGGCTCTATGAAATAAGGCCCCAATGAAATAAGTCCCCAAACCAAAAATTAAATAAGGTCCCAAAAATTTCTAATAAGAAAAATTGGGGTCTTATTTCATTGGGGCTTTATTTCATTTATTTTTTGGGACTTTATTTCATAATGAAATAAGGCGCCAATTTGAGAAATGAAATAAGTCCCCAAATAATATTTTTGGGGTGTTATTTCATTTTCTTAAAAATCAAAATTTTTAAGGAATGTAAGCAAACAACCGTTACAATTACTGCATGAATTATAAAGTTATTAATGTTAATAGTTATTTACTATTAGCAAGTGAGATTATACCGTGTAGCAAATATCAATGGATCAATCGAGTGTAATGAATTGAGAAATCATTTCTGGAAACAGAAGCAATTGTGAATTATTATAAGTGATTGAACAAAATATTGTTTAAAAAAAAAACAATTTAAAAGGAGTGGTAAAATATGAGTGTAGAAAAGGCACTTGTAAAGGAAGAATTTACTTGCTTCCTGATGGAAAATGTGTCGCTGCGAAGAAATACGTGGAACACAAATATGGAGATGAAGAAGGCACATATAAAGAGTTAAAGACTCTAAAGGAAATAGATTTATTTTTGTACCCTAAAAAAAATATAGCAAACGAATTGATAGTTTTGATGTAGAAAAAAAAATGGGACTTTATTTCATTGTTGGTTCGGGGAATTATTTCATTGGGTCCTTATTTCATAGAGCCAAAAATTTATACAAATAGGAATACATATTATTATCTTATTCTTTAAATTTATTTTGATTTCAAAGTTACAGCGAAAATTGTGGATCATATTTTTCCGAAAAACAAAAAACGCCTAACAGGTTAAAAAACGTTTTTCTTCCATTTTTTTAAGCTGTGTTTTTATGTATTTATGATTCATTACTAAATAATTATAATATTCTCTTTTGTGAATTTTTTTGAAATAAATTTGTACATTTATGAGGTTTTGTGAAAAACAAAAGTTATATTTTAAATTAAATTTATATTAATATAAAGGCATATAGTAGATTTACTCTTTGAATTTTTTAATAGCACATTAGGTATGCTTTAATTTCCAATTTTATTCATTAATTTATCGCTTTTCATTCCAAAGTTACAGCATAAATTGTGAACTAAGGTCTTTTTTTCCAAACAACAATAATGCGCTTAACGGGTTAAAAAAAAAATATTTTTTGTTTCACTTCCCTTCTACAATGCTGTGTTTTTATGTGCTTATAATAACTTATCAACAAAAAAATATAATATTTTAAAACTACAGCTTCTATGAATTAATCGCCACTTTGGGAACCATCGAACCCACTGTGCAATGGTTAACACTAATGCATTTTTTCTAGATACCAATCTATTCAACAGGTGTCTCTATTCATCAGGTGTCTCTATTCATCAGGTGTCTCTCTTTTTTTTAGCGTATTAGTGTTCAAAATTGCTTTAAAATTCAATATCTTGTTACCTTTAGTTTAATTTTGTTCAGTATTTTTTATATGTATGTAGTTCGTATATCCATCCATTCATTTCATTTCATTCACTCATTTATTTATTCATTCCTTTATTTCTTTATTTGCACTCAAGCATACAATTGCCAAAGTAGTGTACCATACATGTTCTTGATTATTTGATTGTATATTTTATACACGTGTGTTTGTGTAAGTGTTTATATTTGTAAATGTATGTTCTTACTTGTATGTATTATATTTAAAAATGTATCTATGTATGTATTTCATTGGTAATGTTTAACATCCGTTAACTCTCTCATGTCTTTCTTATTGCTGTCAAACATAAAAGACATCTTGATATTGAAGATTCTTCAATAAGTAATACTAAGAATACATATAACAAGATAATTTTCTGGTTTATTTTATTTATACAATATAATAAAATGGTTTTTATATAAAATGTGTACATGGAACTATCTGAAAATGTAATATGTCCAAAAATTTTTTGTAATAATGAACTCTTAAAATATGTAATAGATAAACTACACACAGCGAAATAAAGTGGCAACCGAATTGAAAAGTGTATTTTAATAGTAACAACTTATAAATTCAGTTAGTAGAACGATATTTACATTAGATTTTCGAATATTTTAGGTGTTGCAACTAAAATTCAGTTGAATTAAACGAACATTGTTGTGAAAACTAATGTTCATTTGCACCAACCGACTGAAATTCGTAATAACCGAATTTGAGACGTAGTAACTGAATTTCAGTTGGCAAATATCTAATTTTTTCTCTGTGTGTACTTATACTCATAATATTGTGTAGTATATGATTTGTAGTTTATTATACATGTTTCCAGTTAGGTAAAAACAGAGGTAAGGGAATGTATCCTAATGTGGAATATTCCGATATAAGAGTGGAATATTCAAAATCCAAATACATCAGCTTATAAGCCAACCGTTTAGGTATTTTTCATTTCCTTGTGGCAACTAATATTAGAAAGTTAAATAACAATTTATAAAACAACTCCCACATTAGGCAACATGTACCCTAAAGTGGACCTACAATTAAATATTTTCTAAAAAGGTATAAAATATATAGAAAATGATGTCAAAACAACTCAAAAGTAATCTTTAACTTTAAATTTATTTGTAATATACACAGAAAAAACTAAAAACGGGTTTCAATTAAAAATTTTATTGAATCAATTAATATTTTAATTGATTTTGCACCTACCACTGAAATGATAGTATTAACTAAAAAAATTTGTAGACAGTTTATTAAAACTCTTTCAATTAAAATAATAATAATATCAATTAAAAGAGTTATTGTTTTTCTTTACAACCTCAATTAAAAAGTTTACTTAAATTGATTAAAACTTTAATTGAAACTTGAGAAGAAAACAATGGTAGTTTTAATTAAAAACTCGTATTTTTTTATTTTTGTTATATGCCCCCATTAAATAAAAAAAGAAATGTAGGTTTGTAAATTAAATTGACATTTTATTTATAATAAAATTAAAGCTTTTTAATATAAAAATGTATTATAAGAAAACAAATAAAAGTAAAGACAAAATTTTTGTTTTGCTTGTCTTGTCTTGAACTTTTTCTTATAATTGAATTGCTTTCATAAAAAAATCACACACAACTTTAAAATGATAGTTTAATGACACTTATACTTATTGAAAATTTAATTATTTACAAAAATAATAGTTTAATTGTACTTTTTCGATAAGGTTTATTTAAATCCACATGTGCACTTTTATTACCACAGATAAAACACGAAACTAAATTAAATTTTCGTGCGTACACTAATATCTCAACAAAAAGAGTGTTGCAAACTCTAGTGAAATAACAACGATTTCGCGTGTATTTGAAATCGGTAAACTATTCAACTTATTAAAAGTTAATCATTTGCGATTTTTTTTCTTTTTATTTACAAATTAAATAATATATTGATAAAATTAAACCTTTGTTTGATTATTTAATCTAAATAAAATAAAAAAAAATAGTTTGCCAAATTTTTAAAAATTTTGTTTACATGTTGTCAACAAAATTGAATCAATTAAAAAATTGTTTAAATTGCCATTGATATTCAAACAATCGATTAATTAGATATTTTTGGCCCATAATTTTTTATGTGTACGTTAAAAAATTTATAAATTAACCCTACGAATAGTTCATATATGTCTCATGTTTAGTTTTTGTTTCATTAGCTACACTTTTTAACCGAATTTCTCAAGTGTGACGTGTATTGACAAAAGATAGATGTAGCTTTTATATTATACCAACCACTTGGCCCAATATGGTCTCAGAGCCGATTAGAATGACCCAATGTTTTAAAATATAAATATTTTCTTCATAATTGTTCGTACACCTTTTTTTTTGAACGCTATTGGACATAGGTGATACAAATTTTGGCAAGACATTGCGCAATCGTTCACGTTTTAAGAAACATTGTGATATTTGGAATTCATTCATTGCATTACACTGGGACATATTTATCAAATTGGTCGTCAAAGGTAGAAAAGAGGAGGTTTTTCTTTATTTTTATTTTTTATTTTTTGTGCGTATTAAAAATTACGCAATTTTTGTTCGATTTAATTTAAAAAATGATATTTATAGATTTACATCTCCAGATTCCAAGTCGTGTATCCAAACTTGTTTTATCCTATATATAGGTATATTTACTTCAATAACAAAACAATCAATAACAGTACTTTAGTACTTCCTAAATCAACAAAAAATGGAAAAATACGTAAAAAAAATAATAAAGAGAAACAAATACATTCAGAATACATTCAATTCACAAAAAAAAAGATTTATAATTTACATATATTTACAATTGGCCTTCATTACAACTAATTTTTCAAAAGAAAAATCAGACAATGTTTGCCGCCTTGGACTGTTGACGATATCGGCAAAAGAAAACAGTCGTTCAACTGAAGCAAAGTAGTAATGCAATGAGTTCCAACGACTAACAACGGGCAAAAGCAACGATGATCCCAGGTGTTCTTCAATTATTTCCGAAGACTTTGGCCACTTGCACTTCTTCCATAAGTTGTTGCATTTATCGAATGTCTAAAAACTTAACATTAAACTCATTTTCACAAGTACAAAATGTATTCTTTTGCAGTAAAAAAAATAAATTATTTTTCGTTACATTTATATTATTTGAGTTGGAAAGTACTAGAAGATTTTTTTTAAATTTTGACGCTTTTTTTTAAATTTTGACGATTTTTAATAATGTTGATGATTTTTTTCAAATTTTGACGAGTTTTTTTAAATTTTGTCGATTTTTTTTTTATTTTGACGATTTTTTTATAATTTTAACGATTTTTATTAATTTTGACGTGTTGACAATTTTTCTGCAATTTCAACGATTATTTTTTGAATGCAAAAGAATACGTTTTGTTCTACGACTTACCACCTTATGCTGCATATACAGTGGCTGCTCAGTTTTTAAAATTTTATCGAAATCAATTGCTTTCAAATGCATATAAAATAAATTTAGAAGAATACAGAATTATGAAGAATGCCAAGAGGTTATGAATTGTCAAATCGATGGACAACAATAATAATAACAAAAAATTGAAAAAAAAAAAACAACTAACATTAAATTTCATGTAGAAAAATGTATTTCTGACAGTATTGCCATAATTTCGCAAAATAAAAAAAATAATTAGAAACAATCAGAAGTAATCTTTGAAAGTAGTTGAATTATTTTTTGATTACTTTTTATTATTTTTGATTATTTTCTCGTAATTTTTATTAATCTTGTTTATTTTTGGATTCTCTGTAATCGTAATCAATTAGTAATCGTGCGAATCTGAAAATAATCGTATTATAATCATTACTTCATCTTTACAAATAAAATAATCTAATTACTAATTATTACGATTAGTATTCATTACTTAACAGCTATGATTTAAGTATATTCAAAACGAGGTATCAATCAGAGCTGTAAATGAATCATTCTATTTTGATTTCAATTCATTACGAATTTGAATTGAATTTTGAATAATTCTTTTCACATACAAAAATAATTGAATCAAATTTGAATTAATTCAAATGAATTTGGCAAAAATATATTGGAATTCATTTCCAATTCAAATGAATTCGGCAAAATGAATTGCAATTCATTTTCAATTCAAATGAGTTTGGCGAAATGAATTGCAATTCATTTCCAATTCATTTGACTTGAATTGATTTTGAATTAATTCAAATGATTTAGAAAAATTAATTGCAATTGATTTGTAATTCATTTGAATTGAATTAATTCAAATGAATTAGAAAAAAAAAACTGCAATTCATATTCAAAAAAACTGCATTTATATTCATACGAAATTCGATCCGTTGTCCGTTGTTGTTGCTACCAAGTTGCTAACATTAAGACCATAATCGGTATGAATGTCGCTTATAATTCGACCAATCGCTTCAAACGAATGTGTACCAAGAAATCGTTTGGACGTTAGCGAAATTGACTTTTTCTCATGTATAACCAAAAAAGCTCCTATGCTTTGTCGACCAAACATCAGCCGTGGTACAAAAGAAACTTCCATTTTTTATTACGTCCTTTATTTTAGCTTTAAAAGTAACTCAAAGGCAAAGAAACAATAAAAAATCGCCATAATTTAAAAAAAAAATCGTTACATTAACAATTTTGAACCGATTTCAAAAAACAAGGTGTCCCTTTACGCCTTATTAAATGCCCTTTAAAATAAAAATAAGAAAAAAACTATGTTTCAAAGAATGTTTAGGAAAAAAAGCGTTAAAGAGAAAAAAATTAAAAAAAAAAATTAAAGTTCGAAATATTTTGGATAACATTTTTACATTTGCTTATTAAAAGTATAAAAAGATATATATATATATTTGTAAAGCTTAACTATTCATCTTTCTAAAACCGTTCAAAAATTTAAAATCGGCTTAGAATTAATTAAGTTAAAAATATTTTTGTCCCCAAAGCCATGAAAAAACGTTTTTTGTCGATAACTTCAGATTTTGAGGGTGTATTCAAAATTCTGAAAATTGAAAAGTGATTTAATGAACAAGTCTTACAACCTACACTAGGTCATTTTGCAAGTTTTTTTCACTGTAGCACCGTGTTATTAATCATTTTTATAAAATTTTCTTATATGTGATTAAGAGTTTCATAAAATTCATTTGAATTAATTAAAAATCAATTCAAGTCAAATGAATTGGAAATGAATTGCTGGGATGAATTGCAATTCATCCCAGCCAAATGCATATGAATCGATTCAAATTTCATTCAATTCGTTTTTTTTTTGGCGAAAATAATTAATTCAAAATTTTACTAATTCAGTGCATAAATGATTCGCGAATTAATTCAAAAAATGAATGATTCATTTACAGCTCTGGTATCAATGATTAAGCCTTTAAAAAGATATGGAATGTTATGTGCAAATACTTTTTTAAAATTTTCGAATACACAAGGCAACAATTTTGAAAAAATTTTAGGGGCTTTGAAAACCACTATACAATTTTGATGTATTGTGGTCCCAGTAGTACAAATATGGTTCAATTTGGAAATTCTATGGAGAGGTTTTTTTTTTAAAAATTTTTAACTAAAATTATAAATTTTTTTAGACGTTTCTCCACATAATTAATGATAACTAAAAAAAAATTAGTCCGATATTATTCAAATAAATTTAGAAAAACTGAAATTTACATAGCCTTTAATCCGTTAATATATTGCGTTTCAATCGGCTCAGTAGTTTTGGAGTTATAATAAAAAATTGAGGGAAAAAATATTTTTTTTACGTGAAAATAGCAAATTTTTTTGTTTTAAAAAAATCATAAAAAATCGAAAACGTCAAAAATCGTTCAGATTTATTGCTTTATCGCAAAGCCACATGTAATAGGAACAAAATGAGATATCGATCATAAAAATCGATTGATTTTTTTCGAATTTATTCACAATTAAGTGAATTCGCTCATTTTCACCAAATTTTAGTTTTTTGTCTGATATACATAAAATTGAGTAGTTAATGTTCTTCTTTCGATTGATTGAATTTTGAAAACATTTTCCCCATGCTATGTACAAATTTTCACATCAAAAATGCATTACATAGTAACATTCGTGTATTTTTTGGCAAAACCCTACCTAGAATATACTGATTCTATTCTTCGGAAAGACATTTGTGTTGGATGAGCTTAAATGTAAATAAATAAATAAATTAAATAGTAGAAAATTTATATTTTATTATTCACATTTATTATAATAAATAAAACAAGAAAATAAATAAATAAATATGTATTATAAACTACAAACTCTGAAATTTTCTTTTAGTCGATTTTCTACTATTGTTGAATAACGAAGTGTTACTCTGAATACTCCAGCAAAAATCAGCCATCATGTGTGCATCCCCAGCGACCCTGGTATCGTTCCTCCCATTGTCCGGATATCTTGGTGGAATCGTTCGCCCTGTTCTTCACTCAAGTCTCCTAGATTTTCAGGAAAACGATCTAAGTGACTGTGCAGCTAGTGTACTTTGATGCTCATGTTGCATCCAAGATTCTGGAAGTGAGTTAACATCTCTTCAACGTGCGCAACGTAATCATCACCCTTGTGTCCAATGCTGGTTCAAATTGTGCGGATAGATATTATAGCAATCTTGATATGACTTTTGCAATGAAGTTAAGAAGCACTTCCGTTTTTTTCCCGGTGATATATTGGCCGCACACATAACAAAATAAATCTGGATCGTTTTACATAAAAATGTTCTGGCTTTCTGGCTCATTTTTATTAATATTTGAAAATTGTTTTTAACTTCTAAGCTGTATGACTCTAATTTTTGTGTAGGTATTAAATGATGTTTGCGTTATCGCAAACACTTCTTGAATGAAATAAAAAGGGTCAAGGAGATCTTATAAATACTGATACTATAATTTGGGATAACCCTTTGTGTGGATACAGTTTGTGTGTGCTGCAAATTTTTTATTATTCCCAAGAATCCTAAAAAACATTAAGGACTTTTATAAAAAAAAAAAAATCATCCGTTACAGGTAGCTAACGGAAAATAAGAGCACTTCAGCGTACACGCACATTTATGAGCGTTTTATTACTATCCTACCGCAATCGTAAAAGTTAAACAATCTTTTGTTATTACTTATTTTTTTTTAATTATTAGAATCATAAAAATGTCATAGAGGTTTTTCCCAAAGGGGTTTTGCCAAAATGCGTGTCGTAAAATGCACCTAAGTTTTATGTTCTGCATTTTCATTATATAGTAGGTACAATTTTCTACAGTGCTTGTAAATATGCGATACCTTCAATTAATTGTAAATAAAAATGTAAAGCATGCATCGATTTTATGATCCATATCTAGTTTAATTCGCATGATATGTAGCTTTACTACAAAAAAATAAAAAGTAATATTTTTTGCAGTTTTCGATTTTTTTCCAGATTTTTGTTTTTCAAATTTTTTTTTTTTTAGCATTTTTTTCTTTTTTTTTTGCTAACAATTTGTTTCATAACTTTGAAACTATTGATCGCATTAAAAAAATTTGTACACGTTCTTTAAAGATATTGTAAACCTTAATTTTTGTAAATTTAATTTGACAAAATCGGACTAGTTGTTTTTGAGTTATGACAACATAAGTGGAGAAATGTCTCAAAATATTGTCAATTTTACTTAAAAAATTTTTTAAAAAAAAATTATCCATAGAATTGAAAAATTTTACCATTTTTGTACTTAGGCAGCCATGATGCATCAAATCTATATAGTGGTTAGTCAAGCCTTTTTTTGCTGTTGACCTGTGATATCTTTCATATTTTGAAATGCGATATTTCAAGATCCGCTGGCATTAGCTGTCCTACATATGGAGGAAGTTATAGTTATATGGTGGACATCGTCTATACCTAGTTTGGTTGAAATCAGTAGCGGTGAACGAAATCGAGTGGTTGAATTTATATGTTTTCAGTCTATTGTAGATTTTTATAAACAAACATTTCTTTTAAGTTGTTTTATATCAAAAAACAACAATTCAATGCTAATTACTTTGTTCCTTTGTACAATATTTTGGAAATAAAATCAAATACTCTAAATTTTCATTCAATATCCCCACAATTGGTTTAAATCAATATTATCAAAACAAATTCAATTTCTGTGGTTAAGCCACAAATTGAATTTCAAAAATCAACTATAACAACAGAAGTAATAACATCAGCAATAATCCATACAACATATTTTGTGTTATCAAAATCATTTTATGGGATTAAAGTTAAAGCAACAGAAACAGAAATAGCAACAACAACAGCAACAACAACTGTAACAACATTATTTTATAAACGAGCACTACAAACAAGAAAAAAAACAGCAATTGAGAAAGAAATTGTTGGGAAAATGTATATAATTCTACTTTTGGTTAAAACTTCTTTTTCTTTTCTTTCACTTATTTTATAAATTTATTTTAATTTTTTTCCACTTCATGTTCTACACACGAGATGCTTAATTTTACTTTAAACGTTTTGGCCTTTTTTTAACTTTTTTTCAAACTTGTAAAGTCCACTATAAAGTAATTATAAATTTTGTTTAAAACATTTTTTTTTTTTTGTTTAACATTTTTGTTTTAATTATGCCAAGCTGGTTTTGAAAAATGTTGAGTCAAAAAAAAAAAAAAAAAAAAAAAAAAAAAACATCTTAAAGCTTGAAGTGGCTATATAACGAAAACTGCTCTTTAACTTTTTTTTTTTTTTTGCACAGCCACAATTTTCTGCCTTTTCCATGCTTTATGTTGGTAATAAGAAGCTACAAAAAAGTCTTTGTTTCGTATGCGACAAAAACGGAGAAAAAAAATTAAAATAAAAACTTATAATTTAGTGCTTAACTTTTAATGCCACAATAATGCTAAGGAGCAAAATTATGGAAAAAAAATAACTTAAAAGAAAGGAAATAAAATGAAATTATGGAAAGCAAAAGTTAGTTGTTTTAAGAAAAAAAAATACATTTTTTTGCACTTCAGGTTCTCGTTCTTTTGTCTAACCGTAAGGCGGATTCAATTTATTAAGATCAACACAGAGAAAAAAAAATAATTCAAAAGACAACTTGCGATATTTGAAACACTTCATAAAATTGTATATAAACTAATTATTCTTGACAATAATTTTAAAGTTAGATATAAAAAAATGGTGTTTTTATATATCATGTTTTTGCAGTGCCATGAGATAAAACTAATTGAAATCCAAAAAAAAAAAATAAATCTATTACCATAAAATGGTAATAAAATGTTTTAAGTTAAAATTATAACTAATAATAACGAAATCGCAAATTACATTTCACAAAACAGCATTAGTTTACAAATAAAAAATCTGAAAGAAGACAGCGGATATAAGTTAAGGCCAAGAAGTTATCATATAGAATAGGGTACCCATTTGATATGTGAATATTGCAAAATTCTTTTTCTCGCTAATAAAACGTTTTATGTTACATTGGGTGTAAAAAATAATATCTGCGAAAAAACCAGGCATGGCGTTTTGACTTTTGGCCTTAAAATAGTTAATATGTTTGTTGTTCTACAACTTTTAAAATAATGGGTTTTCGTTAAAAAGTGTTATTATGCAAAATAACACAACGATTATTTTGAGATACGAGGGCGGATCAATAAGTCCCTGACTTTTCGAACTTCCCTCTTAGCAATATGAAATGCAACACTTCTCATATCAAGTACCAACTGTTAATAGACTACTGTCAAATTTTGAGCAAGTTTCGGCATTTACTTTGCATTTAACTGCTGTTCAAAACATACAACCTCGTGGAATTTTTTAAAAATGGAAAAAAGTGAATTTCAAGTGCTCATTAAACATTATTTTTTGCGAAAAAAACCCGTCAATCAAACCAAAGGAAAAGCTTGATAAATACTATGGGGACTCTGCATCATCGATTTCAATGGTAAAAAAGTGGTTTACTGACTTTCGTGGACGGCCAATTGAGGTCAATACACCCAAAAATGTCGAAAAAATCCACGATATGGTGTTGGCCAATCGAAGAGTAGAAGTGCGTGAGATTGTTGATGCCATAGGAATTTCATATGGCAGTGTGGTTTCGATTTTAAATGATCAGTTGGGTTTAAGAAAGCTGTCTGCAAGATGGGTGCCGCGTTTGCTCTCAATTGACCACAAACGTAATCGTGGCCGATGAGGTGATGGCAACAGTTTTTTGGGATGCACGCGGGATAATCCACATCGATTACCTTCAAAAAGGAAAAACAATAAACGGCGAAAATTATGCCAACTTATTGGACCGATTTAACGAGGATTTCAAAAAAACGACCACAATAGGCCAAGAAATGGCTATTTTATGGACCTCGATAAATATTATTTTTTGGAAGGGATACAAAAATTGGAGAAACGTTGGACTAACGCCCTGTTTCTAGAACACGTTTTGCTTCACGTTCGTCTAAAAACAGTAACAAAATAAATACATGCAATGCAAAAACAAAATACATGTAGTCACCCGTTCGTGTAGAGGCGAACGTGTTGTAGAAACCAGGGGTAAGTGTATTGAGCTAAAAGGAGATTATGTTGAAAAATAATTTTTATTTTTTTGTTGCAAAAAAACTATGTTTCATTCAAAAAGTCACGATCAAAATAAAAATTAAAAAACAAATATTTTTTAGCGGCTCTTATTCATTTCTATAAGGCGATACATTTGTTAGCTACACATCAGCTAATGGAGTATTAACAACAGTTTTAGCAAAGATTTGACTTTTTAAAAATATATCGTCTATTCAATGACGAAATGATCAAAACCTTGCAATAGGATATTTTTTTTATATTCTATCTTGTACTCTAGAACACAACGATTATTTTGCTCATAGATATTTTTAACCTGCATATGAAAAATTGTGATGTTTTTCGCGATAAAAATAAAAATTTTGGATCAAAATTCGCAGACAAAATCAAAATCTTTGAAAAACTTTGCATGGGATATTTTTTTTTCATATTCTGTTCTCTAAAATACAATGTAGATATTTTTTTACATTTTGAACCTTTTTTTAAAAGTTGCGATTTATTTCCAATTTTGTTTGTTTTTAGCCAAACAGTTATTCAACAATTAATTCAATAATTAATTCAAAAAATAAATTTCATAGATCGACATTTTATGTTAATTTACATATTTTAAAAATGTATAAAAACAAATATCTATTGTCTTCAGATGACCGCTTCAAATAATTTTTTTAGAACTTGCAATAAGAATTTCATATAACTTTTACCATAAATTGTTTAAGAAAAGTTGGCACTAAAATTTGTCCACTTATGACCATAGATATTCAAAATTTTTGTTAATTGTCGAAAAAATCCACGATATGGTGTTGTTTTTTATTTAAAAAAACTTTTGCTAGAAATGTATTTGTAATGAGTACAACTAACCACTACATTAAAATAACCCAGCAAAAACTGTTCTTCAACTCATTAGAAGTTAGAGGTTAGTTGTTCTCATTACAAACACAGTTTTAGCAAAAGCTCTTTCGAATAACAAACACTTAACACAAATTTTGAATATTATTAGTGGACAGTTTCTTAGTGACAACTATTTGTATTGTATAATTTATATGAAATTCTTTTTTCAAGTAGCAAAAAAAATTGTGTTATCTTATGACCATCGAGTTTGTCATTGATTTTTAAAATATGCAAATTACTGTAAAATGTTGATCTACGATACCCATTTTTTAACTAATTAAAGTTTAATTATTGACTGCTCAATCTATATCAGGGACCGTAATTCTTATTCATTTAAACATAAAAGTCAAATGCAAAAAGTTATTTTGTGACTTTTATTTATAGAGAAAAAATAAAAGTTATTTTTTGACTTTTATTTTTTCGAGCAAAATTAAAAGTTATTTTTTACTCTTTTTTTTGGGCAAAAAAAAATAAATTTTTGGCTTTTATTTTTTTGAGCAAGTATAGAAGTTATTTTTTTTATTTTTTTGGGCAAAAATAAAACTTTATTTTTGACTAGCTGAAGTGTCCGGTGTTTTTCGGGTCAACTGCGATTTTTGAAAGCCGGAAAAAATTTTAAGCTATGAAATAGGCGACTTAATTCTATTGTGTTTTGCAGAATCAGTTAGGATTTTAACGTTATACTTGAAATTAAAGGTTCCATTTGAAATCTATGAAATAAAGTTACAAAATTCAAAATTATTTTATCTTTAAAGATGTTGAATACAAAATGATGCTTTCAGTAGCAATTCACGACTATAAATCAATGTGCTTTATCAATAAAGATGTCTCATGATTATTTTAGTGCATGGTTTCGAAAAAGTAATCCTTAAAGAAATTTATTTTTGTTTTTTTTTAATGGACTTGTTATTGCCAAAATCGGTAAGGCAAAATAAAATTTTAAACAAATGAAATCATAAAGACATTTTGAAAAAATCAGTACATATTATATGTGGGGGAAAAAATCTTAAAAACGAAATAGTTTTTCCTAAAATGTTTTGATTGGATTTAATGCTTTCAAATTAAAAACATAAGCTTAATTAAAAATAGTTGAATTTTTTGATTTTGACAATTTTGATCAAAAGTCGGTATTGAAGTGGGCTATGGTAATGAAACCTATACTGAGACCTTCCTCGGGAAATGTAGTTTAAATGTGAGTAACTTAAAAGAAATCCGTTAAAAGTTTTTTTAAAAGTTTGTATGCGAAAAAAAAAGCGAAAAAAGTTGAAAAATGTGAAAAAAATGGTAATTTTAAATTTTTTGTCAAAAGAAGGCGTAGAAATGGGCGTGGTCGATGAAAACTATACTACGATCTAAGTTAAGGTCCGAGGATTATTCACGCCAAATTTGAAAAATATCCATTGAGAATTGCAAATTTGCATACACACAGAGAAAAATTTAGCTATTTGCCAACTGAAATTCCGTTACTACTGCTCAAATTCGATTATTACGAATTACAGACACAACTTAACATTAGTTATCACAACGAAGTTCGGTTAATACAAGTAACACCCAAAGTATTCATATAACTAATGTAAATATCGTTGTACTAACTGAATTTATAAGTTGTTACCATTACTATACACTTTTAAATTCAGCTGGCAGTTTATTTCTCTCAATTAAAATTCCCAAGAAGGACATTTTATCTGGATTCATCATAGTATTACTATTATATTTACTACTATGCGTTTGTTATAAGCTTTTTAAAAATATATTTGTTTATTATGTAAGCAAGATTATTCAAGTTCAAGGTAATTTATTCTATGTTGAACAAAAAACCGTGAAATGTTTATTTATTAATTAAAAAAGTTTTCTGTCCGCTAATTTAAAGCAGACTTTTTCTACTGACAGGTAATTATATGTTTCATTTCGCGCTCTTTCAAGAAAAAATATTCCAAAAATTCCTGTCTGCTTTTTTATTCAACTGATTTATTTATATACAAAACTATTTCAATTAAAAATACAAGAAATTTAAAAAGTTTCCACAAATACAATAGAAATACTATACATGTGTGTGAGTACATTTTGTAGAAGAAAAAAAAAAAACAAACAAAAACAAACAAAAATACTGAATTAATTTCAAATAACTGACAAGAACATTTGTTTTTTTACTGCTCTGTACACTAATAATAATCCATGATAAAAAATACAAAAATAATGTCAAAACAACAAAAACTTAGTAAAACGAACAAATATTGGTTTATTTTATGAAAGTTTTTGTTATTTTGACATTTATTGGTATTTTTATGAATAGATTATTATCAGTGTAGTTAAAATTTGAATATTTATTTTAAACTTTTGTTCTAACGTATTTGTTAGTTATTTAAACAATATTTCAAAATAAATAACAAGAAACATTTGATTTAAATAAAAAGTAAGTAGTCCGGCTTTCAAGTGATTTATCATATTATGTTAAATTATGTTAAATTATGTTAAATTATGTTAAATTATGTTAAATTATGTTAAATTATGTTAAATTATGTTAAATTATGTTAAATTATGTTAAATTATGTTAAATTATGTTAAATTATGTTAAATTATGTTAAACTCCTGAAAAAAAATGTTCAAATCGATGTTTCAGTGGCGTTCCTCAAGGTTCGATCCTTGGACCCTTGTTATTCCTAATGTATATGAATGATTTCATCGAATTTATTGGCTCTTCTCAATGTGAGATCTTTCTTTTTGCAGATGACATTAATTTGTTATTTTCTGGCGAAAGACAGTTTTTAGATTGCCATGAAGTAACTATAAATTATATTTTGTCACAAGTTTCTATCTGGGCAGTAAGCAATAAGCTTCACTTCAATCCAAATAAGACTAATGCTCTAGTTTTTGGATCAGTTGGTGATCCTAGTAGCATTTTAAATATTAATTTTGATGGTTTTCCTGTTCATTTTGTGAGCTCGTTAAAATGTCTAGGAGTAATACTAGATAGTGAGTTAAATTTTGGAAATCATATCTCTGCGGTGTCTGCTAATGTGTGCATGGCTTTACGGTCACTTTATAATTTAGATTGTTTTTTTCCAGTTCATATAAAAATTAAATTGGTTCACTCTCTTCTTATGACACATATTCTTTATTGTTTAGATGTTTATAGCGGAACCACGAAAACTAATTTAAAACGATTGCGTTTGATATATAATCGGATTATTAGATATATTTTCCAGCTTAAAGTCTCTGACCATGTATCCAGTCTATCCTATAATTTTATACATTGTTCTTTTCAAAACTTCATTAAAATCAGGTCACTGCTTACATTAAATCGAATTGTAACTACTCGTGCACCTCAGTGTGTTTTCAATACTTTTCATTTCTCACGATCTACAAGAAATCCAGAACTTATTTTACCTAGAATATCTAACTCAGTTTTTGAAAAATCTTTCTTAATAAGAGCATCAAGGCTTTGGAATAAGCTTCCTATTAACCTAAAAACTTTAAATAGCTCCATTCCAGTCAATAAACATAAGTATTTAGAACATTATGCTAACAACATACGAGTATAAAGATGTGTATAAAAATGTTTGTCTTGTCAAAGGATTGTATTTATTATAAGTTAAATAAGATTGATTTAGTTTTAAGATAAATGTAGCTTACTGTTCATGACATGTTAATAATGTATTAATCATATATGGCCAATTACTGGGCTCGATTAAATAAATATATCAACAAAAAAAAAAAAAAAAAAAAAAAAAAAAAAAAATAATTTTGGATAGTGAAAAATACTTTTCTTTCGCAACGAATGTATTAATTCAGGATTTTATTCTGATGACTTGAAAAAAACTTCCTACAAGTTACGGTATTCGCCCAAAGCGAATTTTTAACCAAAAGTACTAGTGTGGGCAGCCGTTTCGGCAAAAGATAATCACAACTTCACATCCAGCACCTAGTTTCCTCATCAAAAACAAAATCCCACAGAACATGAAAAATACAATCTTGCTCTACTTTACATAGGGTGAGTCATAAGCAATTAAATATAAAGTCAATCAAAAAAGCAATTCAAAAATTTGCTCACTTTCAATACTAAACTTTTCGGAAAATGTAAATCTGTTTAATTTTATGGAAAAAAAGGAAATAAGAAATAAATACGAGGGCGCATCAATAAGTGCATGACTTTTTGAATGCAATACAGTTTTTTTTTTGCAAAAAAAAAAATTATTTTTCAACATAATCTCCTTTTATCTCAATACACGTTTCTCCAATTTTTGCATCACTTCCAAAAAATAGGATTTTTCGAGGTCTATAAAAAAGGCATTTGTTTGATCAATAATTTCATCGTTGGAGCTAAATCTCTTTCCACCGAACCATTTCTTTAGGTTTGGAAATAGGAAATAGTCACTGGCGGCTAAATTTGGAGAATATGGCGGATAAGGTACCAATTCGTAGCCCAATTCATGGAATTTTGCCATTGAGACTGCACACGTGTCCAGCCGTGCATTATCTTGATGAAAAGAACTTTTTTCTTGGCCATATGGGGTGGTTTTTTTAAATCCTCGTTAAATCGGTGCAATACGTTGACATAATATTCACCGTTTATTGTTTTTCCCTTTGAAGTTAATCGATGTGGATTATCCCTCGTGCATCCCAAAAAACAGTTGCCATCACCTTATTGGCCGATAAACTTACCTTGTCCTTCTTCGGAGCCGGTTCACACGGAGAAGCCCTTGTTTAGACTGCTGCTTGGTCTCCGGAGTGTTGTAATGGATCTATGTTTCATTCACAGCTACAAAACGCCGCAAAAACTCATTCGAATTGCGGTTAAACAACTCCAAACAATCCATTGAAGTTGTCCCACTATTAAGTTTATGGTCAATTGAGAGCAAACGCGGCACCAATCTTGCAGACAGCTTTCTTAAACCCAACTGATCATTTAAAATCGAAACCACACTGCCACATGAAATGCCTATGGCATTAACAATTTCATTCATTTTTACTCTTCGATCGGCCAACACCATATCGCGCATTTTTTCGACATTTTCGGGTGTATTGACCTCAATTGGCCGTCCAGAACGTTCAGCGTCATTTGTACTTATGCGACCACAACGGAAGTCAGTAAACCACTTTTTTTACCATTGAAATCGATGGTGCAGAGCCCCCATAGTATTTATCAAGCTTTTCCTTGGTTTGATTGACGGTTTTTTCGCAAAAAAAATAATGTTTAATGAGCACTCGAAATTCACTTTTTGCATTTTTAAAAAAATCCACAAGGTTGTATGTTTTGAACAGCTGTTAAACGCAAAGTAAATGACGGAACTTGTTCAAAATTTGACAGTAGTCTATTACCAGGTGGTACTTGATGGGAGCAGTCATGTCATATAACTACGAGGGAAGTTCGAAAAGTCACGGACTTATTGATCCGCCCTAGTATACAAAAGAATTGAATTAAAACTAGCATTTGTATATAATTTACCTCTAAATTTACCATACAAATTGGTTTATAATGCACTATACTAGTAAAATTTCTTAGTAGCGTAAATATCATATAATATAACGTCATATTTTTCCACCAGACGTAAAAAGAGCTAACGCTATATTTTCGGCTAACAAATACCATAAATGCAAGTGCCACTATTTAACAGTCCTTTAGAAATAGAAGAATCAATTTCTGAATAGGAAACAGCTCCTAAAATAATAGGTCAAGCATTCTTAAAAGATTACTTGTAACGTCTGTCTGCTTTTTATAACAATTTTGGTAAAATTTTCTTTCAGGTTAAAAAAAAATATGTATCTGCTGCATAAAATGTATTTTTAAAGTTTTTCAACATAGGGTCACTTTAGCACAAAAAGCATCTAAGGGTTAATTTAGCTCACAATATTTTTTTAGGAATTTAAAAAATAGCTGTAGCCAGGTTTGTAAAAAAAGGACTTAAATATTTTTTGTTTAAATATATATAAATTCCAGCAGTATCTCCTTTGATCTAAATGCGGCACGGCACGGGTTAACGTTGTTTAATTTGTTCAAACCTGTTGGCACAGAATCTTCAGATATTGTGTTATAATATTTAAGATCACGTTTCCTAAAATTCAATAGAAGTAAGCAAAGCTTTGACCTTTCTTGTATATTTAAATAAATAAGTCTGGGGTCATTTGGGGCTACATAAACACATGGGTTAATGCTGTTCTAAATTTTTTTTTCAGCCTTGAGTTACTGTTATAAAATAAAACAACAAAAGTTATTAAGGTAGCTAATTTTCGATTTTAAATATTTTATGACAACAAATAAGCCTTGTTATTACCAAAAAACACAATTTCCTCGAAATCCGTAAAAATCAAATCGTTGCCCTACCCAAATGTACGGGGGGATAAATTTAAATTTTTTTTACTTTTATTCTCTAAGATGTTTTAAACAAGACCCTGAAGTGCAAATACCAATTTTTTTCGCTTTGGCTGAAGAAAACATTTTAAAATTTGAAATTAGAGATTTTAAAAGCACTATATAAATGTTGTCCGGTTTTGATATCACCTTAAGACAGGTTAACGACATCCAAAAAAAAAAACTTCTTCCATACCTCACAATTTTGAGTCTTTTGAATAAAAAAATTCTACTGAAGTCATCAATTTAAAAAATTTTTAAGATGTGTGCTCGAATTTTTCGGTCAAATAATAATTGGCACATTAGTGGTCAGGGTCAGGATTTATTACTGGGCTACTTATTAACCGATTGCGGATTTTTATACCTTTCTGAATACATAATATTATCAGTATGTCGAATAATTTATCATTTGGAATAAAAACTATTACAACATTTAAAAAATTTAGTAAAAGCTGGAAAAAGTCATTTGTTCCCTATATAAAGGCATGTTTCGCTCTTTAAGGCCTAGTCGCTTAGGGTAGGCGTTGTCGTAGAGGCCTTAAACTACACATGAGTATATTCAAGTCAAATATTAAAAAATTAGAGGGTACCGTATCAACATTTCCAACATTTATACTTAAGGCACACTCTAATGTACACTCAAAAAAAAAAGCTTGTTGAAAATTTTGCTAAACGTCTATTCAAAATATTGAACTGACTTACAACTAATTTCAGTCAAACGATTTTACTAAAAAACTAATTTTGAACTTATTTTGAACTTACTTTTGTTGCTAACAAAATTGTATATGCTACCAAAATAAATACATTCATAGTACGTAGAACAAATATAAAGGCGAGATGTAAATGTCGATGCCTGTCTTGATGTAGTTGAGAAAAAGTAAAAGATACCATTATATACAACCATTATAATACTTACAAAAAATGCAACCGCGGTTAATTTCGTTCATTTGTTTTGTATACTACACTCATAGAAAAAACTTCGTAGCAAAATTATGAAACCTTTAGTAATGCAACTTTGAAATTTTTAAACTAATTTTTATTTCAAATTGAGATTTGAGTTATACATTTTGCTATTTTAACTTAATGAAGTAGTAACTTTTTAATTAATTTTTTTTTGCTGAATTTAGTCTAAAAATATGTTTTTGATATTCAAAACCAGCAGAGGTCGTCGTAATGCGCTTTTTGCACTTCAGTATTTGCGTATTTTTTTTTTTTTTTATATTGCGTCAGTATAAAATAGACAAGTGTAGCGAACACGTAGTATTAGAAAAATATTAAGCAACATTGTGCCAATAATGGTTTTATTATAAACTAATAAAAAAATAAACTATAAAAAATATTGAAGAGTTTTTTAAACAAAGTAAAAAAGGGAAAGACATTGTTCTGAATTGAGGCAATGAAATAAGTGGTTTTTGTATTTATAAAATAATTTATACTGTTTCAAAAACTTAATAATATCATGAATTTTTTAAGATTTTAAATCAACATAAAATAATCTTTCATTTCAATATACCCGGCAAAAATTGTGAAGAAAAATAAATAATAAGAACTAAATTTTAAAATGATTTACCTCACGATTGATACAAAGTAAATTTTTAAATAATAAAAATTACAACAAAAAAATTAAATCTTTTAACTATAAAAATGCATTAAAAGCGTGTTGAAAGAAAATGTACTAAGTTCACATTAAATAAGCAAAATCATAACCAACAAATGTCCTAAGTCATAAAATAGCCTATATGTCCGTAACAGCTTTTCATTAAAATAGTACGATTACTGATATTGAAAGAGGAAACTGCGTTTTGAGATATACAAAATATTCATAATGAAAAAGGCAGGAAGTTGTTTGTCCCTCCTGAAAAGCTTTAAAAAATGGACTTACCTCGTTTGCACACTAAGCCAACGACATACATTTTGGAGGGCTTTCGCCTAAATAGTAGGTAATAGTCGGTTCAAGTCCAAACTCACATTTATTA
Organism: Delia radicum; assembly: GCA_021234595.1. NCBI lineage: Eukaryota > Metazoa > Arthropoda > Insecta > Diptera > Anthomyiidae > Delia > Delia radicum. Next base: position 37,106,179 of record CM037854.1, on the reverse strand, counting down.
TTCTATATTAGGTTATAAGTTTGAAAATTTATTTTTAAAGTACAGTGGAATACAGTGGAATGCTAGTGGAATTTAATGAAATGTTAGTCGTCCTTTCTTCAAATGAAATTTCATTTGTTTTTGACTACAATTGCTGTAGTCTTTACCTACATAATATCCTTAGTGTAACTTAGTAAAATTTTAACGTCATTTGCAACTTTATTGACGTCATATTTCGGAAACCGAAAAGGTTCCGAAAGGGTTGAGATCTTGTCGAGTAATAGAGCTAGGATGAATTTCATTGAAATCGTAGATGGTCAATGCAATTTAACATGTTTTCGCTCTAAAGATATTTATGCCATCTGATTTGTATCCTAATCTTTTAGATCAGTGTATATTATTAAGTGTTTAATTGGATATTTATACAACAAAAAAAATGATATTACTTTAAACTTAAAGGTCTGTACTTATTTTATGCACACAAATTCACAAAGTATTATTATTTAAGTATATAACACAAAAAAAAAATGAAAGGAAAGGAAAACTTGTGTAGGTGGATAAACACCTAAAGTTATTCTCATTTTCTGCAAACACATGAAAGATAAAGAAAAAGAAAATAAATGAAATTACACGTAAAATACAAAGTAATTTGAGACAAATTAAGTTCTTAAATTTTTGTAATTATAAACTTTTTGTTTCGCACACTTCTTCTCCTTATTTTTGTGCAAAGAAACTGCTGTTACTTTTATTAAACAAGTTTTCCTTTACGAGAAATTTTCTTTAATAAAACAAAAAGAAACATTTCACATGCACATAAAAAATGTACAACAGAATGAAAATTTGTTGTTAAAAAATAATATGAACACTTTTTTTTAAGAACTACAATGAAAAGAAATTAAAACAAGTAAGGAAATTACTACTTGTAGTGTTGACGATGGTAGTTATATTGCGAAATATGTACACTATGTAGGTAAATCAAACTACAAAATGTAGTTAAAAATAAATGCAATTTCACTTGAAAAAAGGCAACAATTTGGCTAACGCACTGTCACTCATGAAGCATTATTTCTTTGTCACACTCGTTCACGTTCACATGAGTAAAATTTGGTTTAACTTACACGCACGCGTGATCTCGCGTCATTCACGTGAATCAAGCAAAACTTCTGCTAAAGTGCCCATCTCTAATTAATTCTCAAACAACTACAAATTTTTACAGCAGAAGTTCCCTTAGTGTATATAAAAAATTTAAAATAGTATGCTGAATGAAAGGCCATGATTGCTATTATTTGTTCTTAATTCTAAAGAGTCCGCCATCTAACGTTCTTTTTTTCAACTAGTGCTTATTTCGTGAATGGTAACACTTAGCTCATGTCTGATTTGACAGATAATTCGTTTTATCCTTCCGCTGAACGAATATACGCTTGAACAACGCTGGGAAAAATTGCGACATTACTTTGAAAATCATGGTAATGTTGCGGAATGTGTGCGAAAATTGCGTACGGATTTTGGAAGAAGAGAAGCACCGTCAGCTCCCTATGTTCGTTATCTTGTGAAAAAAGTGAAAGAAACTGGCATCCTCATCGATAAACCAAAGCGTGAAAAGCCAAAAACAGTGCGTACACCCGAGAATATTGCTGCTGTGGCAGAAAGTGTGCGTGAAGCGCCATCAACATCAATTCACCGTCGTTCTCAACAATCGAACATTTCGGAGACATCATTGAGACGAATTTTGCATAAAGACCTTGGTATGACGCCATACAAAGTCCAATTGTTTCAGGAGTTGAAGTCAACTGACCATCCAATGCATTTTCGCTTCGCTAAGTGGGCCTGCGATCGACCTGTTTTTGAAGATCGCATTATCAGCCGCAGAGCTGATGTCGTTTGGACACCTCGGAGCTGCGATTTAACACCGTTGGACTATTATTTGTGGGGTACCGTCAAAGATAAGTGTTACGCCAACAAGCCAGAGACAATTGACGCTTTAAAGGACAATATTCGTGAAGCCATTGGTGAAATACAGCTGCACACAATCGATAATGTGCTTAAAAATTGGACCGATCGTGTAGGCTACTGCATGGCCAGCCGAGGCAGCCATTTGAATGAAATTATTTTCCATTATTAACCGGAAGGATTGTACTTTCAAATAAAAAAAGAAATTTGAGAAAATATTCAGTAGTTTTTTTTCTAGCATTTTTCAAAAAAAAAAGTTAATTGGCGGACCCTTTATTTAGTTAGCAAAATGTATGAGTAATATTTAATGATACAATGTTTAACAATCATACGCCTGCGTGCATTAATATACAATAGGATCGTTACAAGGTTATATTAGAGTTTATTTTTTGACCCTATCTTCGGGCAGACTTCTAAAATGTGCCAATAGGCTAGAAAATGTGGTTAGCGTAGATCAATGCGATAATATTAACACGTCCCAGCAAAAAATAACCTAAATTTGGTAAGCAGTAACTACATTTGTATGCTTCCAAAATAGCGCTTCACCGCCTTGCATACTATAAAGCAATTACGGAAGCAGAATGCTGTCAGAATGCCTTCTTTGAAGCAGTGAATAATGCCTACAATGAAGCAATAAAGTATGCATACCATGAAGCACTAATATTGTCAACATACAAAAAAGTTCTTCTTAGGGCTAAAGAAGGCATGTATTTGTTGCTTCTAAGAGCACGTGAAGAGAGGCGATTTAAAAGAGACATACCAAGTGGGACATCGCGAACAAAAATCATGTCTTCCTTATTTGCTTTGGAAGCGCTTCGTTATCAACTAATGCCTTCCGGAAGCGCTTCTGGGTAAGCACTATTTTTTGCTGGGTTACCTCATTGACTTTAAACTTAGAAAAAATTGCGATTTTTTACGAAAAATCCTAGTTTTTGGTTCTTAATAACATTTGTCCTTGGAATCTGATTTGGGTCTTATTCGATGAGAAATGTTATTCTTATAAATTTTGGCTATACCATTATTTATGCTAAAATTGACAAACTTAGTAGTAATTAGCATTAGTCTTTTCAGATCGTGGTGGCCACTTTAAAACCAAATATATATATTTTTTTTTTTGTTTTTGCAAAAAAAAATATTAAATGTCAAAATAGTTTTTATTCGAAATGATAAATTTTAGTTTAGCAACGTCATGATGCTTGTTAAAATACCGTTGCTACATGTTTAGTTGCTACGAAGACAATAATGGAGTAAAATTTTAGATATAAATACGTTTTTGTTTAAGTTCTGTATATTCTGGAGGCCCTAGCTTTTCTAAAATTTCGAGTTCTGATGAGATCTTTAGCCAGATCGAAATACATATATCAACATATTTAATACGATTATTTTTGTAAATATACGGAGGTTTAAAGCTCGTTATAAATTAATAAAGTCTGAATGTATATAAAAATAAAGAAAACTGTTTTTAAAATATTACTTGGGCAAGAGTGAAACTACACATTTGTTATATAAACAGAAAATTTTCGTACCGTCATGATACTTCTTAGGAAAAGACCCTTACCACGTGTTTGATTGCTTAGAAGACAAGAATGAAGCAAAATAGTAATTTTGTTCAAACTCTGCCTATTCTGGCGGCTCTAGATTTTGTTAAACTTTAGCCAGATCGAAATATACGTATCAACCTAGCTTATATTATTAATTTGCTTTATTTTTGTAAATATACAGAGGTTGAAAGCTCCTTATAAATTAATAGAAAAAAAGATAAACTAATCGATATATAGATATAATTATTTTTTCAAAGGAATACAAATTCAAAATCGGTGAAGAACTACCCCAGTAATAGAAAATGCCCTGACCACTAATGTGCCAAATACCTATTGACCACCTATTCGAGCACACATCTTAAACATTTTTGAAATTGATTACTGTAATAGACCCATAAATTGTGTGATATGGAAAATGATTTTTTTTAGGATGTCGTTAACCTGTCTAAAAGTGATGTATTGCTTCAAGAACGTCACAAATCAAAAAAAATGATTTTTGAGTTAATGAAGCAGAACTATTTGTTATATCACGTATCATATTGTGTAAAAAATTCGTACTGATATCTTGTATACTCAACTCTTGAGAGAAATTATGTCTTCAAGGTGGGAGTAAATTGAAAACTTTAAACTGGTTTTCTTTAAAATCAAAATTTTTGAGTTATGACGTTATTGAAGTAAATGAGCGATATATGGAGTATACTTCAAATCTGCCATTTCAAATTTTAACAATTTTTCTTCAATAAAATCAAAAGAATTTAGATTTAAACTGCAAAGAATTATTAAATACATATTACAGAATAAAAAAAAATAATATTAAAAATATCCGCCTGGTAACTAGTTGATTTTTTCGAATTTCGAGGATATTGTGTTTATAGGTAATAACAAGGCTAAATTGTTGTCATAACATATTTAAAATCTAACATTAACTACTTTTATTCACTCACAATATTTTTTTCGTAAAGGCGTAATGGTTAGCGCGTTGAACTGTTACACAGATGATCCTGGGTTCGATTCCCGGTAACGACAACAACAATTTAGAAAAATAATACGTATCAGTTTTCTATCACTTATATGTATCGCTGCGCCTACCTTCGGTGTTTACATTGCACATAACCCCACCGAAGTAAAATAATGAATCAGGGCTATTAAACAAAAAGATTTAATAAATTCGCCAACTCTACATCTGGTGGCGAGCAACAACTGTTCTAAGACTTATCATCTCGCGCAATTACAGTGTTGCCATGTTTGAAGCCCTTCATCTTTCACCACCTTTCATCTCTCCACTATTCCCTTTGCAAAGAAAGCAACACATTAATTAATAGGAAGAATTTCCTGAGTATTGCTTCTCTTTAAAAAAAAAAAAAAACATTTGTATTTTTTTGTTTATTTTTAACTGTTGAAAAATTAATTGACAAAATCGATAAAAACAATAGATTGTTTTCGTTTATTTCAATACTCAATATAATAGAACAACTTTTTGTTTTAAATAGCAAATTTTAACTGCATATTTTAACTATTACCGAAATTGTTTTTTTTTTTTATTTTGTTTATTGATTAACAGATAGAAGATTAAAAAATTTATTTCTGTATATTCCATTGAAATTACCGACTAAATTTTTAAATAACTGTTAAACTTTTATGGAAAAGTGACCGCTTAACGATAACACCCAAGTATGGGCTCGAATGAAATTCAGCTAAATTGCATTTTCTTTCCTATTAGATTTTCTGTTATTGCATGTTATACTCAGAAGTGACAAACACAAACATTCTATTTTTAGATTTTTTGTTTATTTTCTAATATAATCCGTCATTATTTCACAATGTTGCCTGATTGACGTAAATTTCTTAAAGTTTTTTAAAAGTTCATAACATTTCAGAGATTAAATTTTGTAAAATGCTGTCTCCCAATTCTAAAGGGTCCGCCAAATACCTTTTTTTTTGAACTCCTGAACCAATTGAACTTTGTATGGCGTCATACCAAGGTCTTTATGCAAAATTCGTCTCAATGATGTCTCCGAAATGTTCAATTGTTGAGAACGACGGTGAATTGATGTTGATGGCGCTTCACGCACACTTTCTGCCACAGCAGCAATATTCTCGGGTGTACGCACTGTTTTTGGCTTTTCACGCTTTGGTTTATCGTTGAGGATGCCAGTTTCTTTCACTTTTTTCACAAGATAACGAACATACGGACCATATTCGTTCAGCGGAAGAATAAAACTAATTATCTGTCAAATCAGACATGAGCTAAGTGTTACCATTCACGAAATAAGCACTAGTTGAAAAAAAAAACGTTAGATGGCGGACCCTTTAGTAACTTCATTTTATATTGGTTTGGATCTGAAAATTAAAAACTATGAGCAAATAAATAAAATTAATGCGAAAACTGTTGTACACTTGAAATAGTTTATAGTTTAAATTAACTGAAAATTTAATTTAAAATAAGTGCGCCCCGGTAGGCTAGTTGGTAGCGTGCTGGCTTATCTGTGCCTGGTCGTAGATTCGATTCCCACCAGAGGCATTGGTCAGTTTTCGCTACAACGCGGCGAAGGCCATAGTAGCTAGTGCTCGGTTAGGGTTATAGTATATAATTTGTAATTATATGATTATTAATTAATAAATAAAAAAAATAAAATAAATGATAAATCACCTAAAATCCGCTCTACTGACTTTTCATTTAAATCAAATGTTTCTTGTTATTTATTTCTAAATATAATTTGCATAACTAACAAAGCCGTATGAACAAAATAATAGTAAGTTAAAAATAAATGTACAAATTCTAACTACAGATCAGTAAAAATAAAAGTTATATTCAGTTATTTAAAATTGTTTCAGTTTTTTGTTTTTGTTTGGTTTTCTTTTTCACAAAATGTATACAAACACACTACATGTGTAAAATTTTTCCATTTCTTGTAATTTGAATTTAAATAATTTTGTATATAAACAAACCATTTTAATAAAAAAAACAAACAAGAATTTTTTGAATATTTTGTTTTGGAAACCGCCTTTTTAACACTTAAAAGTATGATTGGTATGAAAAGAATTGCGTTTGTTAGTCAGCTTAGTACCCTTTATCACATATTCTGTAAATTTCCTATTGGGTATTTTTTGTTTAAATGTGGAAACACTAACCCCTATGTATATCAAATTATATAAAATAATTATTTTTAGCAAGTGGACATTTTTTTCGTCATTTTAAAATCGTTGTAAACTTGTTGTCATATTTAAAATTATGTTTCATGCACTCAAAAAAAGTTTACCACATATTAAGTAATTTGAACTAAATTTTAAGAAATTCGGGTATGATTTAGCGTTAAAAAAAATTGAACTCAAATAAAGTACACAGTTTTCTTAAAAACAAATAAAAGCAATTTATCTCAATTAAGTAAATTTATATTAAAATTTTTGACTTAAATTACGTTATTCTGTATTTTTGCATAGAAGTTGTACTGGAAATAATCCATTGAAGTTTTTTAAAAAATTTTGAAAATAATCATTCTGTTTGTTAAAGGCTTCATTCACTCATAAAAGATAGTAAGCTTTTCAGTATCGTAACCAGTCGTACTAAATTTGGAATTTTACATTTTCAAATGGGAATATCTCGGAAACTATTGCAGACCACAAATACGTTATTTTTTTTTTTATAATCGGATTAGAATCAAAAAAATGGCGAATGACAAAAATGACATGAAATGACGAAAAATGAACCCGGGCCAGTTATGTGAGGTTCAACATCAAAATTTAAACTCGGTATTACGTCACTTATGGCTGTTTCAAATATGGACCACTTAGTAAGAAAAGGACGAATAATTCCCAAAATATTGTGATTTATCCCACTGTGCTGGGGTACATTCACCATCCTGCAGCCATAACAGTTTCTTTGGAAATATTACAAATATGGTTGATTCACAAATGCAAAATGGCCTACATACATCTTTAATGGACAATTTTGGTGCATGGGAATCGTCAAATCAAAATTGGTTTAAAAAGGCCTCTCATTTCCACTGTCTTTTCTAAACTAATATAGACTAGTAATTATAATGTAATAATGTCGACAAGCCGAATAAAAATTTTACACTTTTAGAGTAAATCCAATTGTAAATTGTGCCATTTTGGGTTGATCTGAAAACCATTAAAAGTATTGTATAAGGCATTGAAATACAGAGAATTTTAATGCATTCAAATAAAATTCAGAAAATCTTATGATAAAAATTATTATGATAAAAATTATTTTTCAAAAAAATTTACTGGTTTGGTGAATACACCGATTCAATAGTGACGAATGCATCCCGCTCTACCCTATTCAAAATAAAAAAAAAAAAACTGAACAACTAATTTCGTCAAAATATATTTGCAAAATGTAAATCTGCGGGCAGAACATATTTTTTGTTTTTAGTCTCCCAATGTCTGCTTGACATGGGCAGGCTTTGCAACTAGTAAAAAAATATTTAAATAGATTCTGAGTACTATTTTAATATTTTATTATTATTTTTCTTTGTTCTAAATTCTATTTAGTTTACAAAATTTCCGAGTAATGTTCAATTAATTAATGTTTAACAATCACAAGCCTGGGTGGCTTGAAAAACAAACGCTAAAAATAGATTGCATAGATCTCAAACGCTTTGACATTAGCTGTCAGCAAACATAACACATGAGAATTTGTTGGACATAGCATACTTGGGATTTTTCATTAGCATTGAAATTTCGTTAGCATTAGTTCACTAATGCTAATGCTAAAAGAATTCATTACCATTTAATTGCAATGAAATTTTTTGGCATTAGCATTTCTCCTACTAATCCCAGCAAAATAATAATAATAAAATCCAAATAACTGGTTGCAGAACAGCTCATATTGTAGTATAACAGGTTCTAATTTCTGTTCTGCAACTGGTTCTTTTTATATTTAGTTTTTCCTATTTGCAATAGGTTCTTTACCTCCAAACAAGAACAGGTTGCTTTAGAACCGGTTCTAAAACCAGTTATAGAACTGGTTCTGGGACAGTCACACCTTATATTTCGACTTCCTGTTCTAGATCCGGTTCCATGTAACCGGTGGTAAAATAAGTTGCTCTAGAACAGGTTCAAAGGTAATCTGTTCAAAAAAATTTTGCTGGGATGGCAATGAAATTAGCAAAAAAAAAAGTGGAGTTAAAATTGGAACAGAGATCGAAAGGAATTTTAACGCTGCATACGGGAAACGAAATGTAACGAGGAACTAACATTCTATTATTATGTGTATTTGTATTATCAATTAAATAAGTAAAAAGAAAATAAATAAATTAACCACCCAGCAAAAATAATGCGAAGTAGTTCAAAAGAAACAACATTTTCATTACCCACAAAGTGGCTACTACTACTGATTTTTCTAATCTAATGCTGGACTTTTAGATCAGTTCCTAAACTTAGCATATAATGTCATTATATATAAGGCTAACTAGTAGAAATGTCACGAATGTTCGGTTAAAATTCGGTATTTGACATACTCGAATGGAACCGTGAGTTTGTGTCTTTTAACTACTATTTTTTATCTAGATGTAGCTTTGAATTAGTGTTTTCTGACCTTTAAATTTGAAAAACAATGATTACAAAATATCAGACTTAACAATAGTTTCTTCCTTTTCAGTTGAACGAAAAACTATTATTTCGCTTTGTCTTTAAAGCTGGACAGCTGTTTAAAAGTTTTTTTAATTATAACCGTTTTAGCCCTCTTACAAATCCATATTATCACTCGGTAAACCAGATGTGACTTGGCATCACACCTTAACCACTAATTAAAAATAACAAATTAAGTCCTATGAAAAAGGACACCTAAAAATACAATCTTTCGCAACCTTACACATAGTACTTTTAATAAAGTGAAGTTTGAGGAATTTGCACTACCTCCGTCCTATGACAACCCCATGTTAAAATCATGCGTGTTTCACCCCAATTTGCACTACATTTGAATCCGTATATGTGATGATTTTACTACATCTTTTTCCACTCTTTTTTCGCTGGGCAGTGGCTGTTTTATAAAAATTGATTACTCGAGATCTCTCCCAATCTAGCCCATTTTTATAATAAGGGTGTATTAATACTCCTCTGGAGCAAAATTGTTGTCCATTTTGTCCATCTCGCTAAGTTTCTGATGTACTGGCCATTTTATAAAATGAGTAGTATCTCAAAAACTAAGCGAGATATTGCAAAACGGACAAAATTTTTGCAAATCTTAACCTGTGATACTAGTTCGATAATTGAAATGTGTTAAGTGTTCCGATTCCACTCGTTCCCCTATTCGTTCCATATCGTTCCATTTTAGACCAATATTCCATTTTATAATCGAAATGATTAAATTGGTATTGTCACATGCGTATTTGGGTAAAAAAAATAATTAAGACACCCAGTGACTGTTCATAAAAAATTAATCTTTAGTGATCTTTCCTGGGCCTTAATACTCCTGCGTTGCAAAAATGTTGTCCGTTTTGCCATATCTCGCCTAGTTTCAAAGATAATGACCATTTAAAAAAATCGCCATTTTATAAAATGGCTAGTATCTCGCAAAAATAAGCGAGATACCGAGAAACGGACAACATTTTTGCTAAATGTAACCTACGCATCACGTTCCGGCAATACAAATGCATTAAGTGTTCCGATTCCACTCGTTCCCGTTTCATTCCATATCGTTCCAATTTGTACCAATGATTCATTATATTATCGGACACTCTGTGGCTGTTTTATAAAACATAAATATCTCGGTATATTTCCCGGACATTGCCTATTTGTACTATGAGGGTTACTTAATGCTCCTGTGAAGCCATGATTTCATCTTATCTCAATTTATTATAATTTTAATTTGTTTCCTTTAATTGATGCATTGCAAATGGGAATGAAATTTAAAATTAGTGCCATTAATTAATTAAATCAATTCAATGAAATTCTTTATCATTAATTAAAAAATGCTAATGAAAATAGTTTTATAACAATTGATATCAATGAAATTTTAATGAAATCATCAATTAATTAGTCCATTCAATTAATTAGTCCCATGTATGGGACATGGGTGGTATACCTATAGACAAAATATTTGAATGTATATGAAAAAATGTGTTTGTTGATAAAAACAGAAGAAGAAAAGTTTGATATCAATGAAATTGTAATGAAATCATCAATGAATTAGTCCATTCAATTAATTAGTCCCGTGTATGGGATATGGGTGGTATACCTATAGACAAAATATTTGATTGTGTATGAAAAAATGTGTTTGTTAATAAAAACAGAAGAAGAAAAGTTTGAAATCTATGTAATCTATGTAATCTATGACACCGACTGATTGACTGATTTTTTTTTTTATAAAAACAACTGTAATATTATAATTGCTTATTATGAATTATTTATTAAAAATTAAGTTTTGAAAATAATTTGATTTTTCCACTGCTGTTTATTTATTGTATTTCTTAAGTAGCTTTTGCCATTTTTAACTTATTGTACTGAGTTGTTCTTTATAGTTTGTTAGTTTTTAATATTAAAAAGAAATAGTACAAATAAATGTTATTATAGGTGCTACAAAATGTTACAAAATGCTAAGGGGAGAATCTTTATAAAAAGAGGCTTAAGCAAATACTTTTTATAAAATTTTCTTTCACAATTCTGTTTTCGTTTTTGTGTAGCTTTTGTTTTTGTATTTTTTTTTTTATGATTTATAGAAACACTTAGTGGGTAGCAATGTTAACACCCCATTAATCATTTACCCTCTAAGCCCCAAAGTAAACAAAACACTTTGCTGTTCTTATACGTTCATTTAGATTTTTTTTCTACAGTTTTTCTTGTTTTTTTTTTTGTTAAATATTTTTTTTCTTCTTATTTTTCCACAAAGGCTCGTTTGCTGCTTACTTGCATAAAAAGTATAAAATATAAAAGAAAAAAATTAAAAATAATATATGGTAAAATTATGCATGCTAGTGTAGAAAAGTGTAGTTGAAAAAAAAATTAAAAAGTAAAAAAAAGAACACAAACTTAATAAAACAACAAAATATAAAGCACAGCTACTACTATTTTTCTTCTAACAACATTAACAACATTCATTCATACCACCACATACTAACATAGCATACCAATTCAAGAGTATTTAAAAATCTATTTTTGCTGTTTTTTTGCGTTTGTTATATTATGCATTGCTATTTTTACAGGCACTTTGGAAAAACCCAACAACAGCAACAGAAACAGTAGAAAGCTATAGCAAATGGCAACATCAACAGTGGGACTTAGAGAGAAAGATAACTAATTAATACAATAACTCGTTTGATTAAAAAGTACTCACTATTACATACCTTCTCAAAAAGCAAATAAACAATTGGATAAAGTGTTGTTGAATTTTATAACCTTTTTTTTTAATGTCCCACCTATACTATCACATGCAGATTTTCCATGGCTGGTTGCGTAAAAGTTCCACTCAGCGAATATATCGAAATCAATTTTATGATGACATAAATTAATTATTTAAACAAAAACCAAATTCAAACGCTGAAAGACCTTTATCATTGGGCTTCACAAACTTATAAGACTTCCATAGGAGTTTCTTATGCAGACGCTGACGACTATAACAAAACAAAAGAAGAGCTATTTTCAAGGTATAAAAATGCTAAAACAATTACAGGAACTCAAAGCTTCCATTCTTTTATACCTTTAGGTGAAGCTTCACTAAAAGTCAGCAGTATGAGGTGCGCAAAATTATATATTAAATCTAAAAAAATATAAATAAAAAAAAATTTGCCAAGGGTAAGTCCATATTTTGGGGGTGTCTGAAAAATTTGATAATACGATTCTTGTTCTAATCTATTAGAATTACAAAAAAATCTGTATAACTTTCAAAGTATAGCTACTTTATTTTTTTTTTTGTGTCACACAATGATATCAAAATATAAGAAAGTTAACAAAAGATGCATTTACTTAAAAAATAGACCCTTCTAAAAAAAATTTTTTTTTTTTGAAAAAAACACTTGGCCTTTGAAGTGTTTTCCCAGTTTAAAGTTTTATTTTTGGCAAAAAAAATGTTCAGTGTAATATATTTTTGCAGTGTATGTTTTCGAAAGCTAATTTAATTACCTTTATAATGGTACCAAAATCTTTGAAATTGGTTCAACCATTCCGTAGTAATCACAGCTTGAAAGTACATATTATCGTCATTTTTCAAAAACTTCGATACCTTGCCACGCCCACATATTTTCAAAAATGCAATTTCTAAATATAAGGCTGTGTTTGTATAGGTAGAATGTAGCTGTATGCAAAATTTCATCAAATTCTGAGAGGGTCGGGTTCAACGCATATCGGTTTTGATATGAAATTCATCATATAAATGAGTACTTGCTTGTTTGCCGCAGGTAAACAGAAAACTTAAAAAATAAAGAAGTGCAAAATCATGGACTATTGACACTGCTTAACTCACATCAATAGTAAATTATACCAAACCTGTGATAAGTCCTCCTTTAACCAGTCACAGGATAAGATATTTTAGGTCAATTGACTCCTCATTCCCCATAGAGATACCAGTTAAGTGGTATGACCTCATTTTTCCAGGCACAGGATTGCCAATTTTAAGACAATTGACACTGTTTAACCCACCGCAATAGTAAATAAGACCAGTCCTGTGATAAGTCCTTCTCTAACCAGTCACAGGATAACCTCTTTCAGGTCAATTGACTCCTCATTCCCCATAGGGTATATATTATGGGAACAATTTTTTTTTTGCAGATATTAGCTCCCAGATACTTTTTAAAACAATTTTTAATTTATTTTCAGAAAAAATGTCAAGCTAGTTCTGAATTTGAGCAAATATTTAATTGCTTCAATTAATTTTTGATTGACAGCTTTTAAAACTTTCAACAAATCGATTTAATTGAAAAAAGTAGGAAAATATTTTTTTTTGTGTAAACGACTTAAAATTTTTATGCGGCTACGTCAAATATTATCAAAACAAATATACTTTATTTTCCGAACGTGGCTACATTATACAAAAAAAAAAAATAAAAACCAATTTCAATCACGAAAACCACTAATTCAGTTAGAAATTGGTAGCTCTTTAATTGAATTATTTTTAAATTAAATAATAACTTATTTGATTAAAAAGTGACCAATATATATATAACTTCCCAAAAACCAAAAAAAAAAAAAATGTTGCTGCCATGCCAAATGTTTTGTTTGCATACCAAATGATTTTTTAATAGCTTGAATTTAAACCAACATTATATTCTTATTTACTTAGCATTTTTATTTATTCTCATGTGAACACGATATACACAGAAACTTTTTTTTTCTTTCTGTTGAAACGTAGAGACTATGGCAAAATTTTTTTTTTTTGAATTGTTTCTTTGTATAAATTAGCCCTTTTCTTGATATTAGCGTATTTTTTTTTTTTGGTTTGAAATAATTTTTAATTTTCTTTCTGTTTAAAAAAATGTTTATTACACGAAATTAAACTTAAAAAATTACTTTTATGAAAATGTTTTAGAATAAATAAATAATAAGATTTTAACAACTGAAACAAAATTATTTAACTTAATAAATCAGTAAACCTAATAAGAATTAATATCTAATCTAATTGAAATGAATTTAAAATACACTGTTAAACACTACAAATGCATAGTAGATGTGAGTTGTCAATTGTAATAGATTTTAGGACATAGATCACGAATGTGAACACCAAATTTTTGTATTAGTTCCACTTTTTGAAATATTCGCGAATTTAACCAAACATCTAGTTTTATCTTAAAATTTTATTTTTAATGCATTTACCTGAATAAACTACGAATAACTTCTAATGTGGTTTTAAAGTACGGACTTTGACCATTTAAAACCATATCAATCAATTGCTATTGGGTGAAGGATGTAGGAAATCTTTGCAATAAAAGTGAAAACTTCACTTATTTCAATCGAATTTGCAAAATTTTACCACATGATGTTAATCCACTTGAATAATTTCTGTGAAAAAATATCGCATTCCTATTAAAAAATTTCCGAAAATTTAATTTATAGTTAAACATTTTTGAAATTTTTTTAAATTCATTTTGTATTTACTATAGGGAAAATAAAAAACAAAACTTTGGTATCGCTATTTTTTAAGAAAACGCACTTCAATTAACTGGAACTTTTATTCATTAGACAGACAACATGTGTAAAGCCGTTTTGAATGTTTTCATCTGAGTTTTATAAATTAAGATTTGCCAAAGACTCCATATTTTTAAGGTATAAAAATATATCAAATTTTTGTATCTTAAGCGTTTTTTTTTTTCTTAAACTAAAAGAAAAGTACGCGAGTTTAAGTAGCCTGTGATGTTCACTAAAGGTATTTATTAAAATCTTGGCTCTTCTTTTCGTTGTAGATATTTTATTATCGAAATCGTGAAAAATAATAAATTTCAACTTTAAATTGATGCATATATTCTCTATCGCACCTTTTAAAACGTGTACTATATTAAATTAAAGAGAATAGTTGTTACTATTTGAATGTTGCAAAAAAATTTTGTATTATTTTATAAAAAGTTTATCAAAAAATTTGAATTTCCTAAAAAAAAAGTGTTTTGCAAATATTTCTCTAGCTATAGCTAACTTTGAAAATCTAAGACCATATTCGTCATATGCATCCTAAAGTCTTTTAGAAATTAATGGTCACAACCTCGATGAATCAAATTTCTCCGAATTTGTTGAATTGTGATATTTATTACTAATACTCATACCACGAAACATACACATTAATAAAAAAAAAAAAAACTACATAAATATTACAAAAAATAACAAGAATGTGTTGATGTTTGCTTTTGAGCGATAATATAAAAAAATGTCAAGCAAGACCCGAATTTGAGCAAATATTTAATTGATTCAATTACTATTTAATTGACAGCTTTTAAAATTTTCACCAAACCTATTTAATAGAAAAAAGTAGGGAAATATTTTTTTTTCAGTGTAGAGTGCGTTATAGGCTTTTAAAAACTACAAAGATGCAGCCGCCTGAAATAAAATATTAACATGTTTTATGATGACTAGAAATATTTCGACTATAGCGATAATATCCGGTGAGTTGAATCGCTTTTAACTCAATAATGGCACGTAATAGATCCAGTTAAAATTCTAATTAGTGTCCGACCGAAGGCCGTTTTTCAGGCCGAAGACAAAAGCCGATACCAAGAACAGGCCAAGCACCAATATACACACAATTTTGAGTAGCAGAATGCTTTTGAGTAGCAGAACACTTTTGGCGTATTTCGAGCTTTACTTTACTCAAAACATACTAAAAATGCTCCAATAACAAATTGTTGTAGTTTGGGCTGTTTGAAGCTATTTTGGCTAATAATTGAGCATAATTTACGTATTACACTACAAATTTTAATTTTTGGAAGGACTTCCTCAATTGGCAGAATGGCAACCGTTTATTGGACTTAGGTTTTCTTCTATTTTGAATGTGGTGAACTGGTTATTCTATAATGGATTTATGGACGGAAGCATCAGTATCTGTAGTGACAGTCAGGCAGCGCTTAAGGCACTTGAGTTTCCGATCACTTAATCCAAAATTGTTTACGAGTGTAGCCGCGGACTCAACATGGTTTCTATGGGGAATAGCTTCTGTCTTTTATGGGTTCCGACTCATGTGGGTATTCCAGGCAATGAGATGGCCGACTCGTTGGCAACCATTAGTTTCGCTTCGACTCCCACAAGTCCTATGCCACAACTTGGTATCAGCGTGTCATGAAGAGTGCGTTGGATCAACTCATAAATGAAAACTGTTTTCATTGAGATATAGTCAAACGGGACCACAAATGGGATACAATGCTTTTGCTCGCTATATGGCGAGGATGGGCTTTGTTAAAGACCCATTGTGTGTGCTATGTCAGGAGAATGAGGACACGACATAACACTATGTCTGCTACTGTTCAGTTTTCTCTAAGACTAGTCACCGCAATTTGGATGATGACATCATGTTTATGGAATCTGCTCATACAATTCTTTGGCTTGATTTTCTCAGATTTAAATTTTAAGGAAGACTAAGAAATTCTATACAGGACACCTTCCTATCTTTTTCTTTTTCTCTTCTGAATTTAATCTTATCGATTTTTCTTACTTTTTACTTTAATCGTAGTTTCTATTTAACACAAAAGTAATTCATTTATTAAAGGAAAAATACATTTTTTATCAAATCTTTGGTTCAAATCATCTAAGTTTTAATTATTTTTTTTTTTTTTTCTTGTAAATTATCAATAGCTATGCAATGATCTCACCCTCTTGTAACACCTTGTGCCTGCAAACAGGAACATGCTTTTTTACGGAAAACCAAAGCTAAATTGAAAAAACTTTTCCTCAAATCATAACAAATATGTCGAAAACTATCAACAGCAACATTAAAAAAAAGTCAATTTAACAATTTAAAGTCTCGAAAAAATTTTAATTTTCCTATTTACAGCCACAAGTTATATATTTTTTTTATCAGTAAGTGAGAGTGGTGCAATCTCTTTATTTTCTAAACTCTTTGAAATTATTCACAAATGCCATTGTCTTATCAATTTCGTGACATCAATTTTTTTTTTTTTTTATTTTTGACTCAGGATAACATTAGAGTACCGTATAGTGATATAGAGAGTCTTAAAAATTATTCCTTTAATCCCACTGTACCTACTAGTTAGTACCAACAGTGTTATTAAATGCAAATGAGTTAACATTTTTTTTATATTCATATAATTTTTTCCCACACATTTTGCAAATATGCTAAATTTTCTCAGAGGTATTAATTTTTCATTTTGTAGTTAGTAATAAAAAAAATTGTTATTTTTCTTATATTAAAAATGTTAAAGTTCTTTTTTTAACAGAATTCTCTATAAATATTCGGTTAATTTTTCTCCCCTAAAGTTATGCACTTCTTTTTTTTAATAGTAATATTAAACATAAATATTAAGTTTTTATGCTACAGTTGAATTTCGTATTAAAGGTTTATGATTAAAGGATAATTACAGTAAATGTATTAAAAAAATTCTGTTCATAAATATTTCTTTATATAATAAAAAAGGACAATTTTTTATGTATCTCTGTATCTCTGTTACTCTGTTCGATTTTGTTCACGTAATATTGATTGTACTGTGTTATCCATAGTGTTGCCATAAACAATGTGAGTTCTCCTTATTTAAGTTTGTACTTATTTTTTTAAAGTTACGTCAATATTTTTATTAATTGTTTTGCTTGTTTGTGTGGAAGTTTTTGTTTTTATTAGGAAAACTAATATTATTGTTATTATGGTTTTTTTTTTAAGTTATGTTTAACTTTTGAATTTTTAATTGAAATTTGTTTAAGAGAATTTATTTTTTATAAATTTATGGTTATATGAATATTTTTGTGATAAAATATAACAAACACTTAATAAACGTATGAGTGATATCTACTTTGTTAAATAATACTCATACGCCACAGTTCTAGGTAATATGAATAGTATGACACAAATTTGAAAAGTATGACACAAATTTAATTTTACCAACATTAGAGCTACATTTTAAGTGTAAATATTTAAAAATTTGCCAAATATTTTTGATTTAAGATAACGGCCAAAAATGCCTGACTTTGAAACACATACACTTGGTGAAATAATTATAAAGCCACATATATTTTAAGGGATATCTCCCGAGCGCAAATACTTTTTTTAACAAAATGCTGTCTATATATAAAAGCACTATTTTTGGCATAACATTCAAGGTCCTAACATTTTACGTAGCTGGGAATTTTGAACTTATAATTATTGTCCATGCGAAATAAAAATCTTTCATTCTTTGAAAGAAGACCAAAAAATTTCCATTTTTTGACCTCATGTCTTCAGTTTTTCTTTTTTCTGTATTAAAAATATATATTCTCTATGTAGCCTTTATTACATCTCAATATTCAGTATATAAATTTTTCAGAAACTCGCGATTTTTTCTCGGTTTGTAATTTTTAAAAAAATTCAAAAATCTCAAAAGTACACTCAAAAAAGTTTAGTAGTCAGCAAAAAAAAATTTAGCTGAGTCAGCAAAATTTTAGTCATTGAAAATCCATGAAATATTTAAAAAAAAATTTCAACTACCAAAGTAAAACAAAAAAAAATCACTTCATATAAAAATATATTATTAATATTACTAATGAAGAATTTTTAACTTTTTACAGATCCTGCGTTTGTAATAAAAGTTTTCTAATAGATTTAGGTAGGCTGAGTCCAAATCAGGAAAACAAAAATGTTTGTTGGAAAGTGTTTTGCAACCGTCAGATAATGACAATCGTAATTAATTTTTATATTAATTACTGTAGAATATTACTTTAGTTAGTCTCTTTACAGGAAGAAGAAGAAGAAAACATTTTTATTCAAAAATTTTACAGACACAAGGGATACACCAAACTGCCGCAGTTTCGTCCCCCTCCTGGGACTCGACAGTGGTTAATTTATGTGTCAATTGAACAAAGTATTTTACATTGTTAATTTGCTCTATATGAAAAACTTTTTATTTTTTGGTGTCGTACTGGTATTTGAACTCACTGCCTTAGCATCAAGCTATGCATCGTAATATCACCTCTTAACGAGTTGAGCCACGTTCGACACAGCGATGACTGTGGCTAAAGTGGAGTTTGGTCACACTACGTACACACAAGTATTGTTTCGATCAGAAGAGACAGAATTAACTAATACCAATGCACAATTCATTTCTCAACTAGAATGCTTTTTCTTCTTAATCCTATCTCTTTTTCACAAGTAATTATCACGTTTTATGATGCGCTTTATTCATATACAATAGTTGGATACCAAGTGTAGGTTAGAGATTGAGTCGCCGTTAAGCAAGTTTCTTCAAATTTCATGTTAGAAAGTGTTCTGCAACCGTCAGATAATGACAATCGTAATTAATTTTTATATTAATTACTGTAGAATATTACTTTAGTTAGTCTCTTTACAGGAAGAAGAAGAAGAAAACAGAAAAGAAACAAAAACGTGTATTGAATATTTACCAAAGGTAGACATACTCACAGAAAACAAGTTTTCAATTTATTTTTTGATCAATGGTGGCAAACTTTAACTTAGAGCTCATATATTAGTTCTTATGTAGTGACTAAGCTAGTTTATATGAATGTTTGATGTTTGGCATGGGATTGTTACCTCTTTCAAAACGTGTTCTGATGATGGGAACCTAGAAAATTTCCGAAATAGATCTATCAACACATTCCTGCAAGGGTCAAATAATAAACTTAAAAACAAAAACTCTATAGACTATTTGTTAGGACAATATCCTAATAAAGAAATATAAAGTATGGCCTCGAACTTGAATAATTTTCATTTTCATTAGTGATAAAATTTTAATTTTTTTTTATCATATATGGATTTCATCTCAAGTGACCGAACTTTTAAAACCGATGTCTTGGGATCGGGATGAAACTTGCACCAAGTTGAGTCATATAGTAGTTATGACACAAAATTTAAGCGGAATCGGTCAGGGACTCTCTGAAGGGTGTTGAATTTTGACATTTTCGTCAAACATAATTTTTTTCGGACACATATTTATAACAAATTGCCTATTGTAGTTAAAAACTGTTGTTCAAAATGTTTCCGATAGATTTTCCTTCAATCTTTTTAAGAAAAATAAAAATAAATTTTTGACTTTTTTATGCAAAGTCAAAAATGTTTTTGCTTTTTTATCAAAATGGGGTATTATTAATTTTTTTAAAAAAGCTTTGGACTTTTTATTTAATTTTTTATAAAAGTTGAAATTTATTGAGTATTTTAGTAATTAATATATTATCTAAGCAAAATCTCCTCAGTAATGGGCTCTTATAACAAGTATCTAAATAATAAGCAGAAGAATTAGGGGCAACTGCATATAATTCGGTGTCAAAACCCATTATTTTTGTCCGGCGAGGTTGTTTTCGTAAGCAGTTTAACATTTTTGCTTCTCGAAAAACACACAAAATTTGTACCCTCGCTTACCCGTTGCATTACAAAGCAAAATAAGTGGTTCCAAAAATAATTAATTATTCATATGCTTATAAGCAACTAAAAAAATATGTGGTTACAAGTTTGTAAACAACAAGACTTACTTTTATACTTATCAGTAATTAAAAAATAAGTAGTTGACAATATATTTTCAATTACACTCTAATTAATTTTTGTTTAAAATTACCCAACTTAAAGTAGGAAATCGTACTACTACTACAATTTCGATAAATTTACTCTGTATATGTAAATTAAAAATATTACACATATAACGTGTAAGTTGGTGCCCGCAAAGTGCGTATATTTACATTGCCTAAAACGAATTTAATTAGTAGGTTTATTTTGTTTTTTTTATTAAAAAGCAATATTATTGTTTATTTTTATTTATTGTCATTTATTACAATTAGATATTTTAATACCAATTTAAAAAAACTTCTACAGAACGTTAATCCAATTGCAGTTTAGAAACATTTACATTTTCTTGGTTGATTTTCATTCCCATAGGTTTGTCACGTTGTTCCTCCCATTGTGGATCCAACAGAACAACTGAATAATGCGCTATTATTTGGCGATATAAGATTATCAAACCTTTATCAGTTATTGACGTTTCCACGTCGCCTGAGACTGCATCCATATCGTAAATTTATGTATATTCTTGTTTATTGAATAAAATATTACCTGTAGTACGAAAACGATTTTCAATTTGATATAAATTTATTTTTAAATACTTTTTTGTAATTCCTTAAGATTTTAAAATTTATAAATAACAATATTTTAATTACTACTATAAAAGTGTAAACTTACAACATTTGTACTTTAAATTTGAATTTAGCATCAAAAATTTTAATTTGAGACACAAAATGTTTAATTATAAGCACATAATGAATATTTTCATGTTGAATGTGTATTATTATATATGAATGTGTGTGCAAAATAATTATATGCATTTTATGTTCTTTTTTCCTCCATTTGCATCATTATACACAAAAATTTACCTACCTTTTAGTAGTAAATTTACAAATATTTTTTAAAGTGTAGATAAGTAGTACTGCTTATAAAAACGACTTCGTCAAATTTATTTTTGAATACTTTTTTGTATTTCCTTAAGATTTTAAAATTTATAAATAACAATATTCTTATTACTACTATATGAGTGTAAATTTACAACATTTGTACTTTAAATTCGAATTTAGCATCAAAAATTTTAATTTCAGGCACAAAATGTTTAATTATAAGCACATAATGAATATTTTCATGTTCTATGTGTACTGGTATATATGTATGAACGTGTGTGCAAAATAATTTTACGCATTTTATACTCTTATTTCCTTCATTCGTGTCATTATACACATAAATTTACCCACGCTTTTGTAGTAAATTTACAAATATGTAGATAAGTAGTACTGCTTATAAAAATGACTTCGTCAAACAAAAATAACTAGTGCTGACGCCAAATTATAATCTATTGAGATATTTATTTTCATTATAAAGGGTCCGCCAAATAACTTTTTTTTTTGAAAATGCTATAAAAAAAACTACTGAATATTTTCTCAAATTTCTTTTTTTATTAAAAAGTACAATCCTTCCGGTTAATAATGGAAAATAATTTCATTCAAATGGCTGCCTCGGCTGGCCATGCAGTAGCCTACACGATCGGTAAAATTTTTAAGCACATTATCGATTGTGTGCAGCTGTATTTCACCAATGGCTTCACGAATATTGTCCCTTAAAGCATCAATTGTCTCTGGCTTGTTGGAGTAACACTTATCTTTGACGGCACCCCACAAATAATAGTCCAACGGTGTCAAATCGCAGCTCCGAGGTGGCCAAACGACATCAGCTTTGCGGCAGATAATGCGATCTTCAAAAACAGGGCGCAAAACATCGAGTGTTGCTTCGGCTGTGTGTGATTTTCAAAGTAATGTCTCAATATTTCCCACCGTTGTTCAAGCGTATACACAACAATATACGTTCAGCGGAAGGATAAAACTAATTATCTGTCAAAGCAGACATGAGCTAAGTGTTACCATTCACGAAATAAGCACTAGTTGAAAAAAAAACGTTAGATGGCGGTCCCTTTATAACTACTTATGAGGTAATGAAAGATTTTGCTGGACGTCATCATCTTTAGGAAGCCGAAAAATTTGTAATTTGTTTACCTTATGTCTTCTGATTTTTTCACGGTTTAAATTTTTAAGAAAATTCAAAAAATCTCAAAGATATGTAATTTTGGAGAGCTATATTTGATATCTCTGATATCTGTGATTCAAAAAACGTTATATTCACATAGTTGTGCAATAAAAAGAATACAAATTAATAAAATGCACTTCTGATGCAAATGAAATTAGATGTATTTTCTAACGTGGAACAACGTTTTCAAATTTTTTAAACATGTAGCAATCGTAAAATTAATATTTTTTATATAAAATTTAATTTTACTTTCCAGTAACGCGAATACAATCTAAATTTCTCGATTTATTTTTTATTAAAAACTTTATCTATTATTTACATACACAAAATTAATTTTTTTTAATAATTTGTGATTTTAAATTTTCAACAGGTTTTAAATTTAATATAGCTTAAAATTCAGAACACGCTTTTGCGCTCATAATAATCTATGCTAAAAACACGATAAAAATGTCAAAACAACGAAATCTTTTGTAAAATTTAAAAAAGTTAGTGTATTTTACGAAAGTGCATATTATTTTGATTTTGTAGCAATACAAAAACGTGATTTATATAAGTTAAATATTCCGTAGAATATTTGGTTGTTAATTAAAACAACTTTTGATTTATGGTCTAGTTACAGACTGAAGACTAATCCTCTTTGTCTGTTGCTTTTATTAAAATTTTCACTATTAAAAAATATTTAAATAAAATATGCTGTACGAATAATCCCTGCAGGAAATGTCAATAGTGAAAAAGTATTGATTCACTATTGACTGTGTCACCAGTACTACTAACCAAATATTCCCCAGGCAATGTAATTTGCCATAGACATTTAACATGTACGTGTCATTGAAAATCACTAGTGACATTAGAACTATTGACTAGGTAGTGAATAGGTAGTTCTAAATGGTCCCAATATGTAGGAACCAAAGATTCACTAGTGACTAGGTAGTTCTTATGGCACCATATGTAGACATTAGAAATATAGATTCACTAGTGACTAGGTAGTTCTTATGGGACCATATGCAGACATTGGACCAAAGATTCACTAGTGACTAATTAGTTCTAATGGGACAATATGTAGACATTGGAACCAAAAATTTACTAGTGAGTTAATAAAGTAAAAAGTGTAGACGCTTAGTTGACAATGTCAACAAAATAGTAGACAAAAGTAGAGACTTGGAGACACTTGACCCCAAGCTTCCTGCAGGGATGATACAAATAATTATTTCAATTTTATAGGTTTGCTTACTAATGTATTTTTTTATAAATTCTTTGTAGTAAAAAAAATAGGAATTGGTAATTTGATATTTGTTTATTTGCTTATTTGCTTATTTGCTTATTTGCTTAAATTAAGCAAAAATTAACAAGCAACAAAAAACTTGAAACTAAATAAAGTTTATTGCACTCCAAGTGTGCAATTATTGTGCCACTTATTTAATAAATTATCAGAACCATAACTTATATGTTTCCAAAATTAATTTTAAATTGCATTTGCGTTAAAAATGTACATATTTTTTGACAGCTAAGCCCTAAGAATCAATTATTTTTTAACAAAGAATGTATTTTGTATATGAAACTTTTGTAAGAGCTATTGAAATTATAAAAATTTGCAAATTAAACTAAAATAATAGATAATATATATAAAACTCATTTACTGCTTGTTCTCTATACAAATTTGCGATTCTCGACGGATTTTCCTCAAGGCCTTAGTAACAGTTTCATTACCATAGCCCACATCAATAACGACTTTTGATAAAAAATGTTAAAATCAAAAAATTCAACTGTTTTTAATTAAGCTTATTTTTTTAATTTGAAAGCATTAAATCCAATCAAAACATTTTAGGAAAAACCATTTCGTTTTTAAGATTTTTTCCCCCACATATAATACGTACTGATTTTTTCAAAATGTCTTCATGATTTCATTTTTTTAAATTATATTTTTCCTTACCGTTGTTGGCAATAACAAGTCTATTAAAATAAAACAAAACAAAAAATTTCTTTAAGGATAAACTTTTTCGTAACCATGCACTAAAATCAATATGAGACATCTTTACTGATAAAGCACATTGACTTATAGTCGTGAATTGCTACTGAAAGCATCATTTTGTATTCAACATCTTTAGAGATAAAATAATTTTTAATTTTGTAGCCTTATTTCATAAATTTCAAATGGAATCTTTAATTTCAAGTTTAACCTTAAAATCCTAACTGATTCTGCAAAACACAACAGAATTAAGTCGTCTATTTCCTAGCCTAAAATTTTTTCTGCATTCAAAAATCACAGTTGACCCGGGAAACACCGGGCATTTCAGCTAGTAATAGATAAAGTTTTTTTCAAAACTTAGAGAAATTTAGATGGTATTCGTGTCACAGAATATGCGAATACTAATTTTGTGTAAAAATGTTAAATTATCAAATGATGCATTTTTAAAAAAATTTCAAAAATGCAACTAAAAATTGCATTTGCATCAAAAATAAATTTTTTATAATATAGATTTTGTGTATTGCATTAGTGTGAAAGAAGACAAGCATATGGATCTAATGCTTTTGAATCAGTGAAATCCCATAACAACTTATGAACTTAGAGCTCTTCAAAATTACATAGTTTTCAGATTTTTTAATTTTTTTTTTTAATACTCAATGAATACTCATTAAACGTATGAGTGATATTAATTTTCTTAAATAACACTCATACGCCACAGGTCTAGGTAATTATTGTATTTAATATGAAATTTGGAAAGTGTGACAAACATTTAATTTTTCCATCATTAACACTACTTTTTAAGAGTAAATATTACAAAACTTACCTAATACTTTTGATTTAAGATACTTTAACTTTAATCTTCTTGTTGTCTTGTATTAAATTCTCACTCCTTTTGTTGTTTACCTTTCTTAAATCAAAAAGTAAATAAAGGAGGTATGGAAGCATGAGATATTTCTTTTCTTTCTTTTTCTTTTTTTTTTTTTGTAGGAAAACAATAAAAATATAAACGCCCTGCTATAATTTGCTTAGTATTTGTCGTCATTTAAGATAATCAAAACCAAACCCAATTCTTGTTACTTTGTCTTCTTAAGCATAATAATGAAGAAAATGAATGAAATCGAGTAAAGAATGAACGAATGTATTAAATGTAGATAGTGGTAGATGTAGTGGTAATACGATTTGCTTTCTTTCTAGTTAAGTTGTAACGTTTCTTTCACAATAGAGCATTAACATTATAGTAGTAAATCTGCAGATTTAAGTTTGTTAGGACGGAGTGGTTTTAAGATTGGAATAAAATTCGGCAGCAAAAAATGTTAAAGACTTGTTAGTGAATGTAAACATACTTTCTGGATGGTTACAGCTAAATAAGAATTAATTTTTAGGTTCAATGCTTTTTCAAAGTTTATACAAATTAAAGCCAAGTTCATTAGATAATTTTTCTACAAAACCTAACAAAATAAAGTTTTTAAAGAATTTCTTTTAATTTTATTTACTTAGCAATTTTCTAAACAGTATACTGAAATTTTAAGACAATTTTACTAAAAAAAAATATACGTTTTTAAATAAACTGTGTTAATACAGGGTGACTTCAAAATTGATTTTCTGAAAGCTATACTCCTCCTTAACGATTACATATACATTTGATCTTAATCGGTCCAGTAGTTAAGAAGTTCTATATTTATTACCACTTTTTTTTGATTCACTCCACTGTGCGTTGTTGTCTTTGATATTAACGTAAAATGCTTGATTCAGTAACAAGAAAGTTGACAATTTCAAATTTCAAACCAGCTGGCAAAGAAGTTATTTTTTATAATTTATTTTGAAAAATAAAAGAAAATATAATCAATTTTTATTTAATTTTCTTTTTTTTTTGGTTTTCTTTATGTTTATTAATTATTTTAAATCTATGATAAATTCGCAAGTTGTTTTTGTGTTTGAGGACAGTTTTGTAAATATAAACAATAAAATTAAATAACTTTTTTTAATTTGCGAAAAAAATATGCCGCCAAAAAGTCGTGGTTTTTTTTCTTTCTTTAGTCCTATTTGCATTCATACATGATCTAGAAACTAAATCCGCTATCATATTAGAGTTACCACAAAATTGCATTTATATATATTCCAGAGCACCGTGTAAAATGCATCTAATTTGCAAAAATCTAAATTATTTACATACAAAGATGATGTACTTGGCAAAAGAAAAAATTTGATACCCATATTGCCCTATTTAAAACGAAGAGTTACCACCCCATTGCATTTCTGTCAAAACGCGAACAATCACTAATTAAATCGACTAAAGATTAAAATATGTTAATTTGGCATTTTTATTACAAACAACCCCGAACAAAAAATTCAGAAACCTTTTTTTTTAAGAATATCCTTAAGAAAAGGACATGGATGATCGTCCTTGGACAAATTGTATATACAGTTGGACGCGCCTTAAAAACCTTTTTATGATACCCATATTGTATATGTTGGTAAGGAAACAGATTATCAAATTAACGAAACATGCAAACATAGACCCATTTTTCAAAATAGTCCAGCTCACGAGAGGTCAAAGCTGCAGCCGAAATATTTTAATGTCATCTTAAAAAAGTCCAAGGCCCAGTTTTAGGACGGTACATCGAGCACTTTTTTTGGTGAGACGCTCTAATGTTTAATGACTGACTGACAACATTCGCCAGCGAGTTAGATACATTAAACAAAAAAAAAGAGCTTCGCCTCAACGGTCTGCCCAAACCAATTTGCGTAGACACCTGAAAATTAATATGTATGTTCCCTGGAGTACGGGCTAACTCACAGAAAAATTAGATTTTTGAACTCTCGTCGAAACGTGGTAAAGTGGTGACTCAAATTCGAAAAAGTCTTCCAAGGATCTGAGGATAATTCTACATATAACTCATTCCGTATAAAATATACAAAATATCCAATTTTCGAGATCTACTCCCTTCACTTTTCATCTAAATTCGTACGAAAAGTAAGTGTCATATAGATATATCATCACCCAAGTTTTGGGTTGCTACATTTTACGGTTTGTGAAATATCGTGTTTTAAAGTATGAAAAAAATCGAAAATTTAACAAAGTAGACTTAAACAATCGTTCATATATTTTTAACGGTTTGAGATACGTGATTGATACCTCATTTTAAAGCTACTATTATAATGCCAAATCCCAATGTGGAGCTCTTACGGGATTAAAAATCTGAAAAAGATACTACATATAGTAAAAAAAAAAGATTTACATAAAAAAATATTTTATTGAAAAAAAGTACTTAACTAGTTGGACATAATTGTCCATATTCCTTCAACGGCTTAAACTCTGGAAGTCATTTAAAGCTTTTTAAATTTTAGTTTTAATGGTATCCATGAGTTATTCTCTTCTTGACGGCAAAAATAAATTTTTCCAAATCCGTGTTTCAAACCGCTGTATTTCAAAAACCTGGTTTACTAATTTTTTTTTTTAAACGTATATTAATTATAAATTATTCTTCTATACCATTGCCAATTCAATATATGGTTACGATGGGTTAGGGTAGGTATATGGTACTCCTTCATGTTTATTCACCGCTCAGGAAAACGTAAGAGCTTCATAGTTATTGGTATTTGGGCACGGTAGTTTTTAATTAGTAGTTAGTAAGAAGTAATTTTTAATTAACATATATGTTTTTTTTTAATTAAATAAAAAACGTTTTTTGGAGTACAGCTCTTGGAACCGCCATTTTTGAAAACAATTCGATTAGCCGTGAAGAAGTGAATAACTTGTGAGTACCATGGAAACCACAATTTAAGTAAATGGTGTTTTTTATTGGCAATACTTTAAATTGGCAATACTTTTTAACTGGCAGCCATTTTGTCAGCTGTCAAGTGATTTATGTCTAGTGTTTTAGCATTTCAACATAAATAGACTGACGAATGAACAACGCTTCCAAATTGTGAAAATTTATTTTGAAAATCAGGGTTCTGTTCGAAATACGTTTCGCGCACTACGTCCATTTTACGGTCAACATTATCGTCCAACAGAGCAATTAATTCGATTAACTATGGAACGTTTTCGCATCACTTTTACTCTTAATGATAATATGCATCCACAGAGACGTTGTACAGAGCATACAGAACAAGTCATTGCTGATGTAGAGCGTAGCGTAGAGGAAGACCAAAATCAGTCTATCCGCCATCGTGCACAGGAACTGGATATGCATTGAGCCATGATTACTGATTTTTTCGTACATCAATTAAACAACCAGATGTGCAGGAGCTGTGGTTTCAACAAGACTGCGCAACATGTCACTCAGCTCGTGCCACAATTGATTTATTGAAGGAAACGTTTGGTAACCGCATAGTTTCACGTTTCGGACCCGTGAATTGGATTTCAAGAACGTGCGATTTAACGCCGCTAGACTATTTTCTGTGATGATATGTGAAGTCGCTAGTCTAAGCCGATAAGCCCGAAACGATTGACCACTTGGAGGAAAACATTCGCCGCGTTATTGCCAATATACGGCCACAAAAGTCATCGAAAATTTGACCTCACGATTAGACTACGTCTGAGCCAGCCGTGGCGGTCATATGCCAGAAGATTATCTTTCGAATAAAGTAAATTTCATGTCAATTTAAAAAAATCATATTTGTTTTATTCCATTTCAAATTTCTATACCTCTATAAAAACACCCTTTAGCTTTAAAAGTTTGGACAAGAAGTACATGTTGTGAATGTATTCGGCGGCTTTATTTCGTTATTCTAAAACCAAGTCAAAACAAATTTTCTATTTGATCGGATAAAAATTTCCTTTTTTGCCGCCATAATGGATCTGCCATTTAGATTTTTTAAGCTCATTTTTAAAATCACAATTGCATTTAAAATTTTAATCTCCTACAAACACCTGACTTAAGTCAAGTAGGCCAATTATATTTCAGCCTTTAATTGCAAATGATACTCTCTTAATTTAAAATAAAAGTTTCAATAAAAAGCGAATATTTTTTTCACAAAGATTATGAAACTTTTTATTAAATGATATAGGTCTATGAAACATTTGGCATAAATGTTCATGAAACTTTTCATCGTATTAATGAAAACTTTTATGATAAATAGTTGATGACAAACTATTTATAAAACAATATCATCAATATGATGACAGTTTTTTCTCTTAGTGTATAAAAAATATAAGTTTTTCCCTCTTTTTTAAAAACTTTATAAAATACGCAAAGGTGATCCACCCTATTCCATGGCGCACACTTTTCATTACATATTCACATTTATACCATAAGTTTTTTATATTCCCAGGTAAAAATGATAATATATGGTAATATATGAACATGTATGACTCCATGTATGATCATATATTGTTTTATATATCAGCAGGTATGAAGATGTATGCCATGTATGAAGTTTCATATATCCAAACAAAACTTTTTTATATGGTAATGTATGCTATCATGTATAGAAATGTATCCTAAATATTGACCCATATATGATATAAAATATGTGAATTCATATGTGATTATATATTAACTTATATATCGTCGACGTAGAAAAAGTTGCACATGTATTGTCATTAGAAATAAACAATTAGTGTTTCCTTAAGTTGTTGAAAGTTATATTTTTAAGTAGCTGAATCTTTATGAACATTATAAATAACTCTAAATAGACTTCCCAATAAAAACATTAAAATTTCAAATAGTGGTGCAATTTTCTACTATTTCACAGATATAATTTAATAAAATATTCAGTTTATTTTTTGTAAAAATTTGTTGCAAATTTGTTTCATGATTATATCTGATATACACGGTTATGCGGGTTTCTTCACCACTACGTTTTTATGGTGTACACGGAATGGTGTATTTAAAAATCTCAATAAAAAACTTTAAAATCTCAATAAAAAAAATCTTATCTATACCACGGCCAGTAATTGCACGGAAAATTTCATATAGACGCAATCGAACAAATAAAAACATAACAAATATTACAGTATTCAAAAAAAAACAGGGTCGACGAACTACGACGAAGGTTCAATACCAGAAACTGCACAGTCTGACATTTTAATAGTTTTTAATTTATTCGGATCTCATAGAGAGAAACAACTAATATCAAAAATATATAAAAAAATAAAATAAATATGTGAACTAAAATATATGGTAATGTATGAGCCATATATGACCATTTACCCTCAGGTTTTGGATACGGACATATATGAATGATACTTCATATATGATAATATATGACCATTTTCACATGAGTTTTATTCCTTTCTTGTTTTGTATAAATCTGTGTATCAATATTGTTCTTAGTTACGAATGTGTTTGATATAAATGTGTTTGTTTGCATGTGCGTATATCTTTGTTTGTATATCTTTGTATTTATTGGCTAAATGTGGTTGGCATTTCCTTTTGTTTTGAAGTTTCCACCTTTTTGTTGTTTTTTGTCTTTCAAATATTACTATAGTATTTACTTCTTTATATTTTATCCTTTCTTTTTCTAAAGGTATAAACTTATCATTCGCTATAACCTGTAAAAAAAAAAAAACTTTCTTACATCTTTCATTTTATGGTATTTATATGCAAGTGTGTTTATGTGTTTGTATATAAAGAAAGTTTTTTGTTGTTATATCTTAAAATAGTTGTTAGTTGTATTTAAAAATAAAGCAATAAACTTGGTAAAGATATTTGTTTATAAAAAAAGAGATCAAATGTATTAGTTTATACAACACAAAGTATTCAAATGATATGAAAACTTAAATATTGGATAAAT
Organism: Delia radicum; assembly: GCA_021234595.1. Taxonomy (NCBI): domain Eukaryota; kingdom Metazoa; phylum Arthropoda; class Insecta; order Diptera; family Anthomyiidae; genus Delia; species Delia radicum. The sequence continues at coordinate 37,074,855 of CM037854.1, read as the reverse complement.
TCCTGTCACGAGATCCAATTTTTTTTAACTATGGAGACACTTAAAGATTATCGTTTTTATTTTCTCGAAACTCAAAAAATACTACGGTATTTCTTATTTTCTTCATTTTGAAAGTTTCGATAGAAATATGGCGAACATAAACCCAAAATTAATAATACGAGTTCCATAATCTAAAGGCTAAAAAATTTATAATGTAAGGGAATGTTCGCTAATGCCACCTGTTCGCTAAAGTGGACCTCTCGTTTTCTTCGTATAAGTATAGCATAAATATATATCACAACTGGCAACTGTCGTCAAGTTTAATTTTCGCCATCATTATTTTTTAAAAAAGTTCCGAAGTGAATGCACACTTTTTCCTGGTTGTGTAGGGGCGTTGCAAAAAAAAACTCTACCCGGTTAAAAAAGTTCATATATTATCATATTTTTTTTTATATGATCGTATATGGTCATCCATATTCGTACTTACTAGAAAACTGAACCTACATTTCCATATATGGTCAAATATGTTCATATATATTCATGTAGTATTTTATATGGTCATCATTCATACATTATATATTTTTTGTATTGTTTTTAGAAAGTTTTGTATTTTAAAACACTGTTTCAATAAAAAAAACAATACTATTTAAAAGGCATAATTGCGATAAAAAAAAATTGTTTCAAATTCATGTTACCGAAATACGACATTTAAACAACTTTAAAAAAATGTATGATACGACCACATTCAATTTTTTTTTAAGAGAAGCAACAATCAATAAATTCTTTCTATTTAATGTTTGAGGTTGTGAAAGTTTTTAAAGTCCTTTATAAGACTCAATTTTTTTTTTTAAATAAATATGTCCTCTCTTTAATAAAAAAATTGGTTTTTTAAGAAAGTTTTTTAAAATATTCCGTTTTTAACAACGAATTTTGCAAATTTACGGTTTCTAATATATTGAAGCTAAAAAAGAATAGTTAAGAAAAAACCGGTTTAATCGATATTCGACAATATAGAATTTTAGAAAAACCAAAACCGACAATACACAGAAACCCGTTTAAAATCGGGTTTGAAAACCCGACTCGATCACCTTAGTTCTTAATTATGATAAAGAAAAAATGTTGAATATGTTTTTATATTTTTTGGTGGTGTAATATATATTTTGGAATGTGATAAATAGATGTAACATTGATTAAATACAAACAACAATTGTAATTTAAATAGTTTTAATTTGATTTATACTTAAAGCCTCAGTTTTTGTTCCGTTAAAGATAATTGATTAACGCGGATAAATTTAGCATGATTAAACATCGGTTAACAAACCGATGTTTAATCATTTGGGGAGAGAAGTTAGAGTATTTTTAATAAACTTTTTTAATTTTTTTTTTCTCTCTTTTTGTACTTCAAAACTTTACTTTTGGGGATGAAATGTCCCACTTTCCCGCCCCATGGATCTGTGCATGGCAAAATGTCATACAAAAAAAATTCTGATAAAGTGTCGAAAATTTTTGAAATTCCACATATGCAGATTAATTAACATATCATTTGCCCCATAAGGTTAGGAAAATATGATACAAATATGACACAGCAAACTAATTTCAATTCAACTTTTCCTTCAAGAACTTAAAAAAAAACACACACAATTTAAAAACAAAACAATATTGTAAATTTCAAAAACAATATACCACTCATACATAATGCTCAAGTGGTTATTACTAATAATGATGATCAATATTTCTGTACTTTTGTTTCATAAATCTGTACTTTTGTATATTGACTAAGAACACTTTAGACCCAATACAAACAAGTTACTATCACAAATTGCTGACACTTGCATTTTTTTTTTTTTTTGTTTCTTTTCTGTTAACAAACAAAAGATTCATATTCGTATCTTAGTTACAACAAACATTCTTTGAAATCCTTTCAAGTACTTTTTACATACTGCCTACTTTAGCATAGAGTTCTTGTAATGCATGCAATGTTAAATTGTTGTATTTCAACACTTACAATTTGTTACAAAAAAATAGAGATGATGATGATAAAAATGTACAACCGAATATTGAATTTTTTTACAAATTATTCAAACTTGTTTTAGATTCGACCATAAAATCTTACAAAAGTTTATGTGTGTTCACCTCTATACTAAGGTATCTTCAATAAGATGTTCTTTATGTGTAAGTGAGTGTGTATGGCATATGTGTGTGTTATGCATACACGAAATGATACATTCACAATGTTTGTATTGATGTTGATATTTGAAAATTTTCGAAAATGTATGTGTTTATACTACGTTACATCTTAATTGCAGTTGATTTGTTTTTATTGTTAGAAAAGGGAGATCCATGAAGTAGAGAAAAGATCCATGTTGTAAATTCATATAGTTTTGTACTAGAAACACAATGGGTCAACAATACTGCAATAAAATATAAGATATGGAATAAATAGTGAAACAATTTCTAAAATCGAGCTTCAATTTAAATATTTGTTGATTCAATTAAAAGTTTAATTAAATATTGCTTTTCAGTTCGAACAAATTTTTAGTAGATTCTACTAAAGGCCTCATTAGTTTTTACTTTCTGTTGCCGTTCTGTGTCGTTCTGTTCTGTAGGTAATATTTTGTAATTACTTTTTCTGTGAAAGGAATCAGCTGTTTTCAAAAGTAAAAGAAATTCCAACCAAAAACATTTAAATCAGGGATGATAAATGCGATTTTAAAATAGTACCAACCTGCATATAAAATAGTACTTTTTCGGCATCAAAAGTAAAAAAAAAAATTAAATATAAATTAACGAACAAATCTTTGTACCCTCCAAAATGAACAATTACAAATGAAACAACAAAAATATATTTAAAAAAAAAAAATATGTTAAGATGTGAAAACAAAATTTTGAGGGTAAAAAACTTTTTTGGCTGTAAAAAAATAAATTGTGTCGTGAAAAACATTTTTGAGGTAACAAAACTATTTTTGAGGTGAAAAAAATTTTTTTTTGTGGAGAAAAAAAAATTTGCGGTGAATTTTAAATATTATTCACCTCTTAGCGTCTGGTGGAAAAATATGACGTTATATTTTATACATCAGACACTACAATGAATTCTAATAATATACAGTGCATTATACACCAATTTGTATGAAAAATTTAGAGGTACTTTCACATTGTCACTAATTACTTTTGAACCGCTGGACCGATTTTGCTCATTTTCAATACCAAACTTTTCGGAAAAATGTACATAAAGCTATGTAAAAACGAGCAGTGCGTACTAAGAAAATTAGCTGATTTTGATTTAAAAAATTATTAAAATTTTGAGATCTTTTCTTAAATTCACCAAATTTTTAATATTTTCTGAACGTCTTATTAATTTTTGCTGTATTGAATTACGTTTCTGACAGTTTTTTTGTGAATTCAATCCTTGTGATTGGTAGCAAACAATTTTGTTCGTGAACTCATTCGATTTTAAAAACACGCAGCTAATAGTCAATTTCACATTTCACATTTTTATTATTTATTTTTTTGAAAATCAAAATTAGTTAATAATAATTATAACCCTTAGTGATTGAATTCAATAATTGGTTTAATCGGTTAATAAAACTCTAATATAATCATCTGTAATCAGTCGCACTCAGTGAAATCATGTGATTGAATTCACAGCATTTGGTTCCAAATTAATTCATTGTTCATATAGGACTGCAAATCGAATTAATAGTTATTGAATTTTAAAGGGACCAAGAAATTCATACTTAGAAAAATTTGTAAGTCGTACTAAATGAGTCATAGGAGTACCATGGTACATTTGAGGTTCAAATAGTACCATAAAAAGTACTATAGTACCAACTTTATCATTCCTGATTTAAATATAGAAAAAAAAATTCACAACAAACCAATAAATACGCACTTTAGGCTGTCACTTAACGTTGAATTCTATTTTCAATAGAATTGTCCGCAACCGAACAGAACGAGAAAGTGAATACTAACCACACATACAGACTTTCAATTGAACAGAAACAAATCAGCTGATTCGTAACAGAACAGAACGTACAAACTAATTCTGCCTTAAAACTTTGTGTAAAAAATACCTACAATAAAAAAAAAAAAGTCGCCAAAATTAAAATAAATTACACAATATAAAAAATTCGATAATATTTAAAAAACTGACAAATTTAAAAAAAAAGACAGAATTGAAAAAGTTCGTAGTTGAAAAATATTGTCCAAATTGAAAAAAAAACCTTTAATATTGAAAAATATCGATAAAATTTAAAAATAGCTAAAATTTTAAAAAATCGCTAAAATTTACAAAACCAACAACATTTAAGAAAAAAAAGCGCCACTATTAAAAACATATCGTCAACATATCAAAAATCATCTAAAACGTCACCATCTCGAAAACATTTTTAATTTTATGCATTTTTTAATTTCGTCGATTTTTTTAGTTTTGATTTTTTTTTTTAATTATTGTTAATTTTTCAATTTTAGCGATTGATTTCTATTTTGGCGACTGTCATTCAATTTTGAATTGGAATATTTGTCTGTGGTTCTCAATATTTACGATTTTTTATTAATTTTGGCATTTTTTTTTTGTTAATTATAGAGATTTGTTAAATTTTTTTTTAATTTAGGCGCTTTCTTAATGTTGGTGATTTCTTTTTATTTTTTTTTTTTTTATTTTTTCAGTTTAGTGTCATTACGGGTTATAAAATTGGAAATTTTGTGTGCAGCAAATTTTTCATGATAGATAATACAATTGTTTTATTGGCATTGCCCAAATCTTCAGTTGTCTGCGATAATTGGCCTTACTCAAACCTAGACATTACATACAAAAGACAAAATCAACTTTATGAGAATTTTTTTACCTTAGTGTATATACTGGCTGATTTGAACAATTAACATAGCAAGGCTCTTCTTATGCAAACATTGTTCGTTGGGATATTTGTTGTTTTTACAAATTGTAATACAACAAACACACAAACTACATATAATGGTATACAAAGTATATTGATGTGTAAAAATTGTTGCTGTTTAAATAGTTTAATTTTTATAGGTTCACTAAATCAGCTAGTTTATGCACCAAGGCCGAGTTTTTGGGATATCAGTTAAACTCGGCTTAGCTAAAGCGACAACGAATGTGCAAACAAATTTTCATAAAGTTGATTTTGTGTATTGTAAGTAATGTATCGGTTTGAGCTAAACCAATTATCGTTTTGTTTTGCGGACAACTGACGATTTGGTTGATGCTAATGGAGAACTTGTATTGTCCATAATGAAAATGATTTAACTTTTTGAAAAGCAGCAATTTAAATCAAATATGATAATATCATATTAGATTTTAGACTTAAGGTAAAATAATGTTCTAACTGAATATATTCTAACCTAAAAAAAATGTTTGTAATTTTAATACAAAAATTAAAACATTTTTGATTTAATATATATATATATTTTTTTTTGGTAAAGAGAAGCAACACTCAGGAAATTCTTCCTATTAATTAATGTGTTGCTCTCTTTAGAAAAAGGATAGTAGAGAGGTGAAATGTGGGGAAAGATGAAGGGCTTCAAATATGGCAACACTGTAATTGCGCGGGATGATAAGTCTTAGAACAGTTGTAGCCCGCCACCTGACGGAGAGTTGGCGAACTTATTGAAGCTTTTTAATTCATAGCCCTGATACATTATTTTACTTCGGTGGGGGTAAGTGATATGAGAATGCCGAAGGCGGGTACTGCTATGGCGCAGTGCGATAAAGCCTTGGGCAGTAAGGCCATATGGTCTTATTTCTCAAAAGAATGGGAAATAATGCCATATGGCGTCTTTTCCAACTCATTGGTAAATAAGGCCATGGTCGTTTTGCAACCAAATAGGAAATAAAGCCATGTTGTGTATTTTTTTTTAGTTACATAGTGACAAAATAATGAGTTGTCATTGCGAAGTGTTGAAAAGTTATGGTACAATCGCGGGAGCGAGTGGGGTGGGGGTAAAGTAATCTATAAGTAAGTAAGTGGCTTGGCTGAGCAAAGTTTTGCTGCGTAGCCGGCCTTCGGCCGGGCTTAGGGGTTTTTTCCTCCAGTATGTCCCACTATCGGCTTCGCTGAGGAAAGTTTTTCTGTGTAAAAGTAATCTATAAATAATAAGTGGCTTTTGCCGAGCAAAGTTTTTCTGCGTAATGAAATATACTACATTTTTGTTGAGCCAAAATTTTTTAATTGAGTAATAAAGCCATTATTTCCAAATGAAATGGGAAGAAACACCTTATGGTCTTATTTCTCTAAAAACGGTGGAATAAGACCATATGGCCTTACTGCCCATGGGTTTGTCGCACAGCGCCTACTGCTATACATATAAGTGATTTTTCATCCTCATATATATTATTTTACTGAATTGTTGGTGTCATCATCGGGAATCGAGCCCGGAACCATCTGTGTAACAGTCCAACGAGCTAGCCATTACGCCACAACTTTTAATTGAAAGTGAGTTTGAAATATTATTGACAATAGTTTTTTCTGTTTTTTTTTTCCAAATTGATCATTGTTACTTACTGATAAAGTCTTAACATTTCTTGAAATTAAAAAAAAAATTCGAACAAAATAAGAAACATACCTGCCCAATCGGATGTTAAGGTGGTAAAAATGGGGTACAAAGTTGTTCGAAACCTTTTTGTTATTTAACGTTTTACTATTTTTTGTATACCAATGGAAAGTCATCTAAATTCGATGCCAAATTTATATATTGTGTTTGTTAAGAAGCTAGAAAAAAAAGCAAATAAAGGAAAATTGGGTGGGTTTTTACCGAAAATTTTAACTCTTAAACGTGAAATAGGTCAGATAAAATGGCAATTATTTTTATTTAGTTGGTCCTGTATATCATATATGTATGCCGATTAGAGGGATCTCTTTAGCGATCCTAAGTAAAATATTTGTCCCATAGTTTGTTAAAGTATTGCTTTTGTAACATGTATCTCTTATGTATATTTGAAAGAAACAACATTCATTAAAACCGAAATTGGAACATGTTTTTCAATAGGACTTTACAAATATTTTTTTCTTCTACTCTTTGCTCTTACTTTTGAATGCATAAACGTGTTTATATGGGTGCAACATAATTTGTTTGCAACATAAACAATCGTTCAGCTAAACAGGATACTTCTAATTAAGTTTGAATTGTTTGTGAGTTTTTCTTGAAAGGGAAACATTTTTACATAAGTTCATAGTATTTTTTTTTTTTTTTGGTTTCATCTAACCATATTCTCGTTTAAAACTCATTTCATTACGTTATGGCATAATGTTTAGTCATTGTCTATGTTCATCTATTTCATGTTAAAGGTGTTTTGACAAAAGACATGTTTATGCATAAATTCGTTAATGAATCAAATGTTGCCATGTGGCTGTTGTTGCTTGCCCCAAGTCGTTGACATAATATTACCTTAACAAACAATAATAGATATCAATATCAATAGACAAATAGCCACAGGATATCTAAGGCATGTGTGAGTAGAATTGGAAACGGAAAAATGCTTTATCCACTTAAAATTACTTGCATATTTCGTATTGCAGTATACATGGGAATTTTTCATTACCATTGAAATTTCATTACCAGCAGTTGATACTAACAAATGAAAATGAAAAATTTAATGATAATGAAATATTTTCCATTAGAAAAACCATTATTAATGATAATGAAGTCGCACTTATGCATAAAAAACTAATTCCAATTGATAAAAAAAAGCATTTGTTTACAATAAAAAATCATGGGTTGGAAAGATTTCATTTTTAAAGATTTCATTGTATGAATGGCGATATGGAATAAACAAGCAATGAGTGGAATTGGAGTGCTTAATATTGGGAACGAAATTAAATGGAACGGAGAATGTTTGGAAATTAGAGACTGAACATGAAGACCGATATGGAATGATACGGGGAAAGAGTGGAATTGGAACACTAGAAAAAATAAAAAAAACTAAATCATCATGTTTCTTTCGGGACCTATCCTATTTGTATTATGCGAGTGTATGAATATTCCAATGGAGCAACCAATTTTTAGTTTTGCCCTATCTCGTTTAGTTTCGGAGTTACCGGAAATTTAAAAAACAATATTTTATAAAACGACTAATATTTAAGTGAGATAATGCAAAACGGAGAAAAATGTAGCAGCACTTAACCTACACTCAAAAAATAAGTTAGTAGAAAAGTTAGTAAAACGTCTTATCAGTCAGTTAGACTATTTTTCAGCAAATTTTTTTTTTGTTTTCAGCTAAAATTTTAGTTATACTTATTCAGCACTTACCTGTTTTTAACTAATGTTTTACTAATATTATACTAATGTTTTGCGAGTTTATGTTGCTACAAAAATTGTGCTGATATGTACATGTCAAGATGTCGTAGTGACGAGGAAAATGGTACTTAAAAGTCCAACTCTATAAGTTTTCAAACATTTTTTGAATTTTGTCAGTCTACTAGTATTCAGCAAAAATTTTATTAATTTTTAGCATACCAGCACTGGTACTGAGACAGTGCTCTTCGACGCTAGCTCGTTCATTGGCTAACCTGTTCAGCTCTTCATACCGAGCAGGTGTCTTCCCTACGTACTGGAAGGTTGCCAATGTTCAACCAATCCCCAAAAAGGGTGCGTCTAATAATCCTGAAAATGACCGCCCAATTGCAATATGTTCTGCGCTCTCGAAGGTGATGGAGAGCATGGTCAACTACCATCTTGTAAATTATCTGGAGGCCAACTCACTTATTAGTGATCGACAGTATGGCTTTCGTAGAACTTGTTCTACGGGAGATCTGTTTGCGTTCCTTTCGGAATGTTGGAGTCGTTCCATTCACATATTTGGTGAGAACAAGGTAGTTGCGCTAGATATTTCTAAGTCGTTCGATCGTGTGTGGCACGGCGCACTGTTATCAAAACTAATTGCCTTTATCTCGAGTTTTCTCAGAGATCGTACTATACGTGTTGTTATAGATGGGGTCTCATCCGACGAGTTTCAGTTATGTTCAGGGGTACCACAGGTCTCTGTTCTTTCTCCATCTCTTTTTTCTCATCTTTCTTAATGGCCTCCTATTTACTTCTTTGCAGATGACAGCAACATTTATTCTTTTTCCTTCGATCGTAGGCCAAGCCTTGTGGAGGTCGGGGGCAAAAGACATTTTATGAATGACACACTCAATCGTGACCTTTCGACCATCTCAGAGTGGGGTCGTGCGAACAGGGTCAATTTTAATGCTAGTAAGACCCAATGTTGTACGTTGACCCATAGGTCTGTGGACTCAACTACGTCATCTGTGTATATGGATGTGATCGTTATTGAGGATTCAGATACTCTTGATGTTCTGGGCATGAGAATACAGTGTGATGTCCGTTGGACAGATCACATTATTCAAGTATCGAAAGAAGCTTTCAAGTGCCTTGGTTTTCTAAACCGGTGTAAGAAATACTTCACCTCATCTGATCTCCTTACTATATACCACTTACATCCGACCGAAGATGGAATATAACTCCCATATATGGGCAGGTGCTTCAAAGTCTATTTTGGGGCTTCTGGCATCGTGTGCAACGGAGAGCGTTGATGCTTATCAACGACAGTAGGGTTTCGAACTCTATTGACCCACAAACACTTCTTCCTCTTTCCTACTCCCCATAACCTATTTTCCTGATATCAACACAATGAAATGCATTAGTAGGGGCATCCCCTGAGTGTTAGTTCAACGTAAAAAAAAGCACCCTCCTGACTAAAATGTTGCTGACTCAGCAACAATTTTCGCTGACTTAACTAACTTTTTTTTAAGTGTATGTAATACATACCAATAATACAAATGTGTTTAGTGTTCCTATTCCACTTGTTCCCCGTTCCACTCCATATCATCATTTTGGACAAAGGTTCCATTCTATTATCGGAGTGTTTAAATATGTACTTTCGTGTAAGAATATGGGTAAACAAATAATTAAGATACCCTGTGTTTGTTTCATAAAATATGAATCCCTCCCGATATTTCCCGGGCCTAGCCTATTTGTACTATCAGGGTGTATTAATATCCGTGATACCCTATCTCGTGTAGATTCGGCGACACCGGCTATCTAAAAAAAACGCCATTTTATAAAATGGCTAGTATCTCCTAAACTAAGCCAGACTGAAAATAGTATATCTATATGATTTCAGAAACTTCGGGATCATTAATTATTTAAAATAAGCATGATTATTTAGAATAAGCAAGGTGTTTGCAACCCTGATTTTAGCGATTTTTTCACAATTCCAAAAGCTTATTTTTCAGTGGTACTTATTTTTTTTTAATTAATTCATTATTAATGGCAATGCTATTTAAAACCATATTTCATTAATCAATGAAATTAAATCCTCAAATCATTATCATGAATTAAAACATGATAATGATAATAATTTCATTACCATTGATATCAATGGAATGGTAATGAAATCATCATTTCATTAGTCCACTTAATTCATTAGTCCCCTGTATGTATTGCAGTAACACGATTTTATGAAAACAGTGGCAGTCTCTTTAATGTTCTTAAGTTGTTTTTTAAACATCCTACACTGAGAGAATTATCTTCACTTCAACAATGAAATTATTTATATATTTTTATAAAATTTTATTTAATTTTATAAATTTAGCCAAAAGTAGGTATGCTTTCTATTATTTTAAGTTAAGCTTAAATATATTTAAGTTGAAAATTCAAATTTCTAGAAATCAACAATTTTTAAGAACCAAATATTTTTTAAATGAAAGATAGTGAAATTTTTAAAAATTATACAAAATAAGTTTAGTGTTTCAAAAATGTACCTATTTTTAATTAGAAATAATATAAAATAAATCAATTGAAAATGATTTCGTTATAAAATGAATATGGTTATATGTGAAGCCAAATGCAATAAAGTCTTAACATGCAGATAACTTAATTTGATATTAAACTTTCCCAAAATATGTATTTGATTATAAATAATGATATGATAATGACGTCAAATATAGTTTAATAAGAATTAGCATGGGAACATATATAATCATATCGATCACTACATATATTTGGATTATTATTATATGGCTTATGTAGTTACATATAGAGTAAGATTTGGCATATCAAGTACCATATAAAAAACTCTGTCAATAAAAAATTATCAGATATATTTGTATATAATTATAAAAACCGTAATGTGACTCCATTCAAAGTCGGAGATGACTTAATCATATTGTATATTACTAGATATAACTATTTTTACCCGGGTATTTATTTATTTCAGAACATTATCACTAAATAGATAATGAAATTTTAAAAGTTAAATTTTGTTTAATAAAATGTAAAAAATGTTAAACAAAAAAAAGCTAAAAAAAAATTTTTTAAAAATAATGCTCTAATTGCAACAAAAGGCCCAAATTTGACACAAAAAAAATCAAAAACATTTTTCCCATATTCCCTACGTTTCAATAGAACGAAAAAAATACTTTGTGTGTGCAATTCGTTCACATTAATTCAAATAAAGCTATGAACTAAATAAGAATTAAAATTCAAGCTATAAAAAAATACATTTGACATGGCAAACAACACCCGTTTAAGGCATTTTGAGAAGGTATTCAACAATGATGAATTTTTAATACAATCAATTGATTTTTGTACACATATGAAATGTAAAGGTATACAATATGGATCACTTTTTAATCCAATAAGTTTATTTTTAATCAAATGTATATCGTTCCATTCCATGATAGATCGGCCAAAATCTGATCTTGAGTAATTTAACTTCCTTTATGTTTTGTACGCGTGTTATCTAGGATGTATATTAATCACTTCTGTTTTCAGTTTCAGGAAAATTTTATAAACTGGCGTTTGTATATCCGTTTTTAATTTTTTAAAAAATCCAAAAAAAGCTAAAAGTAGAAAAAAAATCTATAACATTTATTTTACATTAAAGTGATTTGCAGAATATTTTCGGTGGCTTATGATAAACACGTCAACCTAAAAAAGTAGATTCAACAAAGACAACATTATTGTAAACGAAATATAATGAAAATGTTCATTATACATTAGTTTACTGAACATTTTCATTATTTATTCATTTTATAAAGTGAACAAAAATTTTCTTAAAATTAATGAAAGCTAGCTATTTTTATGAAACTAGTTTTTTAATAAAACTTCTTCATCGAGTGAATGAAACTATGAAATAATGAAATTATATTTTTCCAGATGCTTCTATGCAAAAATTCATTAATATCATGCAGATAAGTCTCTCAAAGTAGTATCCACAGTTTGACTAAAAATATTTCTTATGGTGTTTTCTCATTTGGAGGCATTTAAGACGAGTTTCGATATTGCATTGATATTCATTAATAAATATAAATATACGGATTGTAATTGTACGGAGGTTGAAAGCTCGTTATAAATTGAAAATAACATAAAACTAATCTCGATGTATATAAAAACAAAAAACTAATATAACTGTAAAAAATATTACTTGAGCCAGAGTACACACTAAAAATTTTTTATATAAATAGAACATTTTTGGTCTTCAAAGTTTAGTAAACGTCATGATGCTTGTTAGGAAAAGACCTAACCACGTGGTTGATTACTAAGAAGACAAGAATGGAGCAAAATTGATTATTAATAGGTTTTTTGTTAAAGTTCTGCCTATTATATAGGCTCTAGCTTTTCTAAAACTTCGGGTTCTGATGAGATCTTTAGCCAGATCGAAATACTAGTATCAACCTAGCTAATATGTTTGATTTGCTTTATTTTTGTAAATAAAAGGAGGTTGAAAGCTCGTTATAAATTGAAAATAATTTTATTATTTATCGATTTTTTACACTCAATAATGAAGTTTCATTAAAAACTGGTTTCATAAAAATATGAACTTTTCAAAAATTATCGCTTATTTTGTGAAGAAAAGTTTAATTGGTTTACTAAAAATGTCTCTTATTGCCCGACAAATTTCTTTCTGTGTGGCAAAATGATTGTTGATCCGATTTATTGAGACTATGAAATTCAAATTTAGGTTATAAGACGATTTTGCAAACTTATTGTATTCAAATTCCA